>JAIFGZ020000449.1:0-463124 GCA_019925245.2 Oryza australiensis
AGATAAACATGAGCTTACCTAGTGCTTTTCACCCATGAGGGTTGATTGAACTATTTGTTCCGAGATGACTTGGGCAAATTCACTCTGATAAACATGAGCTTGCCGAGTGATGAGATTTTTATGATTGCCTTAGCTTAAGCTAAGCATTTATATAAGAATGATTTTTATAGTTCTTGAGTATATGCTTAGTCTGTTTTTGACTAACCACATAGTAGGGGGCTACACCTAATTAGGTGCATCAGGAGATGCACCACCTAGATATTTAATTTTTTGAGAATATTTTGGGATATTTTCAAGCCCTTCGCGCCTTTGGAGCCACTCGGGAGATTCGTGCAAAGATGATGGAACCACTGGGCGCGAAGCACTCGGCCAAAGAGTTGTTTGGCCGTGTGTTATCTTGGTTCGAGGCAAAGTTATCTCGTCGACTGTGAAGGACTCGGGGGCTACTGTGGAGATTATGGCCATCGGATATCCACATGGCAAGCTTATCCGACTGGTAATAGGGATAGGTTACGCCTGCTAATTGTGTAAACCAGCTATGACTTGGGTGTTACGTTGCCGATTAGATAAGACAATAGCTCATAGTCATAACTTGGTAAGATTGAGGAAACCGACTTAGAGTAAGATAGGGTTTCTGACTTGTAAGCCCGCCTCCCCCCGAGACTATATAAGGGGGGTAAGGGGCGTCCCTTGAGGGATATCGACTTTAGACTCAGACATATCAACTTTAGATGCAAGATAAGAGCAATAGATCTTGAGATCAATAAACACTCGGCGGATCGAATCCCCAAAACAGAGTAGGGTATTACCTCACGAGAGGGCCCGAACCTCGTCTAAACCTTGTTTTCCACCGAACCAATCGAGCCTGGCGATCTTGACTGCACCCCAAAATTTCTATTGCCGAAACCAAGTTTCTACACCGACCTTGCCAAGGAGCTAAAGGAGGCGAATGCCTCCAAGGCTTCCGCCAAAGGTAGGCGCTATTCCCGACGTCCTCCTTCACTTTCCTGGTTTCCTTTGCCCGCACTGATCCTTCTACCCGACCTTGACTTGTCCAGAGCACGGGTCAATTTCTCATCAGCAGATTGGGCACATCAAGGAGCACCTAGAGTCAGCGGAGGCTCGGCTGGCCGAGGTTCAACAAAGTGCTCTCGCACTTTTGGTCCAAGAGTCCAACGCGGAGTTCATGGAACGTCTGCGGGACGAACCCCGTCACCCTGAAATTTTCATAAAGGATGCCGCAAAGGCTGGCACGGTGGTGGCCCTTGGCGTCCTGAGCCGTCAGTATCTAGAGGTTAGGATATCCAACCTCGGCGAAGGGTGGCCATCAAGTGTGCAGCCCGGCGACGTGGACAGTATCCTTGCCAAAGTCGAAGCGACCATCGACAAGAT
Source organism: Oryza australiensis (assembly GCA_019925245.2). NCBI lineage: Eukaryota > Viridiplantae > Streptophyta > Magnoliopsida > Poales > Poaceae > Oryza > Oryza australiensis. The sequence goes on from JAIFGZ020000449.1 coordinate 1,393, forward strand.
TGCCGCCCTCCTGGACTTTTAGCCAGCTTGCCTTGTACTAGTTCCTGTCAGAAAAATTTAATTCATGTAAACTTAGGAACTTGAAGTCCTTTCTACTATTATGAATTCTGCACTTTTGGCCGAAAAAAATTTAACCGAATGTTAGTAGAGATAGCTTCGCCTATTTGCATCATTCCTGACAACCATGCTTCAGATAGCAACCTTTGTCCACGAGGATTCTCTGCGAACCCCGACAAGTTTCAGACCGATCCTTAGCGTAGTTGTCATTCACGCCAAGCCATCATGTATCGGAGCTTGACCCAAGTCCAACTCTGGGAGGGATAAGCCAACTCTGAAGTGAGGGCATGAGATTGGGCCACTACAACGGGTTGGGACACATCGATCTGGTACTTGGGGAATTTTCCAAACAGTCAAGCGAATTCAGACTTCCCCAATAGACTTCCTTCTTGGGAACCTGGACCAAGACGGGTTGGGGCCACAAATCTCAGAGCTGGTCATAAGTACTTGCGTGAAAGCTATTGGGACGCTGGAACGTTTCTTGACGGTCGGGGGAAAACGCCGAGATCCCGGGCAGCAAGGGCAAATTTCAACAAAACTTCCTTCCTGGGAACCCAGACCGAGAGAAGTCTAGGCCGCGAATCTCATAGCTGGTCATGACTACGTGCATGAAAGTTGTTGAGTGTGCTAAGGTTGCCCGACGTCGGGGTGGGAAGCAACAAATGATAAAAGGTCAAGTATGAAAGCTGCTCTCACAGATAGAAAATGAGGGGAGAATACGTATCTTTCCAAGAATTGGTAGCATGAAGCCGGTGGAGAAGGAAAACACCATCAAATCGCCCTAGATGAAGAACAACGCCCTACCTGGCGCGCTAACTGTCGACGGGTGGGTCAGCAGTCCTCAAAGGGGGGTGCCCAAGGAGGTGAAAGAGAGTGGTAGAGAAGCTATCCTCTGATGGATCCTATGGTCGACTCGAGTCCTAAGACGAGCCAAAGAGTAAAGACACAGAGAGTTATACTGGTTCAGCCCTCTCGAAGGATAATAGGCCTACGTCTAGTGTTCTTTGTTGAGGTGTATCATGAATAAGGGTTACAAGGGAGAGTTCTTGGGGCTTAGAACAAGCTGGGCAAGAACTGAGAATGAGAATGCTAGAGTCCGATCCCCATGCAGGTCCCCTCGCCCTGCCCTCCCTTTTATAACTCAAGGGAGACAGTTAAAAGAGAACTGGGGGGCCAAGAAAGCTATGTCTAATGTGCTAAAAGGTGAGTACAAATAACATCTGAAAAGGTACAAAAAGGTCTGCTAGGTCCTATACACCGTAGGCATCTCGTGCTCTCTCGCTTGCCTTGGTATCCCTCATCTGGTGAAGATGCATGTACTGTGCTGTCGGGTGACATCATTCTCTGCCGAGCTGTCCCCTCCCTATTCCTCCTTGCGTGCCAAGTCTTGTCCTGAAGACGGTCGAGGTCGGGTTGCGTAATTAGGGTCGAGAGAGGTGAACCGAGTTTAGACTCGAGGAACGGTCGGGACGTCCGACACCCCGCAACACGGGGTCGGGCCATCGACCACGTCCCGAGGACTCTCGGTTTTGACTTCAGTCGGACATTGACTCTAGTCCATGGGGTATCCCGGGGTGACACCCCCCACACTATTTTCTTGCTTGTGCCATGTTTACTTGATATCCATTCATTGCCCAACCCGGGGGATAATTTGACTGGTTTGCATCTCTTGTATGACCTTGCTAGAACCGTATATGCTTAGCCATGCTTAATTACCACTAGCTCACTTAATGGGATTATCACATTAATTATTTTAGTATTTGACGAGCTGCGAGCTCGAGACACCCGGTCATGCTTACTGGTCATAATTATCCCACTAAAATGTGACATATGGTGGGTTGTGGGTACATGGTTTTGCTTGTCGCACCATGACAATTAAGGATCGGTTCGCAGGAAACCCTAGAAGACTTACTGTACTTACCATAAGAAAGAATGGGCAAATGCTAGAGTTGTAGTATAGCTCTTTCCTTTCCGACGCATCTAGGCAAGGGTCCGTGATGGAGTTCGGATGGGCCCGACAAGGCTTATGTGGATTTTTGATTCACTATTGCACAAGAGGGGCTACCTACCCTTTATTTAGGGGTAGGGGCAAAACCTAAAGTGTAGTGCTGCTTGGTTAGGGGGAGTTATGCGAAGGGTCTAGTCACAATCACTCATATGGTGACGTGTTCGGACATACACGGTGACATATGGTGGGTTGTGCCTTGTGGGTACAGTTGTACACCTTTGATTAGAGTAGAACTATTCGAATAGCCGTGCCCGTGATTTTGGGCGATTGACCAGCTTCACCATGATTAGTCCCACACTACTAATTGAATTGGCTCAATAAACTGGTTTTGTTCAGGTGGGATGGTTAGTCCTGTTCAACGTGTAGTGTTGTTCAGTGGAGAATTAACCTTGACTTTATTAATCAACAATATTCCTGTTTTAAGCTATACATGTTTATAACCGCACATATGGCAACAGCCACAAGCCCCTCTTTGTCTCCCCTTGCACGTCTGCATCATTGGTGTGGCTTGTTGAGTATGGTAGTAGTACTCAGCCTTGCTATATGTCCCCCTTTCTAGAAGTTTAGTGCTTCTGAGTTGAAGACAGTTAGAAGACAAAGGCTCATATCCCAGTTTAGTTTTGCCTATGGGGTGGAGCTAAAGTCCCGCTAGGATCGTCCTTCTTTTCCGCTGTAGTTTTCTTTTCAGTATGAGGACTATGTGCTTGTGGGGAATGTCACCCCGGGATAGCCCACACCAAGGGAAGGAGGTTGGATGGGTCGGACCAGAAGTCCTTGGGCTGGGGTTAGAAGCCGAGCCTCGGGCAAGGACGACCAGCCCAACCTCTACCCTCGGACTCGACCAAGGCTCCCCCTGGCTCGACCTGCACACACGGCCTCGACCAAAAAAGGGACGGGTCGTCCTCGGAGAGAAGTCTTCCTTGGTAAGGCACGTAGATAAAACAAGGATGGGACAAGCTGGCAGAAGGTGACGTCACCCGACAGGACTACACACAAGATGCCTGTAGCGAGCGAATCCCAAGGCAATTCTGTTGTACTTTTCAGCCTTGGTCTGTACTTGCTCTTAACTTTATGACCAAGGTTTCTTTCGTGCCAAGTCCTTTGTAACTGCCCCCTTGGGCTATAAAAGGGACGGCAGGGCACGCACGCAGGGGGAGAGGATTTCGCATCCTAAATCTTTCTCAGCTTACAACATTGTACTCAAACCCTAATCATACCACCCTAACAAAGAAAACTAGAGTAGCCTTGTTATCCTCCGGGAGGGCCAAACCTATCTAAAAAATCTTGGCTCATCCAGTTTTCGACTCGACGATCGGATCCATTGGTAGGACGTCCCGACCACTCTTTCACCTCCTCGGGTAGCCTGCTTGGAGGACTGATCAACCACCCGTCAACAGTTGGCGCACTAGGTAGGGGCTATCCTCACCATTTCCGAGCAGTTCTTGATGGTTGTTTCGTTCTCCACCGACTTCACTGTGCCCCTAGGGATGACTTTCGTCTTCGGGAGCTTGGTAAACTGCTTCGATGAGTTCAGCCACCTTACCTACTCCCGGGAGGCCACTGGCGAGCTGGAGCACGTGACCGCATGATGGCGCGTGACTACAGTGGCGAGGCGCATGGCTCCGTGCCAAACGACCTCGACTCCGACGGCTTGCCCGGCCACAAAGGCCTGGTGGCCCAAGCCCCCGACTTCCCGCTATTAACGCCTAAATTTGGTAGCCAAACCCCTAAGTTCTAGCGAGGTTAACAGAATCGGATCGGCTGGCGGAAAAGCAGAGGATGCGTCGGCTGTGCTCAAATCGGCTGAGTAACGATCGGCTACGGGGACAATCGGCTGAGGTTAGATCAGATGAGGATAGCCGATAGCCGATGCTGAGTCAGAGGAGAAGATAAAACCGTTTTCGATGAAAATGCTTGGAGATAAAGTGAAGGATTTGGTTATCAGTTTGCGCGTTAAAAGATATTACCATCTATGGATAAAGTCATGTAACGGCAATTGTATCTGTAAATTAGGAATTTCTTTAAACTGTTTATTGTAATGCGGCGTGGGTCCTTCCCGGGATCGTCGTTTTTTAAATAGTAGTTTAGATAGAGTCCAGGGTCTGTATAGATAATGTTATTCTTGGGTATAAATAGGACCTGAGACCTCCTGTAAAACATACAACAATCAATCAAACAACCTTCGGCGCATCGCCAAACCTTTTTCTTCAGACGAGCAATTGATTTGGCTCCGGGCTGCATCGTTTTGATCCCCAAATCTAGGTAAATGCTTGTCATTAATGGTATGTTCTGCTGATTCTAGTGCTTCCATCGTACTGACACAATAGATTCACAGGTTTATACTGCGCTATTTACCATATATCGCATATAAACTAGAGTGATGTTTAGATCTATCCTGCCATCGGCTAGTTCCATCAAGAACCCGCAGCTGATAGGGCTTGATCTAAAGGTTGAACTAGTTTATATGCGGTATCCACCGTATCGAGAGGTATAAATTAGCTACAATAGATCAGGTTGTTCTTTTTATACTTAATGCTGCATCAACATTGAACTATAAAGTCGTTTTTAGAACCTTCAATGATCTGTTAAGTTAGATTCATACGTTCAGAGACAGTGCCGGGGTTTTAGCCGGCCTTACCCGCCCTGATATATTTTTAGTATATTTATTACTAGATTTATGTTAGGACTACCTCTTATATTAAGATCCCGTTCTTGTCGGACATCATAACCCGAAATCGGTCTGCTAGCAACAGCCGACGGCCGATTTCCTAGGCTAGGTATCTGGTTCAAGAATGATATCTTTTCATAAGAATCATCGGAGTACAAGCCGATCCATAGTTAGTTTTCCAGTATCGGCTAGGTTGTCAATACATATATTTATTATCCTTTACTGTATTTGGGTTAAGCGGCTGATGCTGTCTCGGTATAGCCGATCCATTCCAGTCACTTGGCTTAAATATATTTTAGGATAGCAAATATATGCTCATGGATTCCCTTAGCCGATCCAGTGGGGATCTAACCTAACACTTAACACGTATATCTTGCTTTTTCTTGTTGGTTAACAGATCAAACCAATCGGCACGCCCCGCACCGCACAACTGAGAAGGACCCGTGCACCGGAGCTAAGCGTATCTCCCAAGCCAACGCGTGAGAGAAATTTCTCATCAACGCGCTTCTTTCCACGCCTGGTGGGACTTTCTCTGTCGGCTCGGCTAGGATGCATCGACTCGGCCGACAAGATGGTCGACTCCAAGAGCCCCAATGTTTCTCAGGACAACATCATGCCTGTGAAGATGGAGCAGTTATCGGCTGAGCAGCAAGCCGATTACAAGAAGATGGTGGAAGAGCTCCAGGCCAATTACGTACAATCGTTTATAAGACAAGATCCGGGGCTGTACATCAAAAGTACAAGTTCAGCATAGACGAGCTCAAGGCATCCTCCTCCAGTGGATCAAAAGGCAAACAAAAGGTGGAGGAGCCGATTCAGGAACAAGATGATTCGGCCCTACATACTTTGCAAGAACGGATCGATTCGGCCGTCCATCACGCGCTGGTCAACCAGAGTAGCATCCTTGTCAACACTCTCAACAACATGATCGCTACCGTGGTCGACGCAAAGATAGCCGACCAGTGCCGTAACGGGGCCGACACTTCACGTGCACGCCGTTTCGGTTACAGGACGTTGGTCACTCGAATCGACCGATCCCACCGCCAACACAACTAGGGCCGCCAGGAGGGGTCAACGAGCCGGATCCATCAGGATCGGCTGCGAAACCGTTGATCACTATGCTGAACCGGCAACAACCGCTGCCCCAGATCAGATCGCTAACATGTTCAACGACACCAATAGCTAGAGCCGATTGCCCGCATTGACTCCGGGACAGACGGCACAACGCCGGTGGCCAGCACTGCTCCCGGGACCACCAACGCCATCATCGGTGCATCGGCCGCCTCCCGCTGATCATCCACCCCACAACCACTATCAAGGAGGCTACCAAGATCATCACTATAGGCCTCAGATGCCACCACCGCTGTATCGGCAAGCACCCACGCCATATGACCCATGTGAGCCGATACAGCAGGACAACCGGACTTGGGCCGATCTGATTGCAGATGTCATGCATGATCAATTTGGCCTCAAGCCAAAGGACTCAGGGAACATGTATCGGTATCCTATCCAGAGCATTTTGAGCGGATTTCGTTGCCCAACCGATACAAGATCCTGCATTTTTCAAAGTTCTCGTGGCAAGACAACGTTTCGACCTACGAGCATGTCAGCCGATTCTTGGCGCAATGCGTTGAAGCATCGGCTATAGACGCCTTGAGAGTCAGGTTGTTCCCTCTGTCTCTTTCAGGATCGGCTTTTACCTGGTTCTCCTCATTACCTTACAACTCAATTCAGAGCTGGGCCGATCTCGAAAAACAATTTCACATCTACTTTTACTCCGGCAACCATGAAATGAAGTTGTCGGACCTCACCACTGAAGGGTTACGCGGAGGCTACGCTAGCCGAAAACAAAAATTTTCTACCGCGCAAACCAGGAACACTTGCAAGTAAGGGCCGATAGATCGTTACCGATTGGAGTAGAGTGCAGCGGAATAGCCAATCGTGGCAATCCGATCCGGAATGCTGTAGCCGATTCCCGGAGACAGCCGATTCGACAACCGCCCGATTCGAGCCGTCCGGCCGCGTTCTCACGCCTCGCTCCGATGCGCCCGACCGCAGTCGATTCCACCACAGTCGATCGGTCCGATTGTAGCCGATCAACAGCGCGCAACGTAGCAGCGCCTCTACCGGTATCCACACGTCCGGGGACGTAACGCCGTACACCCGTGTGCTAGAACGCGATGCAAGGCTAGGGTTTGGCTCGAAAGTGGGGAGGGTTTCCGTGGAGATTGATCTCGGCGACTTCGTTGCACGCGATGCAATTGAGCCGCAAAGCAGCCTCTCCACCCCTCCTCCTTTATATAGAGTTGGCCGATCGGGACTAGTGGCCGATTAGGACTCTATTTTGAATCGATCTCATCCGTATCTCATAGAGTTGGCCGCCCACACGTCGTAAGCCCATAGGACTCTATCCGATCGGATCCCTATCCGATCGAGCCGTATCCGAGTCCAACTCGAATGCCTCGTTCTTATCCCCTTAAGCGTGCGACCCCGTAGGTTCAGGTATACTCGGTTTCGGCTATAGTCTAACTTAGCCGACCGTCGGCTCGAGTCCAACTCAGCCGACTCACAACGGCGCCTAGCAAAGACATATTGACACCATAGTATACAAGAATATAATATCGGCTCGAACCTGTAATGTGTACACAAATCCCTTTGCCTCACGATACCGCTTAAGCTATAGGCAAGATGTGTGCCATCCCTTCAATAGCTTAACCATTCACTCGAACCGTATTGGATTATCCGTCCGTTGATTGACTCCTCAATCAACTTAGCATGGCCATGCATTTCCATAATCCATTACCTCGAGGGGCCCAGAGATATCTCTCCAAAGGAGGGGCAAATTCCATCTTGATCACTCACATCCCACTCCATGTTTCATAGCAAACCCGAAAACTACCTTTATAACTACCCGCATTTTAATAGCGTTTGGTAGTCCCAAAGTAGGCTACTACACATGTTGGAATCTATGGTGATCTCGTGTCTAAGGACTTTGTACCAACACTACCCGAGACCAACTAATGGCACATTAATTCGTAGTGTCTCATGGTGGGTCTATCCAACAATGTGTTCTCCAACACATGTGTCCATGTTTATTGATTTGGTATCTCCATACCCATGATCTATGAGACATGATCATCAATCAATAAACATGCCGATCTTAGAATCATATTTGTTCCAACAATATGATATATGATCAGGATCGTTTAGAAATAGATTCATACATAAAGAGTCTCATAAATAAGTCACGTACTTATTGATCAATACAAGATGTCTATTTCATGGAACCGAATAACACTTTATTCATTTATACATAAACATTGACGTGATATCCAACATCTCCATGTTGCCTCTAGGGCATATCACTAACAATCTCCCACTTGCACTAGAGTCAATCATGTAAGTATCTAATACCCATTGCTTCTGTGTGCGCCTCATGCTTCGCTCGAGGGAGAGGTTTTGTCGCCGGATCGGCTATGTTGAGATCCGTGTGCACTTTGCATATCTTGACATCACCTCTCGTCCACTATCTCGCGGAAGAGATGATATCGCCGAAGTATGTGTTTGGACTTCCGATGTGACCTGGCTCCTTGGCTTGCGCAATGGCTCCACTATTGTCACAATAGAGAGACATTGACCGCCGTACTAGTCATCACACCAAGCTCGAAACGAATTTCTTGATCCAAACAGCCCTCCTTGCAGCTCCCGAAGAAGAATGTACTCGGCCTCCGTTGTAGAATCAGCAAGTATCCCGCTTGGAACTCTTCCAGCTGACCGCGCTCCGTTCAGTGCGTAACACGAACCTGCATTGCGATCTATAATCATCCTTGTCCGTTTGGAAGCTAGCACGGTGTAACCACTTACAACGAGCTCTTCTTCACCTCCATAGACTAGAACATATCCTTAGTTCTTCTCAAGTATTTAAGGATATTCTTTACGGCAATCCAGTGACATTCACCCTCGGATCTCGACGGTATCGCTCGTAGCACTCAAAGCGTACGAGACATCCGGGCGTGTACAAAGCATGGCATACATGATGGATCCAATTGCCGAAGCATATGGAACCATACCCATCTTATTCCGCTCATCATGTGTCCGAGGACACCGATTCTTGCTAAGATTAATGCCATGTGACATGGCCAAGAAACCTTTCTTGGAATCATGCATGTTGAACCTTTTCAACACCTTGTCAATGTATGTACTTTGGCTTAATCCTATTAGCCTCTTGGATCTATCTCTATAGATCCGAATGCTAATATATATGCTGCCTCCCCAAAGTCTTTCATGGAAAACTATTTTTCAATGAAGACTTGACGGATTCAAGCATAGGGATATCATTTCCAATCGCAATATGTCATCCACATATAAGATTAGAAATACAATTGCGCTCCCACCGACCTTTTGTAAACACAGGCCTCTTCTTCATTTTTGATGAAACCAAACCCTTTGATTACTTCATCAAAACGAATATTCCAACTCCGAGATGCTTGCTTCAATCCATAAATGGATTTCGTAGCTTGCATATCTTTCTAGCGATTCTGATTGACAAAACCCCGAGGTTGTATCATGTATACATCCTCGCTTAGGTTTCCATTTAGGAAAGTCGTTTTGACATCCATCTCGCCATATCTCATAATCGAAATATGCAGCAATCGCTAGGATAATCCGAATAGATTTAAGCATTGCACGGCGAGAAGGTTTCATCATAGTCAACTCCTTGAATCTGTTTAAAACCTTTCGCCACCAATCGCGCCTTATAGATGTGAACATTTCCATCCATATCGGCCTTTTCTTAAAAACCCATTTACACTCAATGGTTTTGACACCATCGGTGGATCAACCAAGTTCCAAACTTGATTGTCATACATGGATTCTATTTCGGATTTCATGGCTCCAAGCCACTTGTTGAAATCGGGTCCCACCATCGCTTCCTCATAGGTCTTAGGTTCATCGTTGTCCAACAACAATATATCACGTTGTTCCGCACTGTACCTATCGTGCGCACGACGTGATCTTTCGACCTCCGTGGGGCTGGTGTATCTACAACCGGTGGCGCAACACTTTGCTCCTCCCGTTGTGGTTCCGTGGTCGCCGAAACGTTTTTCGGTGTTTCTTGAACTTCTTCAAGATGCACCCGCTCCCACTAACCCTTCTTGAAAGAAACTCTTTCTCCAAGAAGACACCATGTCGGCGACAAACACTTTGCCTTGTTCCGCATTATAAAAGTAATATCCCTTAGTTTCCTTAGGATATCCCACAAAGAAGCACTTGTCGATTTGGGTGTGAGCTTGTCGATCGTAAACGTTTTACATAAGCCTCACATCCCCAAATTTTGAGAAAAGACAAACTAGGGGGTTGCCCTGTCCATATCTCATATGGTGTCTTTTCAACCGACTTAGATGGAACTCTATTTAGTGTGAGCGCAATGTTTCAAGAGCATATCCCCGAAGGATAACGAAGATCACTTTGGCTCATCATCGACCGCACCATGTCCAACAAGGTGCGATTTCTCCGCTCGTACACCCCATTCCATTGTGGAGTTCTGGCGGAGTCAATCGTGGAACAATTCCACAATCTTTCGATGATTACCAAACTCTTGGCTCAAGTATTCCCTCCACGATCCGATCGTAGAAACTTGATTGTTTTCCCTAAATGATTCTCGACTTCATTCGGAATTCTTTGAACTTTTCAAAGGATTCGGACTTATGCCTCATAAAGTAGATATAACCATATCTACTAAAGTCATCAGTAAAGGTAATAAAGTACGATAACCACCTCCGGCCGTTGAGCTCATTGGTCCACATACATCGCATGTACGAGTGCCAATATGTCACTTGCTCTCTCACTATGTCCCGTGAAAGGTGTCTTTGTCATCTTACCAAGTAAACAAGACTCACATGTCTCAAATGATTCAAAATCAAATGAGTGAAGCAATCCATCCTTATGGAGCTTCTCCATGCGTTTCTTATTTATATGGCCTAAGCGACAATGCCGATAAACGTGGGGTTTATATCATTAGAGAGTTGCCTTTCGTATTAATGTTATAGATGGGAGACGCTTCAAGATTCAAAACGTATAATCCATTCACCAATGGAGCATGAAAATAGAACATATCTCTCGAGAAATATTGAACAACCATTGTCCATTGATCTAAAATCATATCCTTTCGCTTGCAAACATGAAGCGGAAATAACGTTTTGACATAGTGTTGGAACACAATAACAATTATTCAATTCCAAAACTAATCCCCGAAGGTAGATGAAGTGGTATCGTGCCGACAAAGAACCGTAGCAACGCTTGCTCCATTGCCGACGTGCAGTTCACTCGCCCCTTCTCAATCCTCTACTTCTTCTCATTCCCGCAACGATTTGCAAATATGAGCTACCGATCCGGTATCAAATACCCAAGAGTCGAGAGGTGAAGTAGCAAGATTAATGTCTATAACATTAATACCTGAAGCGAAGTCGTACTTTGCTTCTTTTTGAGATCCTCCATGTACTTCTTGCAGTTCCTCTTCCAATGGCCTCGTCTCCTTGCAATAGAAGCAAACGGCATCCGATGCCGCCGACCCTTCTTGCCCTTCTTTGCATTGGAGGCACTCGCGATCTCATCGGGAGTTAACTTCCTCTTGGTGCAAAGTTTCTTGACAGTGGTTTGCGCTTTGCCTTCGCATCATCATCACATGATGACCGTTTTTCGGATACTCTCCTCACTGCCTTTAGCATCCCATGCAATTCAGCCAAGGTTCTATCCATATTGTTCATGTGATAGTTTAATATGAATGGCTCGAAGCTCGGAGGGAGCGACCGGAGAATCACATCGCAGCCAACTCTTGGCTAAGGGGAAAACCTAGTTTTTCCGCACTCTCGATATAGCCAATCATCTTTATCACATGCGGATCGACGGGATTCCCTCAACAAGCTCGCACGCAAACAAGGACTTTGAGGTGTTGAACCTCTCGGCCCGAGCTTGGTTCTCAAACATGCCACAGCCCCCGAATAATAGTGTGAGCATCGCGCTCTCATATTGCTTCGAAGCTCGGGGACATTGTAGCTAGCATGAGACAGCTTATGTCTAGGGCATCATTGGTGTGCTTCTCGTAAGCTCTCCGTGCGCTGAAAGTGGCATTATTTGGCAAATCCTCCGGATAAGGTACTTCAAGAACGTACTCCTTACGCTCTTGCTTGAGAACAATTCTCAAGTTGCGATACCAATCCATAAAGTTTGTTCCATTTAATTTTTCCTTTTCGAGAATAGATCGCAAATTAAAGGTACCGGGTGTAGTATTAGCCGCCATTTATTCTACAATGTAAAAGCAAAGTTTAGCACAATGTTTATGCTATGTCTTTTGTTAAACAATTTAACATAAGACTCCCATTACGTATTTTCCACCTTCCCTCTAGGTTACGTATTGGGTCAAGATCCACATGTTAATTAATTTTCTAGTGAGCTTTGGCATCACCGCTAGAAGATTAATAACATCGGTAAGCAACTCCTTGCTAATCACATCTCTATGTGACTCTTGTTGTTGGTGTGGCATCTCCATGCCCCGGCCCCAACCTATGCCCCAAGGCCCAAAACTGTTTTGATAGCCTAGTTAAGTAAACCAAATGCTCCCGCATGTATATGTCTCGACATATACCCCTCGTGTTATGATAGAGAATGGCACTCGCTTTGGCACCCACCATTGACGAGCATAACGGTGACGGGTGCAACATTTGGAAGGGCATCATTACTACTTAATTTTGCGAGGGATGCTATCCTATCAAACAAACATATCACATATGAAAGCAAGAAGAATAGCATATAGTGAAATAGTATGGCCCCCTTCACATGGTGATCTCCATCTCCATGCCGGTGTAGAGGATCTCCATCTTCATCACCGTTCTTTCGAGTGCCGAATGCTTGATTTCTTCAAACTAAGCTACTACTATAGAAGCTCTAATTGAAGATTACATCGACTCGCAGGTCGTGAAAGAATATTACAAGCATTGCACGTATGAAAGAATATTACGAGATTGCACATATGAAAGAATATTACATGCATCACATGCATCTCATACATCTCATACATACAATAGGGCCATACCATCTCAAAGCATTCTCTCTAAAAAAAGTTAGGCGTAGAAAAGTTTTCTACTTATCGCAGAGCTATGGCATCGAGACGACCTATAAGGGGGTACGCACACGGCGGGCGGGGGTCGAGCGGGAAGCCGCCCTCGCGGGCTTCGGCAGCGCCGGAACACCACACGAAATTCATAGATCCAATCTATGAAATCGCTTACGGAAACCATGTCGGCATAATCATATTATGCCGTCCCGATACACTATCAAGGGAGATGGTTTGCGTAGGCGCGAGGCAACTAACAAGATCGGACTACGAGATAGCTTCGGCATAATCACATTATACCGTTCCGATACACTATCAAGGAACGCTATCTCGAACCCAACTCAAACCATGTTATATGGAAATTGCTTCGACGTAATCACATTACGCCGTTCCGATACACTATCAAGGAACGCAATTACCATCAACTCTCCTCAACAGATCCCGTAAAACCGATTGATCTAATCAACCCGTGCGCAAAACTTGTTCCAGATCCAATCTAAAACCCGAACTAAGCAAGATTAGCTCGATACCACCGAAGGGTTACGCGGAGGCTACGCTAGCCGAAAACAAAAATTTTCTACCGCGCAAACCAGAACACTTGCAAGTAAGGGCCGATAGATCGTTACCGATTGGAGTAGAGTGCAGCGGAATAGCCAATCGTGGCAATCCGATCCGAACAAGTAGCCGATTCCTGAGAGCACAGCCGATTCGACAATCGCCCGATTCGAGTCGTCCGGCCGCGCTCTCACGCCTCGCTCCGATGCGCCCGACCGCACGATTCCACCACGCCGATCGCTCCGATTGCAGCCGATCAACAGCGCGCAACGTAGCAGCGCCTACCGGTATCCACACGTCCGGGATAGAACGCCGTACACCCGTGTGCTAGCACGCGATGCAAGGCTAGGGTTTGGCTCGAAAGTGGGGAGGGTTTCCATGGAGATTGATCTCGGCGACTTCGTTGCACGCGATGCAATTGACCTCGCAGCAGCTCTCCACCCCTCCCTCCTTTATATAGAGTTGGCCGACCGGGACTAGTGGCCGATTAGGACTCTATTTTGAATCGATCTCATCCGTATCTCATAGAGTTGGCCGCCCACACGTCGTAAGCCCATAGGACTCTATCCGATCGGATCCCTATCCGATCGAGCCGTATCCGAGTCCAACTCGAATGCCTGTTCTTATCCCCTTAAGCGTGCGACCCGTAGGTTCAGGTATACTCGGTTTCGGCTATAGTCTAACTTAGCCGACCGTCGGCTCGAGTCCAACTCAGCCGACTGTCAACAGCGGCGCCTAGCAAGCACATATTGACACCATAGTATACAAGAATATAATATCGGCTCGAACCTGTAATGTGTACACAAATCCCTTTGCCACACGATACCGCTTAAGCCGTAGGCAAGATGTGTGCCATCCCTTCAATAGCTTAACCATTCACTCGAACCGTATTGGATTATCCGTCCGTTGATTGACTCCTCAATCAACTTAGCATGGCCATGCATTTCCATAATCCATTACCTCGAGGGCCCAGATATCTCTCCAAAGGAGGGGCAAATTCCATCTTGATCACTCACATCCCACTCCATGTTTCATAGCAAACCCGAAAACTACCTTTATAACTACCCAGCACGGAATAGCGTTTGGTAGTCCCAAAGTAGGCTACTACACATGTTGGAATCTATGGTGATCTCGTGTCTAAGGACTTTGTACCAACACTACCCGAGACCAACTAATGGCACATTAATTCCTGTAGTGTCTCATGGTGGGTCTATCCAACAATGTGTTCTCCAACACATGTGTCCATGTTTATTGATTTGGTATCTCCATACCCATGATCTATGAGACATGATCATCAATCAATAAACATGCCGATCTTAGAATCATATTTGTTCCAACAATATGATATATGATCGGGATCGTTTAGAAATAGATTCGTACATAAAGAGTCTCATAAATAAGTCACGTACTTATTGATCAATACAAGATGTCTATTTCATGGAACTGAATAACACTTTATTCATTTATACATAAACATTGACGTGATATCCAACATCTCCATGTTGCCTCTAGGGCATATCACTAACAACCACTACCAGGAAAAAGCACAACGAATCGGTTCAAGAATACATCCAACGCTTCAGAGAGATGAGGAACCGATGCTATAGCCTGGTGCTATCGGACGCCCAGTTGGCTGATTTGGCCTTTCACGGCTTGATCTCGCCGATCCGAGAGCGATTCTCTGCGCAGGACTTCGACAGCCTAGCCCACTTGGCACAGAAGATGACGGCCCACGAACAGCGATTCCAAGACACCAGGAAGGCCGTCAAGAGCATAACTCAAGTCGTCGTTGAGACAGACTCCGATTCCAATGACGATGACGCAGAGGTGGCGGCGGCCGAATGGGCCAAGAAAAAATAGGCCATCGTCTGCCAATGGTTGCTGAACACGGCCAAAGAAGAAAGATATGACTTCGACATCACTAAGGCCGATAAGATTTTTGACCTCCTGCTCAAGGAGAAACAGATCCAGCTCCCTGAAAACCACGTGATCCCATCGGCCGAAGAACTAAAGAAGAAGAAATATTGCAAGTGGCACAACTCCACATCCCACGCCACTAACGATTGCAAAGTCTTCAGGCAGCAAATCTAGTCGGCAATTGAGGCCAGGAAATTGAAGTTTGCCGATTCAAGTCGGTCAATGAAGGTAGACGGCAACCCTTTCCCGGTCAACACAGTTCAAGCTGGCCCCAGGCGAGCCGATCAACAGAACAGAATGGCGCACGGCTTAGTCGACACATCAATCGGGACTAGAGCAGAAGGCGAGCCGACTGGACATCACGCCGCACCAATCAACATGGTGCGCCCCGTTATTAGATCGGCTGACCGATGGCCAGTCCATGACGATAGCCGACACCATCCTCAGCACCGGTCTCGGCAGGAAGTAGCTCGCGATGAAGCACCACGTCGGCGCGAGCTGGAAACCCAAAGCCGCCGGTACGAGGCAAGCCACAGCAGTGCCGATCCGCACTGGCATTGTGATTTTTTCAGGTACTACTGGAAATCCGGCATGAGGTTGCCGACACTGGACATGAGGTTGCCGACACTGGACGACTGCCCGGCGTGCAACGATCGCCGCGACGATGAGAACAGGTGCTCTTCGGCTGTAAGCCCAACCCGGTTCGTCCCTAGAGCCGTTCGGCTAAATCAGAGGCGGTGGTCCGTCCATGATCGGCTCGGCCCGATCCATCAAGACTTCTTCGTCGATGAAGACAACAACGACAACAACCGCGACGACGAAGAGGCCGACGACGAGGAATCAACCAATCCCAAATGGTGCCCGTCCGATCTCTTCACAAAGACGCAGAAAGAAGAATTCAACGACTCAAGCGTGAAGGGAGAGAAGATGAAGTTCGGCAAATGATCCACGAACAATGCTGTTGGTTGGGTAAGATCAAAAGGTGATGGGTTCCCAAAGTGAAAACCGCCGCAGCCGACAAGGAGCAAAAACCAAGGAGAACCCACCGACCAAGCCGGAGGGCAGCCAAAGGGTAAGGGAAAGTTTCTCGCATCGGTCAACATGGTGTCTCATACCGCCCGCCGAATCGTGCTCCCGAAGCCGATGCATACACCATCGAAGACGACTTGGTGAAACCGGCAATCTCACCGACCAAGCTATTTTCGACAAACCCGAGGGAACCGAAAATCGGCACTTGAAGTCGTTGTACGTTAAAGAATTCGTCAACAGCAAGCCGATGTCCAAGATACTAGTTGATGGGGGAGCCGCAGTCAGCCTAATGCCCTACGCAACATTCAGAAAACCAGGCAAAGGAGCCGACGACCTGATAAAGACCAATATGGTGCTCAAAGACTTCGACGGCAACCCATCAGAAATCAAGGGTGTCCTGAACATCGAACTAACAATCGGCAATAAGACTCTGCCCACGACATTCTTTGTCATCGACGGGAAG
This sequence comes from Oryza australiensis, assembly GCA_019925245.2. Taxonomy (NCBI): domain Eukaryota; kingdom Viridiplantae; phylum Streptophyta; class Magnoliopsida; order Poales; family Poaceae; genus Oryza; species Oryza australiensis. The sequence goes on from JAIFGZ020000449.1 coordinate 18,200, forward strand.
GTGTCTTACAGCCTGCTGCTCGAAAGGGACTGGATACACGCCAATTGTTGCGCTCCTTCTACAATGCATCAGAGCCTGATCCAATGGGACGGCGACAAGATTGAGATCGTACCAGGCGACAGCCGATTGGAGATGACGGGCCGCAGCTGCTGCTTTGAACAAGACATGGTGGAGGGCTTAAGCGTCTTCGGCACGGACACCACAGACAAAGACGATGGTAAGCTCGGGCAAGGTTTTACATCGGCCGACGAGTTGGAAGAAATTGACATCGGCTCTGGTGACAAGCCGAGGCCGACGTATATTAGCAAAAAATCTATCTCCTCATTGTAGATCCCAGCTCATCAATTTATTAAAAGAATATAAAGACTGTTTTGCTTGGGAGTACTTCGAGATGCCCGATCTTGCCGATCAATAGTGGTCCATCAACTGCCGATTAAGGCAGGCTATCGACCGTTCAAACAACCTCCCAGAAGGTTCAAAGCCGATATGTAAAACGCGATTAAAGCCGAAATAACTTGGCTATATGATGATGGATTCATTCGGCCTTGCTGATACGCCGAATGGGTCTCAAACTTCGTCCCAGTGTTGAAGAAAAACGGTAAACTTAGGGTATGCATTGATTTCAGAGATCCAAACAAAGCCACCCCTAAGGATGGATACCCAATGCCAATAGTCGATTTGCTCGTCGATGCTGCTTCAAGCCACAAGATTATCAGTTTTATGGATGACAATGCAGGTTATAATCAGATATTTATGGCTGATGAAGACATCCATAAGACTGCTTTTCGGTGTCCTGGCGCAATCGGCTTGTACGAGTGGGTGGGTGATGACAGTCGGCTTGAAGAATGCTGGGGCAACATATCAACGGGCCATGAACTACATTTTTCATGACATGATCGGCTCAATAGTGGAGATCTACATTAATGACGTGGTTGTCAAGTCCAGAGAGATGGAGAGCCACATAGCCTATCTGAGACAAGTGTCAGAGCGGACGAGGAAATATGGCCTGAAGATGAGTCCGCTTAAGTGCGCGTTCGACGTATCGGCTGGGCGGTTCCTGGGATTTCTTGTTCATGAAAGAGGAATTGAGGTCACACCAAAGAGCATAAATGCTATCAAAACAATTCAGCCTCCGAAGGACAAGAAACAACTCCAATCTTTGATCGACAAAATCAACTTCATCAGGTGATTCATAGCCAATCTTTCAGAAAAGATGGAGTTGTTCACACCACTACTTTGGCTGAAGGCCGATCAAACATTCACATGGGGGGCAGAGCAGCAGAAAGCCTTAGACAACATCAAAAATTATTTAAGCTCGCCTCCAGTTCTAATGCCTCCACAGAAAGGGCTGCCATTCAAGCTGTACCTATCAGCCGATGACAACTCAATCAGCTCGGTTTTAATCCAAGAAGTTGAGGGCAAAGAAAAATCCATCTTCTATCTCAGCCGACGGCTACTAGACGCAGAAACAAGGTATTCGTCTATGGAGAAGCTATGCCTATGCCTCTATTTTTCATGTACAAAGTTAAGGCATTATCTGCTATCCAACGAGTGCACAATAATCTGTAAAGCCGATGTAGTTAAGTACATGCTATCGGCCCCAGTGTTGAAGAGAAGAATTGGGAAGTGGATTTTGGCGCTAACAGAGTTCGATTTGAGGTATCAGGCACCCAGGGCAGTCAAAGGACAAGCTATAGCCGATTTTATCGTGGAGCACAGAAATGACTCAATCGGCTCCGTGGAAATTATGCTTTGGACATTGACATTTGATGGCTTGGTTTGCACAAGCGGCTGTGGTATCGGCTTAGTCATTATTTTGCCCAGGGGGGCAAGTTTCGAGTTTGCTTTCTCTATCAACCCCCATGCTACAAACAACCAAGCCGAATACGAAGCCATCCTGAAAGGATTACATCTACTCAAGGAAGTTGAAGCCGACGCCATCGAAATAATGGGAGATTCACTATTGGTCATCAGCCAATTATCAGGAGAATATGAATGCAAAAATGATGCGTTGATGGTCTATTATCAGCAATGCCAGGATTAATGGAAGGCTTTCGGCTAGTTACTTTAAAACATATCCCCAGAGAGCAGAACACAGAAGCCAACGATTTAGCTCAAGGGGCATCGGTCTACCGGCCGATGTTGAAAGAGATTGAAATAGAAATTGCTGCTATTACAGCCGCCGATTGGAGGTTTGAAGTCTACAGCTATCTCAAAAACCCCTCTTAATCGGCTACAAGGAGATTACGATACAAGGCGCTAAGATATGTTTTGCTCGATGAAGAACTGTACTGTCGGACGATTGATGGTGTGCTACTCAAGTGTTTGGGAGCCGACCAGGCCAAAGTCGCTATCGGAGAAGTGCATGAAGGGATCTACGGCACGCATCAATCGGCTTATAAGATGAAGTGGCTACTTCGCCGAGCAGGATATTTCTGGCCGATGATGTTGGAGGATTGTTTCAAATATTATAAGGGTTGCCAGGATTGTCAGAAATTTGGCGCCATACAACGAGCACCAGCGTCGGCTATGAACCCAATCATGAAGCCTTGGTCGTTCAGAGGATGGGGTATTGATATGATCGGCCAGATCAATCCACCCTCAAGCAAAGGACACAAATTTATTCTGGTGGCAACAGACTACTTCACAAAATGGGTGGAGGCAGTTCCTCTGAAGAAAGTGGATTCTAAGGACGCAATCGAGTTTGTTAAAGAACATATTATCTACCGATTTGGCGTCCCACAAACGATCACAACTGACCAGGGATCTATATTCGTATCGGATGAGTTTGTTCAGTTTGCCGACGGCATGGGGATCAAGCTACTTAATTCTTCGCCGTACTACGCACAGGCCAACGGGCAAGCCGAAGCTTCGAATAAAAGTTTGATTAAATTGATTAAAAGAAAGATCTCTGAGTACCCTAAGCAATGGCACAACCGATTAGCCGAATCACTGTGAGCGTATCGGATGGCATGCCATGGATCAATTCAAGTCCCTCCGTACAAGCTGGTCTACGGGCACGAGGCGGTGCTACCATGGGAAAGCGTCATTGGCTCAAGGCACATTCAACTACAGGACCAACTCACACCCGATGATTATTATCACTTGATGGTGGATGAATCAGAAGACTTAGTTTTATCCAGGATGAGGGCCTTGGAAAAGGTTACAAGGGATAAAGAACGAGTAGCCAGACATTATAATAAAAAAGTGGTGCCTAAATCTTTTGAAGAGGGCGAGCTCGTTTGGAAATTAATATTGCCGATCGGATCCAGAGACAACAAATTCGGGAAGTGGTCACCAAACTGGGAAGGGCCTTTCAAGATCCACAAATGCGTCTCTAAAGGGGCTTACATGCTACAAGGATTAGATGGAGAAGTGTTTGGAAGGGCTCTTAATGGAAAATACTTCAAGAAATGCTACCCAAGTGTATGGATCAACTCATGATTCGGCTCTAGTTGCTTAGCGGATTTATGACAGCCGATGTCTTGTTTCAATAAGGCATCATATTTAGGCATTTTTATGCAACATTTTTCCCCTAAGTTTTCTACGGTCGGCTAACGATTGGCCCATAGCAACGACAATAAGGTGCAAATGGCTTGGATTCACAATTTTGTCAACACCGAAGCTATCAACAAAATTTGGGGGGCATATACATACAAGAGCCGATTACAAAATTGAGCGTCAGGAAATTTTTAAGCTTCGTAATCGGCAGTCAATATAAAGGCGTTGCAAGTGTTAAGATCGACGGTCGTGGTGTGGTTTCGGAATCGGCAAACTTGACGTAACACGGACGGCTAGAACCGATTTCGGCATAAGCAATTTGGAATTAACAGTTACACTAAGACGATGCATAAGGCTGAAGCCGATTTCATTCACAATCACGGTTTCGGAAATCGACGAGTTGTGTTGAAAGCTTCGACGGAGCCAATTATAAAAATCAGACGAATATTTTACAGAGAGCCGAAGCCGAGTTCATTCATGGCCATGGGTTAGAAACGGACAGGCTACGTTTAAACATTCGATGAAGCTGATTACAAAAGTTGGATGGTTATATTACATAAGGCGGTAGCCGATTTCAGAATACAAAATATTTCCATTTCTTCAAGAAATCGGCTATAGCTGACAACGCTGTCCGCCTGATCTGGTCCACCTCCTCGATGGCCTTGACGTCGTCGGCTTGGACCCACCACCGGCCGAATGCCTTTCACCAAGTCCCGGAGATGCGCCACGGCCGCCTTGATACTTTGACGTTGAGCGTCGATTTCGGGGCAGCCGGCCATGTACTCCTTGTGGACATCGATCTCGTTCATGACTTGAACGAGATCGGCCATCACCTGGTCCTGGCGTGAGAGGAGCTGCTCGAGCTTGGTCACCGTCTCGGTTTTCAGGCGGTCGAAGGCGGCCTTCTGACCCTCGATGGCTTCCTTGGTCGACTGGAGGGTTGCCGACCGCATCTGGTTTTTACGACGGTTGGCTATTCACTACCAAGCCCACTCGTATTTGAGTTGGTGGGCTTCCAAGAAGGTTGCCGGCACGATGGCGTCGGCTAGAGCTTTCGGCAGCTGGCCTTGGATCTCCCTAAAGTGTGCGCGGATCGAGCCACTGTCGGCTACCAGCGCGTCCAGTGAGGCCTCCAGCCGATTGCCGATATCGGCTAGACTGGCCCTCAGGTCCTCGTCCGACGTCACCAGCGCCTCCTCGCCGATCTCGTCGGACTCCTCGAACTCCGACAAATCGAAGCTAAGGAGGTCGGCTATGTTCTGCAACAGAAAGATGATGATTAGAAAAGAGTTGTTAAGTTGGCAGAGTCGGTCATAAAATTAAGTTTACCTTGGGCACCGGGGTCGGAGCAACTTTTTCGGCTGGTTCGCCGCCTGCAGCCGACGGGGCCTCATCATCGGCGCCATTGCCACCGCCCACAGCGGTCACGGTGTGCTCACTCGGCGCCTGGGGGCAGCCGAAGGAGGTCGCGGAGGCTACAAAAGAAAGGGTGTTAGCAGTCAAATCGGCTAAGTTTTATAAATCAAATTGCAAGGGGTGGTTACGATGGTGCGCGACGTGGAGTGCGGCCAGCCAATTTCTGGACCTGAGGAGGATGGGTTCGGTCAGATGCAAGTGATATTACCATAAGGCCAGATTTAGTGAGACGAGAGCTTACCGGCAGATTTTTCGTGGGGGACTCAAAACTGGCGGGACGTGGGCTGGAGCATTGACGGATTCATGGCTCGAGCTCTCGATTCAGCTGCCACTCCAACAGCCATCGGTATCTCCTCGCTAGCAATGGCGACATCAAGAAACTGCTCCACGCTCGGGTCCAAGGGGGGAAGGCTGTCGGCCGACGCGATCGGCTTCTTCAACTTCAGCTTCTTGGGGGCAGGCGCAGCCGATGGCTGTATGGGAGGCGCAACTCTTTTCTTGTGAGCTATCGGCTCGTGCACTTGCCCGCGCAGTAGGGACGCTATTTTCGGCGCGTTCTAGCCGATCGCCGATGGAGCAAGGCCGCCCCCATCCAGAACGCCTAGGCGGTATTTGATGGGGATCCCGGAGTCACTCACCGTCGGTCGTTCCGTCTCGGTCTCCTGTAAACCAAAGAGGACAAGTGTTAGTCGGCTACATTGGCCGATGATAAGAAAAGAGGAATCATTCGGAGTTTAGAACTTACCGAGGGGATTTCTTCGGGCAGCAGCAAGTCGACGTAATAAGATGACCGCTGATGGAAGATGTGTCGCTTGATTTCGGCCCACCATTGGTCTGTAGGCTGCGCTTTTCTTGAGCGCCAGAACCATCTCGCCGATGCTGCCGAGGGAAGGGCCGGCTATGTTCAGCAACCGATGGATTATCAGTTCTTGGCTCAAGACTCCCCTCGTTTCGATCTTGTCGGTGTAGTAGCAGCCGATGGGCAGTTGCCCAAGACCGAACTACCTTGCGGCCGATACCGGGTAGTAAAACTCATAGCTTTTGGCCACTGATCGGCCTTGGTGGATCCCGGTCGATAGGATGCACGAGGTCAGAGCGGCGATGAACAGCTCCCTGCATTTTGGGTTGTCGGCTGAGTTGATGTCTTCCTAGTTGAAATCGGCCGGCAACTCGAACAGTGCCTAATCCCAGTAAAAGTACCAGTGCGGTTCTCGCGCGATGCCCCATCGTACATGGCGATGAACCACTCGGCCAGCAGGTTGGCCGATTGCTTTGAGCCCGCATGCACGCCCATTGCTTCTCCATAGCTCATGCATCTGGTGGTGGTGATCTCGTTGCCGTCTTCATCTTCGATCGGCTCCAATCTTGAGAAAGCGGCCTCAGTCAGGGGGAGTCGACCGGCTATTTTTCTGGGTCGCCAGCACTAGCCAGATTTGTAGAAACAACCAGGGCCACCGGTGTTAACAGGGGCGTTGGCGGCTATCTTCGCGGCAGCTTGGTGCAGCGTATGGTACAGATAGCCGAGGAGATATTTCCCCAGCGCGAGCTTGTTCCGATCGGCTAGGGATTTGGCTACGACCTGCCAGTTGGTGGTCAGCCCGCAGCTCGATCCACAGAACAAGAACTTTTCCAGCCACATCATAAGGAACACGGCATGTTCCCTGTGGCCGACCGATCCATCCTTCATCTTTTGAGCGACGTAGCCGCTCCATCCACCGATGGCTTTGGTTTTGAACTGATGTTGCCCCTTTCGGCTCAGGTTTCTGGGGTTAGCCAACACCAGGATGTCCAGTCTGGTCGTCATGTATACATCGGCTAATGTGATCGTCATCGGCCCCTGCTGGAACATGAAGGCGTTGAGGCTGTCGTTCCAGAAGTACGTTGCAGCCGACATCAGCGACTCGTCTTTCTCCATGCTGGCGATAGACAAGGCCAAGCACTGGGCTATCTCGGTTTCCTCCCACTGAGCGTACTTGGCTGATTGCACCCTCTTATACCATTCAATCCAACCTGCGTCGTGGTCGGCCACGACTTGAAAGTCCCATTCCAAAGTGGGCTAGGGATGGCTTCCTAGTGTTGTAGGGGATTCGTTGGTTTTTGCTATGATTACATCGGCTGGGTCAGTGTTGCCGATGGGGCGGAGAAAGTACCTCTTTTGTTGAGTCAAACTTGGGATGACTACTTGATGTGACAGGTGCTATAGTTTGGAAAAGGAAAAAAATGATAATCAAGAGCAGCTATAGGCATGATGTATGATGAACGCAACAACTCTAGGAGGCATTTTTGGAAGGGAAATCTGAAGAAGAAGAGTTTTGAACCGACGGGCGTACCTCGGGGAACTCGGCGGCGGCGGCGGCCGGTGCGGCGGCCGCCGGTGCGATGGCGGTGGCCCGTGCGGCGGCGGCGTTGGAGGCCATTGGGGTCGTCGGAGAAGGAGCTGGGTCCTGGTTCGCGAGGATCGCCGGGATGTGATGAAGAGCGCTGGTGAATCGTCGGAGAGGATAGAGGAAAAGGAAGCTTGTTTGCGAAGTGTTTGAGTGCGCTTTGAAGGCGCGATTGTTTCGGTCGAGGTAAAGGACTATTTGAAGGGCATTTGGGGTAGCCGAAACGGCTTAGGTCAGAAAAGAGCGGGAATTTGAATAGGCAACAAATCCGCAACACTTCGTATTACGGACTTGGGGGGCATGTGTTAACACCTAAATTTGGTAGCCGAACCCCTAAGTTCTAGCGAGGTTAAAACAGAATCGGATTGGCTGGCGGAAAAGCAGAGGATGCGTCGGCTGTGCTCAAATCGGCTAAGTAACGATCGGCTACGGGGACAATCGGCTGAGGTTGGATCAGATGAGGATAGCCGATGCTGAGTCAGAGGAGAAGATAAAACCGTTTCCGATGAAAATGCTTGGAGATAAAGTGAAGGATTCGGTTATCAGTTTGCGCATTAAAAGATATTGCCATCTATGGATAGAGTCCTGTAAAGGTAATTGTATCTGTAAATTAGGATTTGTTTAAACTGTTTATTGTAATGTGGCGTGGGTCCTTCCCGGGATTGTCATATTTTAAATAGTAGTTTAGATAGAGTCCAAGGTCTGTACAGATAATGTTATTCTTAGGTATAAATAGGACCCGAGACCTCCTGTAAAATATACAACAATCAATCAAACAACCTTTGGCGCATCGCCAAACCTTTTACTTCAAACGAGCAATTGATTTGGCTCCGGGCTGCATCGTTTCGATCCCCAAATCCACGTAAATGTTTGTCATTAGTGGTATCTTCTGCTGATTCTAGTGCTTCCATCGTAATGACACATTAGATTCAGGGGTTTATACTGCGCTATTTACCATATATCACATATAAACTGGAGCGATGTTTAGATCTATCCTGCCATCGGCCAGTTCCATCAAGAACCCGCAGCCGATAGGGCTTGATCTAAAGGTTGAACTAGTTTATATGCGGTATCCACCGTCTCGAGAGGTATAAATCAGTACAATAGATCAGGTTGTTCTTTTTATACTTAATGCTGCATCAACATTGAACTATTAAGCCGTTTTTAGAACCTTCGATGATCTGTTAAGTTAGATTTATACGTTTAGAGACAGTGCCGGGGTTTCAGCCGGCCTTACCCGCCCTGATATATTTTTAGTATATTTATTACTAGATTTATGTTAGGATTGCCTCTTATATTAAGATCCCGTTCTTGTCGGACATCATAAGCCAAAATCGGTCTGCTAGCAACAGCCGACGGCCGATTTCCTAGGCTAGGTATCTGGTTCAAGAATGATATCTTTTCATAAGAATCATCAGAGTACTAGCCGATCCATAGTTAGCTTTCTAGTATCGGTTAGGTTGTCAATACATATATTTATTATCCTTTACTGTATTTGGGTTAAGCGGTTGATGCTGTCTCGTTATAGCCGATCCATTCCATTCACTTGGCTTAAATATATTTTAGGATAGCAAATATATGCTCATGGATTCCCTCAGTCGATCCAGTGGGGATCTAACCTAACACTTAATGCGTATATCTTGTTTTTTCTTGTTGGTTAACAGATCAAACCAACTGGCACGCCCTCTACTGCACAGGCGACCGAGAAGGAACTGCACTGGAGCTAAGCAGATCTCCCAGGCCAGCGCGTGAGAGAAATTTCTCGTCAACACCCGCACGACGGTCCTAAGGACGGACTCTACGTGGACGCGAATCGAGCCCACCACACGGCGTCGTGCTGCACGCCTGGGCTCCTTGGTGCCGAACGCGTCTTCCTCATCCATGTCTGTTGCAGAATGTGTCTCCATCCTCTCTGCGCCAACGAGCTCCATGAAGCCAGCCCGACACGCTCCACCTCGCCTCGCGGCGCCCGCCAAGAGGCCGTGCTGACCGGAGTTCGCCCCTGGCAACTATTGGCCGGTGAACTTCGTCATGATGGCAGATGTGGTCTCGGACGACGAGGCCACGGGCTCCCAGTAGTCCGACGCCCATCACAATGCTCGTTGTCACCACAACGTTGGCCAGGTCGCACGATGCGAGCAGGCTCGGCGCGCCCCTATTCTACCTTGGAGCCTGTAGCCCGACTTCACCATGGAGTTTGAGGGGCACAAGGTGTTCTGAACGCCCACGACCAACCTGGTGGCCATCGAGCAAGTGCTCGTGGCCCTTCCCGACTCCCTGGAGGTGCGGAAGGGGATGGCCATGACCTAGGCAGCCGCCGCTCAGCTCAATGCCCCAGGCCCGTCCAAGCACTCCCACGGGGGTACTCGTCGACAGCGGTCTCGACAGCGGCTGAGCGTCGATCACTCCGTCACCCCGCACAACACTCAGGACCGAGCAGCGAAGGCCAAATCTGCCCCTATGGCCTCGGGTTGGTGCCAGAAGAAGGCTCCATCTCAGGAGCAACAAGGCAGCTCCTACATCAGCAATGCGCGGGAAATCATCATGCAGAGGCTCGATTCCTGGAATGTCATCATGTGTCGTGGCCAAGGGTTGCGGAACCGAGAGGACTACGACTGGTAGCACAACATCCCCGAGGGTGGCGCCAATGCCGAGGCCCCGTCCCGAGACAACGGGTTCCCAACCTTCACCGCCTACCTCCGCCGTAACATGGCCCAATGGATTTCGCCTGACCGGCATCGAGCCCTACGACGGCAAGACCGACCCCTCCATTTAGCTCCGACTATACTGCACAGCTATCCAAGCGGCCAGCGCCGACACCCACGTGATGGCGAACTATCTCCCCATCATGCTGGCGCCGACTGCCATCAACTGGCTCGCCAAGCTCCTCGAGAACTCCATCGACACGTGGGATGAGCTTTACGACGCCTTCATCGCCAACTACCTGAGCAGTTGGCAGCACTTGGCTTCCCACTACGACCTTTGGTAGGTCCGACAGGGGGTCAACGAGTCGATCTGGAGCTACATTCGCCGCTTCTCCAAGCTTCGCAACATCATCACGAGCATCTCTGACGATGATGTCATCCACATCTTCTCTGAGGGCCTCCGCAAGCCCTTCGAGCTGTTCCGGCATCTGGTCATGAACCGGCCGACCTCGCCCGCCGTGATGATCACCATTCTCGAGCGCTTCACCGATGCCGAGGACGCCGAGCGGAGCAGATACGTGCTCCCGAGCACCGACCTCCAAAGGAGCCAACCAAGCCCAGTCGTCGGTCTCCAACGAGGGTCGATTGCCGACCGCCCAAGTCATCTCAATGGAACGACGGGAAGGAGAAGCTGAGCCTCGAGGTCATGGCCATCGACAAGGCCAAGCCAAGTCCAAGAGGCGAGGCCCAGGGTGAATCTCTCGAGGAGGCATTGGACAAGCACAGCTTCTTACACCCGAACGCCAAGCATACCATCCGACAGTGCTACACTCTCCACGACCAGATGGTCCGAGAGGTGCAGAATGACTCCTGACCCCCAAGAGGTCGGAAGGGGAAGGACGATGGCACCAAATGCCAAAAGGAAAACCCTCGAAGGATGACAACTTCCAGGAGCCGACTCGTACGATCGGCATGATCTACGGGGGGAAGCTACCTCTAAGAACCGCAGACAATAGAAGTTGCTTGTTCGGTCAGTAAATGCAATCTCCATGGAGCCGTCCGAGCACCTCAGGTGGTCCGAGGTCCCAATCTCCTTCTGTCGAGCCGACCAGTGCACCGATGTCCCGAAGCCTAGCCGCTTCGTGCTACTGGTGGAACCGGTGGTACTCAAGGTGCGCCTCAAGCGTGTACTCATCGACGAGGGGAGTGGCATCAACGTCCTCTTTCGAGGAACCCTGCGCGACCTTGGCCTCTCCATCGACACCTTGGAGCCCACCGACTCGCCGTTCTATGGGATCGTCCCCGGCAAGGCCAGCGTGCATCTCGGCGTGGTCTCCCTCCCTGTAACATTCAGGATACGGGAATACGACCGCAGTGAGTTCATCAAGTTCTACGTGGCGGACTTTGAAACTACCTACCATGCGATGCTCGGGCGTCCTGCCCTCGCCAAGTTCATTGCAGTCCCGCATTACACGTTCTTGGTCCTCAAGTTGACTGAACCCGCGGGTGCTTTCTTTTTCAGAGGAGATGTCGCCACCTCCCACGCATGCGAAAAGGATAGTTTTGCTCTAGGCGAGGCCATCAAGCTCTCGGTCCACATGGACGAGTTCACCGCTCAGGTCGCCGACCACAAGGGCAAAGCGCCGATGGCTGATGAAGCCCTGGACTCAGCGCCGATCACCCCAGGACTCACCACCGACCCCACTGAATACAAGGCTATCTCCATCTTCGACATGTACCACTTCAAGATGGTGTTGAGAGGCACGGGCCTCGGTGAGAAATAGGAAGGCATGCTCGTCGGCTTCCTGCATGCAAACATTGACATGTTTGCCTAGAAACCGGCTGACATGCTGGGAGTACGCAGGGAGCTAGTCGAGCATGATCTCCATGTCTTCCCCGACGCCAAGCCGGTCAGGCAGAGACTACGGCAGTTTATCCAGGAGCGCAAAGATGAAATCAAGAAGGAGCTAGCTTGGCTGTTAGATGCTGGCTTCATTAAAGAGGTGTACCATCCGGAGTGGCTTGTCAACCCGGTCCTTATAAAGAAAAAGAATGGGAAATGGAGAATGTGTGTTGATTATACTGACCTGAACAAACACTGCCCGAAAGACCCATTCTCTCTTCCCCATATCGACCAAGTAGTCGACTCCACCGCGGGCTGCTCCCTCCTGTGTTTCTTGGATTGTTGCTTGGGCTATCACCAGATCGGCCTCAGAGCAACCGACTAGGAGAAGACATCGTTCATCATGCCGTTCGAGGCCTTTTGCTAAACGACGATGGCCTTCGGACTCAAAACCGTTGGGTCAACCTACCAGTGAGCCATTCAACACTGCCTTGCTAGCTAAATCGGTCAGAACATGGAGGCCTACGTCGATGATGTGGTGATCAAGATGAAGAACCCCGACGACCTATTATGAGATATCGTCGAGATCTTCAAGAGTCTTCACGCGTACCGATGGAAGCTGAACCCCGAGAAGTGCATCTTTGGTGTGCCCTCCGGAAAGCTCTTTGGATTCTTCATCTCCAACCGAGGGATCGAGGCGAACCTTGAGAATATATCGGTGCCCCTAAAGATGCACAGGGTGACATGTGTCAAGGACGTCCAGAGGCTCACTGCGTGCATGACATCCCTCGGACAGTTCGTCTCCCGGCTTAGCGAGCGTGGCACGTCGTTCTTCAAGCTAGTCAAGAAGGACTTAGACTTCTAGTGGACAAAAGAAGCCTACCGAGCTTTTGATGCGATCCCGCTAGGGTTTAGTCCCGATCTTTCGATGAGAGGTGGAGGATAACTCGATTGGGGAACAGAGGCGACGTTCATGGCCCGACTACAACCGTCCAAGGATGATGCGTCTTAGCAACCGATACACCATCTCCGATGGTTGACGCGATCTTGCGGTGCGCGACAACCCAGCCACTAGGGCACTCGTCCTGCAAGCAATCGAAGAACAAGCAAGAACAAGTAAAACAAGCACTGAAATTGCTATATATTACGATGAAAGATTCAATCTGAATACACGATATGGTGGGGTTCCGAAGACAAACAGACGGACGGTCTAGCCGACACGCGCGCTGTGTGCAAGTAGCAAAAGGCTAACTCTAATCAACAAAACCCGCCCTTCTTGGTGGCGGCTGAAGGATTAAGTAGAGGGGAGAGACTACCACAGGGGTGCCGGAGTCGTGCTAAACCCTAGGACGCTCCCCTAATGGGCCCAACTTTATACACGGCCCATTGGGCCAAAAGAGGTGACGCAGCACCAAAGACAGAAAATACTCGGTAGAAAAAGGACAATTGCGGCCGCTCCAGGACAGATATTGACATGGGGCTGGATCCATTTGAAAGTAGACTTGGTAACCTTTCCATCAAGTACTTGCACGCCCAAATCGGAGTTTGCATGAAGCTGTGGCGGCCGTTAGAACTTGGCACTGTGCTGCAGTCCGAATCCACCCCGCGCGAATCCTCTTCTCGTTGGATCCTCTCCATCGTTCCTGAGTAAAACAAAAGTGCACGCGCCTCCAGGGTATAAAGAAGAGGAACATAAGCTTAAGAATGAACTCACCTGATGGTTGAGTTGACATGCACGAGCGTGGGTTATTGGGCCATGAAGTTGTACGTGTGGAGGCGTGGATGTATCGGTAGTATTGATGTCCTCATCATCCTCCCCTTCTTGCATTGGAGTCGTCCTCGACTCAAGCTCATCTTCGTCTCCCAAATATGGCTTTAAATCTGAAACGTTAAAAGTGGGACTAACCCCAAAATCTGCAGGGAGATCAAGCTTGTATGCATTTTCATTAATTTTTTCAAGCACTTTAAAAGGTCCATCAGCTCTAGGCATCAACTTAGACTTTCGCAAATCAGGAAACCGTTCCTTTCTACAAATGTAACCAAACAAAATCACCAGGTTCAAAATTCAATTGACGTCTACCTTTGTCACCAGCAAGCTTATATTTAGCATTCATACGCTCTATGTTTTCTTTAGTTGTTTCATGGAGTTTTAACATCAACTCAGCACGTTGTTTAGCATCAAAATTCAGTTTTTTAGAAGATGGCAAAGGCATTAAATCAATAGGAGCACGAGGCAAAAATCCATAAACAATCTCAAAAGGGCACATCTTTGGAATGCAACAAACGATTGTATGCAAATTCAATATGAGGCAAACATTCTTCCCACATCTTAATATTTGTCTTTAAAACAGCACTTAACATAGTAGACAAAGTCCTATTCACAACTTCAGTTTGCCCATCAATTTGGGGATGACAAGTAGTAGAAAACAAAAGCTTAGTCCCCAATTTAGCCCACAAAGTTCTCCAAAAATGGCTGAGAAATTTAGTGTCACGGTCTGAAACAATGGTGTTTGGCACACCATGCAAGCGAACAACCTCCCGAAAGAACAAGTTAGCAATATGAGTAGCATCATCAGTTTTATGACATGGTATGAAATGTGACATTTTAGAAAACCTATCCACAACCACAAAAATGCTATCTCGCCCCCTCTTGGTCCTAGGCAAGCCCAACACAAAATCCATTGACATATCTTCCCAAGGAACACTAGGAACAGGTAGAGGCATATATAAACCATGGGGGTTTAAACGTGACTTAGCCTTTTGACATGTCGTGCAGCGAGCCACAAATCGCTCCACGTCTCTTCTCATCCTCGGCCAAAAGAAATGGCTAGCAAGGATGTCCTCCGTCTTCTTGGCACCAAAGTGCCCCATCAACCCACCGCTATGCGCTTCCTGCAGCAACAACAAACGAACAGAGCTAGCTGGAATGCATAGCTTGTTAGATCTAAAAATAAACCCATCATTGAAGACAAATCTGTTCCATGTCCTTCCATCCTTACAGTGCAACAACACGTCTTTAAAATCATCATCATTCACATATTGGGCTTTGATTGTTTCGAGGCCAAAGATTTTGTAGTCAAGTTGTGTCAACAAAGTATATCTCCTAGACAAAGCATCAGCAATGATATTCTCCTTTCCCTTCTTGTGTTTAATGACATAAGGAAAAGATTCAATAAATTCAACCCATTTAGCATGCCTACGATTCAGTTTGCCTTGACTATGAATATGTTTTAAAGATTCATGATCAGAATGTATGACAAATTCCTTGGGCCATAAATAATGTTGCCATGTTTCCAGAGTTCTCACAAGAGCATACAATTCTTTATCATAAGTAGAATAATTCAGAACAGGCCCACTCAATTTTTCACTAAAATATGCAACGGGTTTTTCCTCTTGTAGCAAAACACCACCCAATCCAATCCCACTAGCATCACATTCGAGTTCAAAAGTCATATTAAAATTTGGGAGTTGGAGGAGAGGTGCATGTGTCAACTTATCTTTTAACATGTTGAAGGCGTTCTTTGTAAGCTCATTCAGCGGTGCGGCAATGGTGCTGAAATCCCGCACGAAGCACCGATAGAATCCTGCAAGTCCTAAAAAGCTTCGAACCTGTGTGACCGTTTTAGGAGGCGGCCAACTCTGAATTGCCTGGACCTTGGCTTGATCAACCTCAATTCCCTGCGGAGTAACAACATAGCCAAGAAACGATACGCGATCGGTGTAAAAACTGCACTTCGCAAGGTTACCAAACAAACGTGCATCGCGCAAAGCATTAAAAACAGCACGTAAATGATCAAGGTGTTCCTCTAAAGATTTGCTATAAATCAGAATATCATCAAAGTATACCACCACAAATTTGCCAATGAAAGCCCGCAAAACCTCATTCATCAACCTCATGAAAGTGCTAGGTGCATTAGTTAAACCAAAAGGCATCACTAACCACTCATATAATCCAAACTTAGTTTTGAAAGTTGTTTTCCACTCATCTCCCAACTTCATACGAACGGTGGTATCCACTACGCAAATCAACTTTAGAGAAGACAGTAGAGCCACTCAATTCATCAAGCATATTGTCTAACCTAGGAATTGGATGACGATATCTAATGGTAATGTTATTAATAGCTCTACAATCAACACACATACGCCAAGATCCATCTTTCTTAGGCACCAAAATCACCGGCACAAGCACATGGACTAAGAGACTCTCGTACGTACCCTTTATCAAGCAACTCCCGAACTTGACGCTGAATTTCCTTGGTCTCGTCGGGGTTGGTTCTGTATGGCGCGCGGTTGGGTATTGAAGCCCCCGGAATCAGATCGATTTGATGCTCAATTCCACGCACCGGTGGCAGCCCCGCGGTACATCCTAGGGAAAAACATCCTCATACTCCTGCAAAAGATTAGTAACCGCAGGTGGAAAAGAAACAGGTATATCCTCAAAGGAAAACAAAGCATCCTTGCATACAAAAGCATAGCATACAATTTCAGTTGTATCCAAATTGGCAACATCAGATTTAACAGCAAGCATGCAAGAACCTTTCAATTGAATCACATTTTTATTGTCAGATTTAGATTCTCTCTTGTTATGTTGCACATGTTCTTTGGCTACAATCTGATTTTCACTTATAGCATGGACCCAATTCTTCTCTTTCTTAGCTCTAGCAACATCATCCTCAAAAACAGCTTCGGGGTCATGGGATGCAACACAATTTTCTTATCATGGTACATAAAAGAATATTGATTTGATCTACCATGATGCATAGAATCCATATCAAATTGCCATGGCCTACCTAACAGAATATGACAAGCTTGCATAGGTACAACATCACGATATGTCCCAATTGCAAAATTAATGCGCACCGCTTGGTTACCTTTGCCTTACCACCGTTGTTTAGCCATTGAATGTGATATGGGTGGGGATGTGGTTTGGTGCCGAGTGCAAGCTTCTCCACCATTTCGCTGCTAGCCAAGTTGTTGCAGCTTCCTCCATCGATGATCAAGCGGCAAGAACGCTCTTTAATGACGCACTTTGTTTGGAACAAGGTGTGCCGCTGATTTTGCTCGGCCTTCTTCATTTGTGTGCCGAGCACACGCCGCACAATGAGGCTGTCATAGCGTTCCGCAAAGCATCGGCGCCAATATGTTCTTCGTTCCCTCATCTTTATCTGCATGGTCAGCCGCAAGCAAAGCATGGGTATCTTCATCGAAATCACTAGCCGAGGAATACTCACCATCATCTTTGACTACCAAAACACGCTTGCCGGGCAAGCCACGCTGGACATGCCCATAGCCTTTGCAACGGTGACATTGGACATCTCTTGTTCTTCCAGTGGATGCAACAGAAGAAGCACTCGCGGCTGGCTGCTGGGCTGTCTTAGTCGATGCACTAACAGCCGGGACACGTGGCTTGTCGCTAGATGGAGAAGGTGCCGACCGCCGTGGTGTGGAAGATGGTGAAGGAGTAGAACGCGTGCGTGGCAGCCCTGATGTCGATTTTCCTGCAGAAACATTAGTCTTGGCACTAGCACGTCGTCCCTACACTTCCCTTTCAGCTTTGCAAGCAAGATGAAACAATCGAGTCATTAGTGTAATCTTTGTAGTCCACAATGTCATTGATCTCACGGTTTAGACCACCCAAAAATCTAGCCATAGCAGCATCCTCAGACTCGTCTAAATTACAGCGAAGCATGCCCATTTGTAATTCCTGATAATATTCCTCTACACTTTTAGCACCCTGCCTCAATTGTTGCAATTTATTTAACAAATCACTTGCATAGTAAGAAGGAACAAATCTAGCTCGCATGACCCGTTTCAAAGCATCCCAAGTCTGTGGCATGTTGTTAGGATTTTTCTTGCCATGTTCTATCCACCACACAGAGGCAAAAGTAGTGAACTCACTAGTAGCAACTCTAACTCTAGAGGTCTCAGGGAAGTCATGGCATGCAAATTTTTGATCAACAGCAATCTCCCATGTAATGTATGCATCAGGGTCATATTTTCCATCAAAAGGAGGTATCTTAAATTTGACTTTAGAAAAAGCATCTTCATTATTGCGTACCTCTCGTCGGCGGTGATCTCCCATGCCTCTACGATTGTTACGTAGCCGACGGCGATCACGAGCGTTGCGGTCATCATGTTCAGTGTCAGCGGTATAGTCACCATCGAAGTTGTCCTCACCGTACTCACCATCAACGTCGTCTTCATCACGCTGATCATGGCCCCGAGCATTGAGGCTATCCAAATGACTCACAAGTGTAGCAAGGCTGGTGTCAATACGCGCAACTGATGCCTCCAACCCGGCGAGCCTGGTTGTGGCATCGATCTGTGTGGCCTCCAGTTGCCCGATCTTGTCATTCGTCACCTGCAGATCTGCATCAAGTCCTTCTGTGTGCCGCTTCACTTCCCTTGCAAAATGTTGTATAATGCGTCTGGTGCGTGGAGAATGGGATGCACCTTCTTCTTCCTCCGAGCCTGCCATGGTTAATATAACAAAACAACAACGAAAACAGTTGACAAGAATTAATCCCTAAAACTATTGGGGTGTGGCTACTGAAAGGCACTCGCTCTCAGCTTATCTCACAAGCTCTTACCAGTTCTTACCATGCTCACAGGAGGGGTGACAACAACCGACAAGTCTGCAACCGTGGAACGAGGTGTATCGGCGCCGTAGCAACAAGGCCTGTTGTCAAGCTGTAGTCGTATGTGTGGAGCTGTAGGAGGGCTGAAAGTAATGCACAAGGAAGTACTAGCAACCACGTTAGTCAAAGCAAATTGCGTAAACGCTCAAGGTCGGTACCGTGCTGGTCCTAGGCTAGACGAAAAAGAGACGCGAGCCTAACCACAAAGGACGCCACAAGATACAAACCCAAACAGACACGATCACAGGAAGGTGGAGACAAAGGGGACTAGGTGGAAGGAAGGTTCTCACGAGTCGGCCCCTTTCTTTCTTTTTTTTTGCTCTCTTGTTTTTCTTGTTTTTCTCTTTTTTTGCTGTTATCTCTCTAGTGCTGAGGAGAGAGATGCGACTTTTTACTTTTTTGATATTTTTTCACAACCAGGGGCACACTAGAACCAACCACAAAAATTCTTAGCTCAAACGGACAAAATATGAGGCACGTGGAATTTTTCAAAGTTTTACCGAAAGGGGTTCCGAAGCTTCTCGCCACGAAAACACAAACTTTTTCTGTAGATGTCCGTGGATATCTTATTTGCCTAATTTCGAGCCCGTATGAGAAAGATATCACTGTTTTAAGGCGGGCAACTCGAATCAGGGTTCTATTTCCTTTCTTGCGATGGCTGGATCAAAGGCAAGATAGATTACATACGGAAACAGATCAGACTATGGAAGGAAAGTAATTGGTGGGGTGGCAGCGATGGTGGTGATGACGGCCTAAACAAAGGTGATGGCGGCGATGGTGAAGGTGGCGGTATGTGGTGGCGAGAACTCGAAACTCTAATCGCCTAATCACTAAGACCAGCACATTGACACAACCATGCAATCGAAGACTCAACAAGCCCTAACTAAGCAGTCCTAGTAAAAAAAGGCTCAAAGGGTTTTAGGATTGATCTAATCTACTTTTTTGGCTTTTTCTGGACTATAGGAAACAAAATTAAACAACGAAGGGCAAAAAAATCTCTCACCGATCAACCGCGCTCCGATACCAACTGATGCGATCCCGCTAGTGTTTAGTCCCGATCTTTCGATGAGAGGTGGAGGATAACTCGATTGGGGAACGGAGGCGACGTTCACGGCCCGACTACAACCGTCCAAGGACGATGCGCCTTAGCAACCGATACACCGTCTCCGATGGTTGACGCGATCTTGCGGTGCGCGACAACCCAGCCACTAGGGCACTCGTCCTGCAAGCAATCGAAGAACAAGCAAGAACAAGTAAAACAAGCACTGAAATTGCTATATATTAAGGTGAAAGATTCAATCTGAATACACGATATGGTGGGGTTCCAAAGACAAACAGACGGACGGTCTAGCCGACACGCGCGCTGTGTGCAAGTAGCAAAAGACTAACTCTAATCAACAAAACCCGCCCTTCTTGGTGGCGGCTGAAGGATTAAGTAGAGGGGCGAGACGACCACAAGGGTGCCGGAGTCGTGCTAAACCCTAGGACGCTCCCCTAATGGGCCCAACTTGATACACGGCCCATTGGGCCAAAAGAGGTGACGCAGCACCAAAGACAGAAAATACTCGGTAGAAAAAGGACAATTGCGGCCGCTCCAGGATAGATATTGACATGGGGCTGGATCCATTTGAAAGTATACTTGATAACCTTTCCATCAAGTACTTGCACGCCCAAATCGGAGTTTGCATGAAGTCATGGCGGCCGTTAGAACTTGGCACTGTGCTGCAGTCCGAATCCACCCCGCGCGAATCCTCTTCTCGTTGGATCCTCTCCATCGTTCCTGAGTAAAACAAAAGTGCACGCGCCTCTAGGGTATAAAGAAGAAGAACATAAACTTAAGAATGAACTCACCTGACGTGGACGAGCACGGGTTATTGGGCCATGAAGTTGTACGTGTGGAGGCATGGATGTATCGGTAGTATTGATGTCCTCATCAGCTTTCGCCGACCTCAAGCATCTCCTGACCTCGCCACCCATCCTTGTCACGCCGAAACTTGAGAAGGTTCCACTCCTGTACATCGCTATGATCTCCTTGGTCATGAGCATGGTGTTGGTCGTCGAGCGCCTTGAGCAAGGCCATGCCTACCCAGTGTAGAGGCCCGTCTACTACATCTCGGAGGTCCTCGGGGCCTCCAAGGCTTGCTCCCTCAGGTGCAGAAGCTGTTCTACATCGTCCTCATCACCACCCAAAAACTAAGGCACTATTTCCAAGCTCACAAGGTGGTGGTGGCGGTGACCGAGTACCCCTCGGGGACATCATCGTAAATCGGGAGGCTACCGGTCAGATTTTCAAGTGGGCGGTGAAAATGGGCGAGTTCTCCATTGACTACAAACCTCGCAATGCCATCAAATCCTAGGCCCTCGCCGACTTCATGGCCAAGCCGACCCCCAAGACCCGGCCGACTTGGACCATGTACTTCGACGGGTCGCTCAGCATCGATAGAGCCAGAGCCAGCATACTTCTGATGTCCTCGTAAGCTGAGCATCTTAAGTATGTCCTCTAGTTGCTCTTCAAGGCGTCAAACGATGCTGCCGAGTATGAGGCCCTACTCCATGGCATTCAGATCGCTATATCCATCAGTGCCGAGCGCCTCATGGTCTACGTGATTCGGAGCTGGTGATCAGTCAAGTTAACAGGGACTGGTCTTGCACGAGCGAGAAGATGGACGCGTATCCTTCCCAAAAAAATCAAAAAGTAATACCTTCTCCTACTTCTTTTAGGGTGCAAAGGAATTGGATGGTAAAAAGGCGTGAACCTTCCTCCACCGCATGTGCAAATTTATGCCACCCTATGGCTTGCCAAACATTAAGGAAATCAACATCCATACCTATTTTCGTTAGCAATTCTGGGTCATATGCTCAGGTTTGAGCAAAGTCCCAGTCTTTGAGGATGATGTAGGCTTGTCGTTCTCGATCATCCCTAAGATCGAGGTCGGTGTCGGAGAGGGATGGTGGAGCGTTGGAGCTTGCTTGTCCCCTCGTTGAAGTGGCTTGTGGTTCATCTTGTCTCTTAAGGCTAGGTGCATAGCCGGAGGATGGAACTGAGCTTGAATGGCTCGAGCTTGACCCCATTGCTTTGTGCATAGTGCCAAACAACCGCTTAACACCTTTCTTCATACCTGCAGCTGAAAAAGAACAAGAACAACACAAGAACACTCGGGACGGGTTAAGTGTTAGTTCAAAGCAAGTTAGCCGTCCGAGTTAGTCGTTCTTGTGGAGCCTTGTTGCCACAACAAATCATTCTTGCGTGACAACACGCGGAGGAAACTCAAGATGCAATAAAACTTTGAGAAATATTTTTTATGAACTTAGAGCAAGAATACTATGAGAACTCAAGAGAGGATGAGAGAACTTGAGAGCAACTAGGTGCAACTCAATTTGGGGCAAGGAGAGCAAGCTCCATGCCTTGACTTTTATAGAGAGAGCTCACCCTTTGTTCGGCCAAACCAAGGGGTGCTCTTCTTCCCTCCAAACTTTGTATTCCCTAACGCACACATCAAAGCAGGTTGCACACAAAAGTTTGAACACAAGTGGGTGTCATAATGGTTCGGCCGAACCACTATGGGGGACTTTGGTCCCCACCCAAGAATCCAATGTTCAATAGTGAATTTTAGTTCAGCTATGTGCAGGTTTGGTGGTTGGAGTCCAAGGGAAAAGTTTTGTCAAGTAGTGCACAAGAATTCTCATTATTAAAATTCTAAGTTCAAATATTTTTCTGCATGATTCGAAAAATTAAACATGCTTTGCGAGTATGCAGAATTTGAAGTAAAAATTTCAAGGAAATTAAACATGCATTTGGAAAATTTAAATATGAGATAACTACCAATTTACCTGTCGGCAAGCAATCCCCATTTTAAGTCCGACGAACAGGACTTTCTCCGTACAATCATGTTGAAGTTGCATCGCCTGGTCTCAGAGAAGTAAGCGTGGACGGCTGCTCTTGCTTCACTTGCCACACCTTCTTGGTCTTCCCTTGCTTGCTTGGTGTGGTCGAGGGATTTTCACACTTTGGCGGAGGTGGTTGAACTAACACGGCCTGCCTCACCGTCGTTTTCATTTTCCCTTGATAACGATATGGCGGTAACTCCTTTATAAGGAATTTCATCATGAACATGATGAGGCTATTATTCTCCGAGGGGTTTACTTTGACCTCTTTGATATTCCTTTTGTTCGGCCCATATTTGTTTCTGACCATTGAGCATTGTTCCACTCTAGGTTGGAAGTCGAACTTCTCCTCCTTTCCATTGATGTGGAGTCAGATTTCTCCAGCTCCCACATCAATGCGGGCATCTCCGATGCTAAGGAACGGTCGCCCAAGGATGAGTGGCGTTCTCTTATCGAAATCCATGTCGAGCACCATGAAGTCGATAGGAATGAAGCAACCCCGGATTTTCACCGGAATGTCTTCGGCAATTCCCACCGGGTAGCGGACCGAAGAATCGGCTAGTTGTAGCCGCATCGGAGTTGATGACAGAGTGGTGTAGTTCAGTCCGTCGAATACTTCCTCCAAGGTCACACAAGGCATGGTCGAATTGTAGTGCCCCAATTGAATAGGAGATTGTTGGGCACCCCAGATCTTTCTTCTTCTCAGAAAGCTTGTGAGTATAGTTGCGCTACACTCCTCCGTCAATTTGACAATCCCCGTGGTTGGCATCGGCCTTTGCTGTAGAGGATGTCCTTGAGATAGCAAACATAAGTTGGGACTTGCATCGCATCCAATAGAGGGACATTGATGTTGATTTTATGAATAAACTCAACAAAGCGAGCAAATTGCTGGTCCACGGTTGGCTTCCTGTTGCAATGAGGGAACAACAGTAGAGTTGTATCATAGAAGTCTTATGGAGCCGTATTTCCCTCATGTACATGTTCTTTGTTGTTGTCCGTCTTCCTTCTCTTTTCTGTTGCTTTCCCCGCATTGTTAGGATTTGGCGGATCACGAGTGGTTTTACCTCCTTGTGTGATCACTGCACTAAAATTCTCTAGGTAAGGTTTGGGTTGCCTCGGAATCTTCCCCAATTTAGATGATGGAAGAGCAGCAGCTAATTGAGCTAATTGAGTTTCTAACATTTTATTAAAGCTCAATTTATTTTTGATTACAGAAAAAGACCTTCCATTTTGGCATTTATGCTTTCTAAAGTCTTGTCATTGGCAGCTAATCCTTTAGACATGGTTTCATTGACTTTAGCTTGACCTAAGACAAGATCTTTCAAGGAGGGTTTATTTGAATTAAAACCATGGGAAGAGTTTTTACCTCCTTGATAGTAAGGGCGTTGTTGATTCCACCCTTGCCCTCCTTGTGGACGATACCCATTGTTGTTCAGATAGCATGCATTTTCATGGGTCTCGGGGCAATAACTCCCCGAGTGGCCGGTGTTCTGCTTGTCTCACACGTTATGCAAGCATCAATAGTTTGAACATTGTTCACTCCTTCAGCCTTCTCGTCCAGTTTTTTCAATAGGTGGTCTAGTTTAGGAGCGAGCATGTATGTTTCCTTAATGGTATGCATGCCCCACTTACGGGGTTGGAGACGATCGTCGCTCCACCCTTGGATGGAAACCATCTTCTTAATGAACTCTGTTGCGTTAGAAATGGTTGATGAAAAGAAGGCTTCTCCCGCATCAGCATCAATATGATCATGGGGAGTCGTAGTTAACCCGTTGTAGAAATTTTGTATGATAAGCTAATCATCCATCCTATGATGAGGACAAGCCAAGATGTACTCTTGGAACTACTCCCACGCTTCAGAGATTGACTCGTCTGACGCCTGCTGGAAAGTTGAAATTCTTCCACGAAGGGCATTGGTTTTATCTATCGGGAAGAACATTGCGAGGAATGCATTAGAGTATTTATCCCAGGAGTCAACAGCACTTCGGTTCGTGTAGAACCATTGTTTCTCCCTCCCAAGGAGAGAGAATGGAAACAACAGGAGTCAGATGGCATTTTGGGTGACTCCCCAGATTGTGAAAGTCTTGCAGATCTCTAGGAATGATTGGAGATGAGAGCTTGCGTCTATTGGCTTTTCCACAGAATGGGTTAGCCTGCACCATGGTAATTAGACCCGTCTTGATTTCAAAACCAGCCTCACCCGTGCTGACAGCCAATTCGATGTCGACAAGTCACGAAGGGTCTTTTGGGCCATTGAGCTTGATGGTGCTTTAATTACCAGTTCACTTGACGATCGGCTTACTTGCGGAGGACATGAGGTTGAACTCTTCTTGCAAGTGCTTATAGATTTGGATTATAATTTGTTGGCAAGTTGAAAGCGGTCATCCACTACCCTGTTTTAACGTAAAAGAGAAAACAAACCAAGGTAAGCCTGTTAGAGCAGAAGTAGGTCAACTATGAACATATCAATAAACAAGTAATTAATATTTCTTCTTGGACCAATGTCTTCTCCGGCAACAGCACCAGAAATGCTTGTAGGTATTTCTTACGGTCACAGATAAATCGACAAGCGCATGAATATACTACTGTAGCATTTCACCTTGGAGTATTCTGGGGTATCATATTTATTTTATCCCAAGGAAAGACGGTGGTCTAGAAGAGAATATTAAGTTACTATGAATATTGATATGTTATGGTTGAGCTGCCAAAGTCTAGGCAGGGGTAAAAGATATATGGCAAAAAGGTAGTGCGACACACACAGAGGAGTCCTAACAAATAATACACTAATGCTAAGTGGACAGTATAGTGTTAGAGCTAAGTTCCTAATATACATCTAATATAATTGCATATATAAACAATTATGTTCATGGTTAATTACCCAGTTCTATGCTCCGAGGTCTACGTGGGTATCACCTCTAGTGGCTCGGCCTGCCACCAAAGTCGATCTCTTATCGTCTGCCCTACGCCATACCCGAACGTGGAGAATTATAAGGGACGGACAGGGTTGTCACAACCTGCCGCCTACTTCTAAAACATGTGGGATATGACCATGACCAATGTCTATGAAACAATCTAAGCACCACGCTTACACTGCCATAGATACCCTTGCCTTCCCAGGCGTCAATAACTAAGACAAGAGCATACCTACATCCTAATTGATCATTGGACCGTGACCGTGGCAATAGAGTTATTTGTCTAACCATTATACAAATATCATATAAACTAAGGATGGGACATAGATCTAAACAACTAGAATATGAACCATACTCAATTTATATGAGAAGATGAATATATTATATAGAGCAAAGTTGTACAAAGTAAGAAAGATTATATTCATGGTTGGTTTCCCAGTTCTCATACAATTGTACGATAAGTTGTACAAAGTTCTTGTACAATTCCACAGGTTATACAAACAATTATATTCATGGTTGGTTACCCAGTTCTATGCTCCCAGGACTACAGGGGTACTGACTCCAGTGGCTCGGCCTGCCACCCAAGTCAATTTCTTACCGTTCGCCCTACGCCATACCCGAATATGGAGGATTACAAAGGATGGATAGGGCTGTCACCACCTACCGCCTACCTCTACAACCTGTGAGATATGACCATAACCAATGTCTAGGGAATAACCTAAGCACCACGGTTACATTGCCATAGATACACTTGCCTCCTACAGCGTCATTGACTAAGACAAGAGCGTACCTACATCCTAATTGCACATTGGACCGTGACCGTGGCAATAGAGTTACTCGTCTAACCATTATATAATTATCATATAAACTATGGATAGAGCATACATATAAACAACTAGTGTATGAACCATACTCAATTATACAAGAAGATGAATATATTATATAGAGTAAATTTGTGCAAAGTAAGTAAGATACAAAAGCCATACCCACTCACCAAAGACAACTTGGAAACCAAGTAGAAGCTCTAACCTAACTCCTAACTCCACTAGCCTTGAGACTAAGAGTGAAATGTAGAAACTCCTTGTGGTATGTGTTGGATGAAGTGAAGCCCTTTCCTTTTATAGCCTTCAAATGTCGATTGGGAAGTCGGTTTCTACCCGCCAAACTTGCACAACCGCCATTAGGGATGGATGAGAGGTCGCCACGTGAAAGAGGAGTACCGGGGCCGCCAAGCTTGGTTCGGCCGAACCATGGCCACCGCCTCTAGCCACCGCCTTTGGCCAAAGGATGACAGGTGGGCCCCTTGGTTTATTCCCGAGTGTTTGACCCCAGTTTGAGTCGGTTATATCTAACTTATGGGCCCCCCAATCTATGGGATGCTAACGTGGTGAGTGTCAATTGGTCGGAGTTGTGTTTCTTTGCCACGCAAGCGTGCTTTCACTTCATTTATTCGTATAAGTACCTACACTCACATAATCTCCAAGGACATGTGGAACTTTATTAATTCTAAACCTATATGGATGTAAGAGATGCTAATTCCCTTTTATTCCCAAGGTATGTGACAGTCGAAATTGGTACTTAATGACCGTCAACATACTTGATAAGTTGGGGTTCCGTAATGAGGAAACGGCGATCTAACCGATCACGTCTTTACTTAAAAAGTAGCAATGGCTAAACTTTAATCCAAACAAAACCTGAGAAACCCTGAAAGGGTCCTATATATTTAAGGAGGTGGGAGGACGACCAAGGGGTCCCTAGGGTCATGCTCCACCAGGTTGGGGTGCACCCCAAATGGGCCCCACTTGGGCCAATTCCCAAACGAAGTTACAAGTCCAAAGGCCCATCATAGGTGACACAATACCTTCTTTTCGTGATTGCGGCTGACTAAGATGGAATTTGGAGATGAGGCCGGATCTGTTGTACAGAGGACTTCGGGAGCTTTACATCAAGTACACATGAGCCCAAAATTGAGTCGTATGCATAATTGATGACCGTTTGAACGCAGCACTATAGCAGGTGGCTGAATTGGATTTTAGAATTTGGACAGCTTGATCTTGATATCTTTTCGGTTGACCTATGATGTGAGCAATGGTTGTATCAATAGAGCCATGGTCACATCACTTGGCAACATCAAGGGCGCAGCTTCTTGGCCAAAACTGTACTAGGTCAATAGGAATGGCAGAGCAACGTGCGGCCGCACACTTGAGCAGATGGCGATGGTGATGGTGACCGCGGCACCATGGACTCGACCTGTGCAAAGGGAGAAAGATGGGTATGGATGTGTTAGCCATGGAGAGAGGAATATGTTCCCGATGATGGGTTACAGCAAAGCTCACCAAAGGAGGCACGTCAAGGATCAAACACCTGCCAACGACGAAGAAGATGAGGCCATTCTCAACGATTCTAAGGAGAACTCTCTCGGTTTCTTCTTGAAATGCGATAAGGGAAAAATGCTGAGTATGGTGGGGAGCTAGTTTAGTAAATGGTTGAGGATGAGGTGGTCAAGCTCGAGCTAAGTGTCAACTTGTTGAATAGATGTTGACGGTCCTTAACTACCAAAATCCGACTGTCAAACCCTGCATAAAACGAATAAACGATGAACATCAACATAGCAGTAGGGTTATTTACTAATCCTTTCCATAAGTGTTGGTGAGTATTTGTGTGTAGGTGATTAAGACACAAAAAATGAAGTGAAAGCATGCTGACATGGCGAAGAAACACAACTCCAAACCACCCTCAACCACCTAAGGGGCCCACATGGAAGTCACTGGTGAAAGGCAGTGGAGAGAGGCAGCGGCCAGGGCTCAGTCGAACCCTAGTTCAGCCAAACTAGCCCTGGCTCCCCTCTTCTCCACTGACCACGTGGCATCTCCTCAACCATCCACAATGGCGGTTATGCAAGTATGGCAGTTAGAAACTGACTCTAAGCCGCCATATGAAGGCTATGTAAGGAGGGGACTTCACTTCAATAAACACACAACACAAGAAGATCAAAGCTCCATTCCAAAGGCATAGCCTTAGTTCTCTAGTCCTTAGAAAATAGGGTAGAGAGTGAGGGGTAGTCTAGAGGAGTGTCGGGTATCTCGGCACCGACATCCGATCTTGTACCTCGATGGATGCTTATTCAAGTCAACTAAGTATTCATGATTTACTATGGTTGCTTTACTTTACTTAGAGCAATTACTTTACTGCATTTACTTACGAAATCATCATCCATTCTTGGGTGCTCTAGTCTAAGATCCCTGATGAAGATGGGTGTTCTTGGCCAAGATTAGGCAGTATTCATTAATGTAGATGTGCTGTCTAGGCTAGTGTTTACCTTTGTTTGCTGCGTACTCCACGGGTTTTAGAGGTAGGCGGTAGGTGGTGATAGCCCTATCCGTCCTTTGTAATCCTCCACATTCGGGTACGTTGTAGAGATTGTAGGCTGAAGTCACTCGGCAGACTGAGTGTAAGCCGACGCCCGAAGTAATTAAAGTAAGAAAATTATCATCTTTCTAGAGCCACAACAATAGAAATCATCTCTATACCTTCGCCTACATATTCTTGTTGTCCTTGGATGAACGTGACCCTTAGATAATACACACATGTTCCCTGTGAATTCGATACTTTGGAATACTCCTGGATGAAGTGCTACAACGGTATTCCGCGAACTTGCAGATTAATCTGTGATCGTAGGAAATACCAACAAGCATTTCTAGCACCGTTGCTGAGGAACGGTTGTTGTTTATCTTAGAGCCTAGGTCATCCTTGTATCTTTTTATTTTTTTCCTTTTGATTATAGAGCAATCTATCCAAAGCTTATCTGCTCCAAAGGACGAGTTCTATTAGCCACCATCATCTTCTAAGCCAATTCTTCCATCTAGCTATGAACTCTGCCCTGGTTTTATAGCCATGGTTCGGGAGCAATCCTTCTCTGAACGCGATAGCGAAAATCCATATCATCATCTGCGAGAGTTTGAGCAATTGTGTTCATGCTTGATGATTTCAGGCATGACAAAAGAAACTTAGAAGTGGAAGTTGTTTCCTTTTTCTCTTACAGAAAGGGCGAAGCAACGGTACACACTTACCATAGGGAATATGAACGGTGAGTGGGAGAAACTTAGAGATAGATTCTATCTCGCTAACCCGTATCACATCCCTGCAAGTAGAAGTTCTCAGCTTTCGGCATAACGAGAAGGAGACCATTGGTGTAGCCTGTAGGTTCTTAATGCTAATCCAATCCGACACTGACTTGTCTTCACCTGACCATGTGTTGTTACAACATTTTTGGTCAGGTCTTAGCAAGGAATCTGCCCTATACCTTGACATCTCAGCCGATGGTTCTTTCTCACATAAAACTCTAACGGAATGAAGGGAAATCCTAAGCCATATCTTAGAGAACACCTCCTTCATCAAAGAATATCGTGAACCATCGTCGGAAGAAGTCAAGGCAAGCGACAAGGACCATTCACAAGCCGAATCTGAATCTTTATCATATACATCTCAAGATCTGGCCGATGAATCCTCACTCGAACAACAAACACTAAAGGAAGAAGAAATTCAACGCTCAGAGTTTCCTTTTATATTCGAGGATGATCTTTTTGAAGATTATGGAAACACCTCGAATTTCTTTTGCAAAAAGAGACCACCAGTTCGAGTTCCTCCTCCTGTGCCTCTCGAGGATGAATTCCTTAGGGAGACTGTGAAGGAGTTAACATCCATTATGAGGCATAAGTGGTTGAAAGAGTGTGAGCTGTCATCCGAAGCAATTTGGACAAGCTCACCTTCGACAACCATTCATTGTGCCATATAGGGAACTTTGGTTAAGGTCCTTTATAATCCCATCGTTGGGTTGAATATCATGTCCGATTCCTTTGTGTTTGCATTTCTGGGTGATGAACCTTTGACCCCTACCAACAAAACTTTCAAAACTCCTTCTGGAGATCTTTTAGAAAGTTATGGGATGTTGCAGAATGTGACTATAAGGTACGAAGACCTTGATGCCATCCTAGATTTTCATGTGTTCAAAGCCTTAGATTTTGACATTCTAATCGGGTATCCATTTGAGAAGCTTTTGTTAGATGCACCTACACTAGGAACCCTCAATATTAACCTCGGGAGAGAGGCATTTTCCATTCCTATTTCGAGAGCTATGAACACCATATTTGAACCCTCTCCCAAGTATGAGCCTATTGAGAAAGTAAAGGAGGTTTCTCCTTTGGAGCCCCAAGAATCTGTCCTTGAGAAAGAAGCACATCTTTTTACTCAACAAAATGCATACAATTCGGAGAGACCATTGAGCTCCCCAAGATTGAACCACCATCATGACCTCTCGATAGAGCTTAAACCCTTATAATCTGGTGTTCAATAAGCCTTTCTACATGGAGATACGGAATCCCCTATCATTATTAGTGACAAGCTATCCTAGGAAGAAACTTCAAAACTTATCTCCATTTCAGAAAAGCATCGATCTATTCTAGCCTACTCACTACAAGACCTCAAAGGGATCAAGTCCCGCTCTCTATACCCATCGTATCCCAATAGACCCAATTCTTACACCTTCTAGGGAACCTCAACGAAGGTTAAATAATGCGGTGAGGGAAGTAGCGAAGAAAGAGGTCCTGAAACTCTTGCACGCCGGGATAATTTATCATGTTCCCTATATTGAGTGGGTTAGCCCAGTACAAGTAGTGCCAAAGAAGAGGGGTATGACAGTAGTTGCCAATGACAAAAATGAATTAATTCCACAACGAACCGTCACGGGATGAAGAATGCGTATAGTCGACCGAAATCTCAAGAAGGCAACAAATAAGGATCACTTTCCGCTTACTTTCATTGATAAGATGTTAGAACGGCTTACTAACCACTCCTTCTTATGTTTCCTTGACTGGTATTCTGGCTATCACCAAATTTCCATCCATCCCAACGACCAAAGTAAGACCACATTCACATGCCCCTATGAAATATATACCTATCGTAGGATGTCCTTCGGGTTGTGTAATGCACCCATATCATTCCAAAGGTGCATGATGTCTATCTTCTCGGACATGATTGAACAAATCATGAAAGTTTTCATGGACAATTTCTCTGTCTATGGAAAACATTTTATCATTGTTTCGAGAATTTGGACAATGGCTTACAAAGGTGCAAGGAAAAGGACATGGTGTTTAATTGGGAAAAGTGTCATTTCATGGTCCAAGAGGGAATAGTCCTTGGACATCTTGTGTCTGAGAAAGGAATAGAGGTGGATAATGCAAACATTGAAGTCATAGATGGATCTTTAGTCTCAGTTATTTCAACCAGGACTAAAGAAATGCATCTTTAGTCCCGCTTTCGTAGTCACAGTTTGAAACCCGAGACTAAAGTGGGTTACAAACCGAGACTAAAGCCGCTTTCCCCAGCAGTGATATATCTAGAGCCACAACCATAGAAATCCTCTCTATACATTCGCCTTCATATTCTTGGTGTCCTTGGATAAACCTGACTCTTAGATAATACACACATTCCCTGTGAATTCGATACCTTGGAATACTCCCAAGTGAAGTGCTACAACGGTATTCCGTGCGCTTACGGATTAATCTGTGATCGTAAGAAATACCAACAATAGACACGTTCCTGGCGCGTGGCATGTGTTCTAGGGGTGGAGGAGGAGCTGGCTTGTGCCTAGGAGGATGACAAGTGGGTCCCAATGCCCTCGGGCCCCAATAGCAGTGAGAAAGAGGGTGAAACACTCTAGAAGCTAAGTATGGATACTATTGCAAGGTTTAATTTTGCACTCTTGTGTTTCTCTACTTGTAGTGAGATTTAGAGGAAGGTAGACTTGCTAGTTCTAGAAAAGGAAGTGATCTTGCAATGGTCGCAAGTCCCGAGGACAAATCACTTTTAGAATTACCATGGTAAAACTAAAAAGTAGGCTAAGTTACGATATTGTATGTTGACTGTAGTCAAATATTATTTATAAAATTTGTGGCTCTCATTTCATGTGTTTAGATTTTGAATTAAATTAAGCCAAAATTCTTGGTGATTAAGTATATCATATTTAACATGTTGACCAAAGGGTTTTGCTAGAAAATCTAAGGTTGAACTAAGCTGAAGGTGTAAACTAGGCGATGTGTCATTTCGTTTTTGCAGATTTTGATGATTTCAATGATTTATTTGAGATATCAAATCAGTTGATAATATAAATTCGAAATGATAGTAAGTTATAGGTGTTGTATAGATTATTAGGAATTTTTCCATGATTTTATTTTGCACCATATTTTTTTACAAAATTTTATTTATCCTTTCTAATGCATATGAAACCTATAACGAAAATGCATTGAAAAACAAAAACAATGAAAATAATGTATGCATACAAAAAATGATAATTTTAATTATTTATATATTTCTATACATGAATATATTTTATTGGTATATTACGAGTAAAGAGAGGAAGGAGAGGATAAGAGACAAAAGGTGGATGAGCGGAGGTGATAAGGGATAGGATAAGAGACAAAAGGTGGATGAGCGGAGGAGATAAGGGATAGGGGAGGTGTTGGGAGGAGATAAGTATGCATTTGGTTTTTATAGTTTGTAGTGATTTTCACAAGCAGGCCAATTTTTCTAGGGAGGCCTAGGGAGGCCTCTTAAAGAGCCGCCTATGAAAATTAAATTTTTACATGCACCTTCTTAAGTGGTCTGCTTATGAAAATAGCTTTACATCTACATACGATCCTCATAAGATGACCGTTTGTGAAAATTGATTTTCACAAGTGGGGTTTGACCCATTCCCGGTGATCCGACTACTGCATGTGGACGTCATTACACTAGTGGAGAACCCCACTATTGTCCAGGTTCGCAACCCCCTGTAGTCCCGGTCGTCAAACCGGGACTACGAATCCGGGACTAAAGATCGCGCTCTTTAGTCCCGGTTGAAATAACCGGGACTAAAGATGGCGGCGCCACGTGGCTGGCTCCGCCATCTTTAGTCCCGACCAACCAAGACTAAAGATTTTTTTAAAAATTTTTTCCTGTTAGATGCTAGCTTGCTGCTGTTAACGCCTAAATTTGGTAACCGAACCCCTAATTTCTAGCGAGGTTAAAATAGAATCAGATCGGCTGGCGAAGAAGAAGAGGCTGCGTTGGCTATGCTCAAATCGGCTCAGTAACGATCGGCTACGGGATCAATCGGCTGAGGTTGGATCAGACGAGGACAGCCAATAGCCGATGCTGAGTCAGAGGAGAAGATAAAACCGTTTC
The DNA here is from genome assembly GCA_019925245.2 of Oryza australiensis. NCBI lineage: Eukaryota > Viridiplantae > Streptophyta > Magnoliopsida > Poales > Poaceae > Oryza > Oryza australiensis. Next base: position 51,644 of record JAIFGZ020000449.1, read on the forward strand.
CGATGAAAATGCTTGGAGATAAAGTGAAGGATTCGGTTATCAGTTTGCGCATTAAAAGATATTGCCATCTATGGATAGAGTCATGTAACGGCAATTGTATCTGTAAATTAGATAGAGTCCAGGGTCTGTACAGATATTGTTATTCTTGGGTATAAATAGGACCCGAGACCCCCTGTAAAAAAATCACAATCAATCAAACAACTTTCGGTGCATCGCCAAACCTTTTCTTCAGACGAGCAGTTGATTTGGTTCCGGGCTGCATCGTTTCGATCCCCAAATCCAGGTAAATGCTTGTCATTAGTGGTATGTTATGCTGATTCTAATGCTTCCATCGTAATGATACATTAGATTCAGGGGTTTATACTGTGCTATTTACTATATATCGCATATAAACTGGAGCAATGTTTAGATCTATCCTGCCATCGGCCAGTTCTATCAACACGCGTCTTGGCACGCCCGGTGGGACTTTCTTTGTCAACTCGGCTAGGACGCATTGACGCAGCCGACAAGATGGTCGACTCCAAGAGCCCCAATGTTTCTCAGGACAACATCGTGCCTATGAAGATGGAGCAATTATCGGCTGAACAGCAAGCCGATTACAAGAAGATGGTGGAAGAGCTCCAGGCCAACTACTTACAATCATTCACCCCGACGAGATCCGGGGCTGTACATCAAAAGTACAAGTTTAGCATAGACGAGCTCAAGGCATCCTCCTCTAGTGGATCAAAGGGTAAACAAAAGGTGGAGGAGCCGGTTCAGGAACAAGATGATTCGGCCCTGCATACTTTGCAAGACCGGATCGATTCGGCTGTCCATCACGCGCTAGTCAACCAGAGTAGCATCCTCGTCAACACTCTCAACAACATGATTGCTACTGTGGTCGACGCCAAGATAGCCGACCAGCTGCAACGGGGGCCGACTTACTTCACAGACGGCCAGTTCCCTGGTTACAGGACGTTGGTCACCCAGAATCGACCGATTCCACCGTCAACACAACCAGGGCCGCCAGGAGGGGCCCTCGGCCAGCCGAATCCAACTGAATCGGCTACAAGGCCAGTGATTACCATGCTAAACCGACAAAGAATCGCTGCCCCGTGATCGATCGCTAACATGTTCAACGACAACCGTAGTTAGAGCCAATTGCCCCATTGACTCGGACAGACGGTACAACGCCGGTGGCCGACAGTTGTTCCCAGGTCCACCAACACCACCACCAAATCGGCCGCCTCCTGCTGATCATCCGCTCCACTACCAGTATCAGGGAGGCCGCCAAGATCATCACTACAGGCCTCAGACGCCACCACCACTGTATCGGTAAGCACCCGCACCGTATGATCCATATGAGCCGATACAGCAGCATAACCGAACTTGGGCCGATCTGATTACAGACGTCATGCGCGATCAATTCGGCCTCAAGCCAAAGGACTCAGGGAACATGTATCGGTATGACTTTGACATGTATCAATGGCTGCTGAAGACGGCCAAAGAAGAAAGATATGACTTCGACATCACTAAGGCCGATAGGATTTTTGACTTGCTGCTCAAGGAGAAACAGATCCAGCTCCCTGAAAACCACGTGATCCCATCGGCCAAAGAACTAAAGAAGAAGAATATTGCAAGTGGCACAACTCCACATCCCATGCCACTAACGATTGCAAAGTCTTCAGGCAGCAAATCCAGTCGGCAATAGAAGCCGGAAAACTCAAGTTCGCCCATTCCAATCGGTCGATGAAGGTAGATGGCCACCCCTTCCCAATCAACATGGTTCAAACCGGCCCCAGGCAAGCTGATCGGCAGTGCAGAATGACGTACAACTTACCTAAAACTTTGAAAGGGGTCAATGCAGAAGGAGAGCCGACTGAAAGCCTGGCCGTGCCAATCAACATGGTGCGCCCGTTGCTCGATCGGGCCGATCAACAGCCGATCGGCACGACGGCACCGACGCCGCCTCAGCACGCCTCTGCGGGAAGAAGCTCGCGATGAAGCACCTTGTTGGCGTAAGCCAGAAATGCAAAGCCGCCGGTACGAAGCACCCACAGCAGTGCCGATCCACATTGGCATTGTGATTTTTTCAGGTACTGCTGGGAATCCGGCATGAAGCTGCCAACACTGGACGATTGCCCGGCATGCAACGATCACCGTGACGACGAGCACAGGAGCTCATCAGCTGTAAGCCCAACTAGGTTCGTCCCTAGAGCCGTTCGGCTAAATCAGAGGCGGTGGTCCGTCCATGATCGGCTCGGCCCGATCCATCAAGACTTCTTCGTCGATGAAGACGACAACGACAACAACCGCGACGACGAAGAGGCCGACGACAAGGAATCGGCAAATCCCCAATGGTGCCCGTCTGACCTCTTCACCAAAGCGTGAAGGAAGGAAAGAAGAAGTTCGGCAAATGATCCAAGAACAGAACCGTCGGCTGGGTAAGATCAAAAGGCGATGGATCCCCAAAGAGAAAACCGCCACAGCCGACGAGGAGCAAGCCCAGGAGAGTTGAGCCAATCAAGCCAGGAGGGCAGCCAAAGGGAAAGGCAAAGTTTCTGCATCGGTCAACATGGTATTCATATTGCCAGCCGAGTTCAGTGCTCCTGAGGCCGATGCAGGCACTATCGAAGATGACTTGGTGAAACTAGCAATCTCACTGGACCAAGCTATTTTCGACAAACTCGAGGGGACCAAAAATCGGCACCTAAAGCCGTTGTACGTTAAAGGATTCTTCAACGGCAAGCCGATGTCCAAGATGCTAGTTGATGGGGGAGCCGTAGTCAACCTAATGCCCTATGCAACATTCAGAAAACTAGGCAAAGGAGTCGAAGACCTGATAAAGACCAATATGGTGCTCAAAGACTTCGGCGGCAACCCATCAGAAACCAAGGGCATCCTGAACGTCGAACTGACCATCGGCAATAAGACCGTGCCCACAACATTCTTTGTCATCGACGGGAAGGGGTCTTACAGCCTGCTGCTTGGAAGGGACTGGATACACGCAAATTGTTGCGTTCCTTCTACAATGCATCAGAGCCTGATCCAATGGGACAGTGACAAGATTGAGATCGTACCAGCCGACAGGTCAGTTAGCATCGTCAGTGCCGATTTGCCGCTTTGGGAAATCGAAGGCATTGATTGTTTGTCTGGGAAAATCTGCCAAGCCGATTTTTTAAATGTGTCCAATTCCACAATACAGCCGATTGGAGATGACGAGTCGCTGCTGCTGCTTTGAACAAGACATGGTGGAGGGCTCAAGCGTCTTCGGCATGGACATCACAGACGAAGACGATGGCAAGCTCAGGCAAGGTTTTACATCGGCCGACGAGTTAGAAGAAATTAACATCGGCTCTGGTGACAAGCCGAGGCCGACGTATATTAACAAAAATCTATCTCCTCATTGTAGATCCCAGCTCATCAATTTATTAAAAGAATATAAAGATTGTTTTGCTCTGGAGTACTTCGAGATGCCCGGTCTTAGCCGATCAATAGTGGTCCATCAACTGCCGATTAAGGCAGGCTATCGGCCGTTCAAACAACCTCCCAGGAGGTTCAAAGCCGATATGTACGACGCGATTAAAGCCGAAATAACTCGGCTATACGATGCTGGATTCATTCGGTCTTGCCGATACGTCGAGTGGGTCTCATACATTGTCCCAGTGTTGAAGAAAAAGGTAAACTTAGGGTATGCATCGATTTCAGAGATCTAAACAAGGCCACCCTTAAGGACGAATACCCAATGCCAATAGCCGATTTGCTCGTCGATGCTGCTTCAGGCCACAAGATTATTAGTTTTATGGACGGCAATGCAAGTTATAGTTAGATATTTATGGCCGACGAAGACATCCACAAGACTACTTTTTGGTGTCCTGGCGCAATCGGCTTGTACGAATGGGTGGTAATGACATTCGGCTTGAAGAATGCTGGGGCAACATATCAACGGGCCATGAACTACATTTTTCATGACATGATCGGCTCACTAGTGGAGATCTACATTGATGACATAGTTGTCAAGTCCAGAGAGATGGAGAACCCATAGCCAATCTGAGACAAGTGTTAGAGCGGACGAGGAGATATGGCCTGAAGATGAATCCACTTAAGTGCGCGTTCGGCGTATCGGCTGGGCAGTTCCTGGGATTTCTTGTTCATGAAAGAGGAATTGAGGTTACACCAAGGAGCATAAATGTTATCAAAACAATTCAGCCTCCGAAGGACAAGAAACAACTCCAATCTTTGATCGGCAAAATCAACTTCACCAGGCGATTCATAGCCAATCTCTCAGAAAAGATGGAGCCGTTCACACCACTGCTTCAGCTGAAAGCTGATCAAGCATTCTCATAGGGGGCAGAGCAACAAAAGGCTTTGGACAACATCAAGGATTATCTAAGTACCCCTCCAGTTCTAATGCCTCCACAAAAAGGGATATCGTTTAAGCTGTACCTATCGGCCGATGACAAGTCAATCGGCTCAGTTTTAATCCAAGAAGTTGGAGGTAAAGAAAAAGCCATCTTCTATCTCAGCCGATGGCTACTAGACAGAAACAAGGTATTCACCTGTGGAGAAGCTATGCCTATGCCTCTATTTTTCATGTACAAAGTTAAAGCATTATCTGCTATCCAACGAGTGCACAATAATCTATAAAATCGATGTAGTTAAGTACATGCTATCGGCTCCAGTGTTGAAGGGAAGAATTGGGAAGTGGATTTTTGCGCTAACAGAGTTTGATTTGAGGTATCAGGCACCCAGGGAAGTAAAAGGACAAGCTATAGCCTATTTTATTGTGGAGCATAGAAATGACTCAATCGGCTCCGTGGAAATTATGCCTTGGACATTGACATTTGACGGCTCGGTTTGCACCAATGGCTGTGGTATCGGTTTAGTCATTATTTAACCCAGGGGGCAAGTTTCGAATTTGCTTTCGCTATCAACCCCCATGCTACAAACAACCAAGCCAAGTACGAAGCCGTCCTTAAAGGATTACATCTACTCAAAGAAGTTGAAGCCGACGCCATCGAAATAATGGAAGATTCACTCTTAGTCATCAGCCAATTATCAGGAGAATATGAGTGCAAAAACGATGCGCTGATGGTCTACTACCAACAATGCCAGGAATTGATGGACAGTTTTCGGCTAGTTACTTTGAAACATATCCCCAGGGAACAGATTACAGAAGCCAACGATTTAGCTCAAGGGGCATCGGGCTATCGGCCGATGGTAAAAGAGATTGAAATAGAAATTGCTGCTATTACAGCCGACGATTGGAGGTTTGAAGTCTACAGCTATCTCAAAAACCCCTCTCAATCGGCTACAAGGAAACTGCGATAAAAGGCGCTAAGATATGTTTTGCTCGATGATCTGTACTATCAGACGATTGATGGCATGCTGCTCAGGTGTTTGGGAGCCGATCAAGCCAAAGTGGCTATCGGAGAAGTGCATGAAGGGATCTGTGGCACGCATCAATCGGCTCATAAGATGAAGTGGCTACTTCGCCGAGCAGGATATTTTTGGCCGACAATGCTGGAGGATTGTTTCAAATATTATAAGGGTTGCCAGGATTGTCAGAAATTTGGCGCCATACAACGAGCACCAGCGTCGGCTATGAACCCAATCATCAAGCCTTGGCCGTTCAGAGGATGGGGTATTGATATGATCGGCCAGATCAATCCACCCTCAAGCAAAGGACACAAATTTATTCTGGTGGCAACAGACTACTTCACAAAATGGGTGGAATCAGTTCCTCTGAAGAAAGTGGATTCTAAGGACGCAATCGAGTTTGTTAAAGAGCACATTATCTACCGATTTGGCGTCTCGCAAACCATTACAACTGACCAGGGATCTATATTCATATCGGATGAGTTTGTTCAGTTTGCCGACGGCATGGGGATAAAGCTACTCAATTCTTCGCCGTACTACACACAGGCCAACGGGCAAGCCGAAGCTTCAAATAAGGTTTGATTAAATTGATTAAAAGAAAGATCTCTGAGCACCCCAAGCAATGGCACAGCCGATTAACCGAATCACTGTGGGCATATCGGATGGCATGCCATGGATCAATTCAAGTCCCTCCGTACAAGCTGGTCTACGGGCATGAGGCGGTGCTACCATGGTAAAGCGTCATCGGCTCAAGGCGCATTCAACTACAGGATCAACTCACAACCGATGATTATTATCACTTGATGGTGGACGAATCGAAAGACTTAGTTTTATCCAAGATGAGGGCCTTGGAAAAAGTTACAAGGGATAAAGAACGAGTAGCCAGACATTATAATAAAAAAGTGGTGCCTAAATCTTTTGAAGAAGGCGAGCTTGTTTGGAAATTAATATTGCCGATCGTATCCAGAGACAGAAAATTCGGCAAGTGGTCACCAAATTGGGAAGGGCCTTTCGAGATCAACAAATGCGTCTCTTAAGGGGCTTATATGCTAGAAGGTTTAGATGGAGAAGTATTTGGGAGGGCTCTCAATGCAAAATACCTAAAAAATACTACCCAAGCGTATGGATCAACTCATGATTCGGCTCTGTTTGCTTAGCCGATTTATGACAGTCGATGTCTTGTTTCAATAAGGCATCGCCTTTAGACAGTTTTATGCAACATTTTTCCCCTAAGTTTTCTACGGTCGGCTAACGATTGACCGATAGCAACGACAATGAGGTGCAAATGGCTTGAATTCACAATTTCGTCGACACCGAAAGCTATCAACAAAATTTGGGGGGCATATACATACGCAAAGCCGATTACAGAAAAGATGGAAGGCAAAAAAATTTTCAGGCCTCGTAATCGGCAGTCAATCTAGAAGTGTGGGAGCAAGATGTCGGAAGGTTTTCGGAATCGGCACAACGGTTGGGTTAAGTATGAGCTATAAGCCGATTTGGGGAAGTGAGAGATGTGGCCCTAAGTTCGTTTCAAGCGGTTGAGATCGGAGGTCGTAATACCAGGTGTTGGGGTCATTAGCCGCAGCATGGTTTCGGAATCGGCAAACCTAGTGCAACACGTAAGGCCGAAACCAATTTCAGCACAACTAATTTAGAATTGAGTCGTATCAAGATAGTACATGCAGCCGGAGCCGATTTCGTTTACAAGCACAGCTGCAAAAAGTTAAGATATATCAAACAAGCCAAGGGCAGAAGCCGATTACAAGATTTGGGCAGTTGACCAAGTTCATTACAAAAATTCGGTGAATGTGTTACAAGAGGCATCAGCCGATTTCATGATACTAAGACATTACGAGTGAATTTATTTCTTCAAGTAATCGGCTATAGCCGACAACGCCGTTCGCCTGATCTGATCCACCTCCTCGATGGCCTTCGCGTCGTCGGCTTCGGACCCAGCCACCGGCTGAATGCCTTTCACCAAGTCACAGCGACGCGCCACAGCCGCCTTAATGCTTTGACGCTGTGCGTCGATCTCGGCTGGTAGGCCGGACATGGACATCGATCTCATTTGTGACTTGAACGACATCGGCCATCAGCTGATCCTGGCGCGAGAGTAGTTGCTCGAATTTCGTGGCCGGCTCAGTCTTCAGGCGATCAAAGGTGGCCTTCTAAGCTTCGATGGCTTCCTTGGTGGATTGGACGGTTGCCGACCATGTTTGATTCTCCCGCCGGTCGGCTATCCGTCACTGAGCTCGCTCGTATTTGAGTTGGTGGGCTTCCAAAAAGGTTGCCGGCACGATGGCGTCGGCTAGGGCTTCCGGCAGCTGGCCTTGGATCTCCCTGAAGCGTGCGCGGATCAAGCCGCTGTCGGCTACCAACATGTCCAGTGAGGCCCTCAGCCGGTCGCCGATGTCGGCTAGACTGGCCCTCAGGTCCTCGTCCGGCGTCACTAGCGCCTCTTCGCCAATCTCGCCAGGCTCCTTGAACTCCGACAAATCGAAGCTGAGGAGGTCGGCTATGTTCTGCAAAGGGAAGATGATGATTAGAGGAGTTGTTAAGTCGGCAAAGCCGATTATGAAACTCGATCGGCTTACCTGGGGCATCGGGGCCGGAGTAGCCTGTTCGGCTGGTTCGTCGCCTGCGACTGATGGGGCCCCACCATCAGCGCCATCACCGCCGCCCGTAGTAGTCACGGTGCGCTTGCTCGATGCCTGGGGGGCAGCCGATGGAGATCGTGGAGGCTGCAAAAGAAAGTGTGTTAGCAGTCAAATTGACTGAGGTTTATAAATCAAATCACAAGGAGTGGTTACCGATCGTGCATGACGCGGAGTGCGGCCAGCCAATTTCTTGACCTGAAAAGGATGTGTTCGGTCAGATGCAAGTGATATTAACATGAGGCCGAATTTGATGAGGCGAGAGTTTACTAGCCGATTTTTCGTAGGAGGACTCGGAATCGACGGGACGTCGGCTGGAGCGTTGACAGGTTCATGGCTCGGGCTCCCGGATTCAGCCGCTGCCCCAACGCCGCCGATGTATCCTCACTAGCGACGACGTCATCAAGAAACTGCTCGACGCTCGGGTCCAAGGGGGGAAGGCTGTCGGTCGGCACGTCTGGCTTCTTCTGCTTCAGCTTCTTTGGGGCAGGCGCGACTGATGGTTGTGCGGGAGGCGTGGCTCTTTTCTTGTGAGCTATCGGCTCGCGCATCTGCCCACGCAGCAAGGATGCCAGTTTCGGAGCGTCCCAGCCGATCGCCGATGGAGCAAAGCCGCCTCCATCCAGAACACCTAGGCGGTATTTGATGGGTATTCCGGAGTCGCTCACTGTAGGCCTTTCTGTTTCGGTTTCCTGCAAACCAGACAAGTGTTAGTCGACTACATCGGCCGATGATAAGAAGAGACGAATCGTTTGGAGTTCAAAACTTACCGAGGGGATTTCTTCGGGCAGCAGCAAATCGACATAATAAGACGACCGCTGATGGAAATATGCCGCTTGATCTCGGCCCACCATTGGTCGTAGGCTGCGCTCTTCTTGAGTGCCAGAACCTTCTCGCCGATGCTGCCGAGGGGAGGGCCGGCTATGTTCAGCAGTCGATGCATTATCAGTTCTTGGCTCACAACTCCCCTTGTCTCGATCTTGTTGGCATAGTAGAAGCCGACGGGCAGTTGCCCAAGACCAAACTGCCTCGTAGCCAACGTGGGATAGTAAAATTCATAACTTCTGGCCACTGATCGGCCCTGGTGGATCCCGGTTGGCAGGATGCAGGGGGTCAGAGCGGCGGTGAACAGCTTCCTGCATTTTGGGTTGTCGGCTGAGTTGATGTCTTCCCAGTTGAAGTCGGCTGGCAGCTCGAACAGTGCCTGATCACGGTAAAAGTATCAGGTACAGTTCTTGCGCGATAGCCCATCGTACATGGCGATGAACCACTCGGACAGCAGGTTGGTCGATTGCTTTGAGCCCGTATGCACAGTCGCTGCCTCTCCGTAGCTCATGCACCTGGTGGTGGTGATCTCGTTGCCGTCATCATCTTCGATCGGCTCCAATCTTGGGAAAGCAGCCTCAGTCAGGGGCAGCTGACCGGCTATTTTCTGAGTCATCAGCACCAGCCAGATTTGGAGGAACCACCAAGGGCCGCCGGTGTTGACAGTAGCATTGGAGGCTATCTTCGCGACAGCTTGGTGCAGTGTTTGATATAGATAGCCGAGGAGGTACTTCCCTAGCGCGAGCTTATTCCCGTCGGCTAGGGATTCGGCTATGACCTGCCAGTTGGCGGTCGGCCCGTAGCTCGATCCACAGAATAGGAACTTTTCTAGCCACATCATAAGGAACGTGGCGTGTTCCCTATGGCCGACCGATCCATCCTTCATGTTTTGAGCGATGTAGCCGCTCCACACGCCCATGGCTTTGGTCTTTAATTGATGTTGCCCCTTTCGGCTCAGGTTTCCAGGGTTAGCCGACGCCAGGATATCAGTCCGGTCGTCATATATATGTCGGCTAGAGTGACTGTCATTGGCCCCTGCTGGAACATGAAGGCATTGAAGCTATCGTTCCAAAAGTACGTCGCAGCCGACATCAACGGCTCATCCTTCTCCATGCTGGCGACAGACAAGGCCAAGCATTGGGCTATCCCCAGCTCTTCCCAGTAGGCCTGCATGGCCGATTGCACCCTCTTATACCACTCAATCCAAGAGGCGTCTGTGATCGGCCACGACTTAAAAGTCCATTCCAGTGGGCTAGGGATGGCTTCCTAGTGTAATAAGGGATTCTATTGGTCTCGGCTATGATTATATCGGCTGGGTCAGTGTTGTCGATAGGGCCGAGGAAGTATCCTTTTTATTGAGTCCGACTCGAAATGACTACTTGATGTGATAAATGCTACAGTTTGAAAAAGGAAAGAGAAATTTGATAATCAGGAACAGTTGAAGGCATGATGAGCGCACGAATACTAGGAGGCATCGCAGAAAAGGAAAACTGAAGAGTAAGAGTTTTGTGCCAACGGGCGTACCTTGGGGAACTCAGCGGCGGTGGCGACCGGTGCGGCGGCGGTGGCTGGTGTGGCGGCGGCGGCCGGTGCGGCGGCGGTGTTGGAGGCCATTGGGGTCTTCGGAGATGGATCTGGGTCCTTGTTCGCTGGAACGCCGTGATGCAGTGGAGAGCGCCGGTAAATCGCCGGGAAGGAGGGAGAAAGGTTTGGGTTGCGAAGTACTTGAGTGCGGTTTGAAGGCGTGATCGTTTCAGTCGAGATAAAAGGGCTATTTAAAGGGCATTTGGGGCAGCCGAAACGGTTTAGGTCAGAAAAGAGCGGGAATTTGAATAGGCAACAAATCCGCAACACTTCGTATCACGGACTTGGGGGGCATGTGTTAATGCCTAAATTTGGTAACCGAACCCCTAAGTTCTAGCGAGGTTAAAACAGAATCGGATCAGCTGGCGAAGAAGCAGAGGCTGCGTCGGCTATGCTCAAATCGTTTGAGTAACGATCGGCTACGGGGTCAATCGGCTAAGGTTCGATCAGATGAGGATATCCGATAGCTGATGCTGAGTCAGAGGAGAAGATAAAACCATGTTCGATCAAAGTGCTTGGAGATAAAGTGAAAGATTCAGTTATCAGTTTGCACGTTAAAAGATATTGTCATCTATGGATAGAGTCCTGTAACGGTAATTGTATCTGTAAATTAGGAATTTGTTTAAACTGTTTATTGTACTGCGGCGTGGGTCCTTCCCGGGATATCGTCGTATTTTAAATAGTAGTTTAGATAGAGTCCCGGGTCTGTACAGATAATATTCTTTTTGGGTATAAATAGGACCCGAGACCCCCTGTAAAAAAATCACAATCAATCAAACAATTTTCGGCGCATCGCCAAACCTTTTCTTCAGACGAGCAATTGATTTGGCTCCGGGCTGCATCGTTTCGATCCCTAAACCCAGGTAAATGCTTGTCATTAGTGGTATGTTCTACTGATTCTAATGCTTCCATCATAATGACACATTAGACTCAGGGGTTTATACTGCGCTATTTACCATATGTCGCATATAAACTGGAGTAATGTTTAGATCTATCCTGCCATCGGCCAGTTCTATCAAGAACCCGCAGTCGATAGGGCTAGATCTAAAGGTTGAACTAGTTTATATGCGGCATCCACCGTCTCGAGAGGTATAAATTAGCTACAATAGATCAGGTTGTTCTTTTTATACTTAATGCTACATCAACATTGAACTATAAGTCATTTTTAGAACCTCCAATGATCTGTTTAGTTAGATTTAAATGTTTAGAGACAGTGCCGGGGTTTCAGCCGGCCTTACCTGCCCTTATATATTTTTAGTAAATTTATTACTAGATTTAAGTTAGAACTCCCTCTTATATTTGTTAGTGATATGCCCTAGAGGCAACATGGAGATGTTGGATATCACGTCAATGTTTATGTATTTATGAATAAAGTGTTATTCAGTTTCATGAAATAGACATCTTGTATTGATCAATAAGTACGTGACTTATTTATGAGACTCTATATGTATGAATCTATTTCTAAATGATCCCTGATCATATATCATATTATTGGAACTAATAAGATTCTAAGATCGGCATGTTTATTGATTGATGATCATGTCTCATAGATCATGGGTATGGAGATACCAAATCAATAAACATGGACATATGTGTTAGAGAACACATTGTTGGATAGACCCACCATGAGACACTACAGAATTAATGTGCCATTAGTTGGTCTCAGTAGTGTTGGTACAAAGTCCTTAGACCCGAGATCACCATGGATTCCAACATGTGTAGTAGCCTACTTTGGGACTACCAAACGCTATTCCGTAACTGGGTAGTTAGAAAGGTAGTTTTCGGGTTTGCTATGAAACATGGAGTGGGATGTGAGTGATCAAGATGGAATTTGCCCTCCTTTGGAGAGATATCTCTGGGCCCCTCGAGGTAATGGATTATGGAAATGCATGGCCATGCTAACTTGATTGAGGAGTCAATCAACAGACAGATAATCCAATACGGTTCGAGTGAATGGTTAAGCTATTGAAGGGATGGCACACATCTTGCCTATAGCTTAATTGGTATCGTGAGGCAAAGGGATTTGTGTACACATTACAGGTTCAGAGTCGATATTATATTCTTGTATACTATGGTGTCAATATGTGCTGCTAGGCGCCGCTGTTGATAGGTCTGCTGAGTTGGACTCGAGCCGACGATCGGCTAAGTTAGACTATAGCCAAAACCGAGTATATCTGAACTTACTGGATCGCACGCTTAAGGGGATAAGAACAGGCATTCGAGTTTGACTCGAATACGGCTCGATCGGATAGAGTCCTATGGTCTTACGACGTATGGGCGGCCGACTCTGTGAGATTTGGATAGGATCCGATTTGAAATAGAGTCCTGATCGGCCACTAATCCCAGTCGGCCAACTCTATATAAAGGGGTGAGGGGTCAAGAGCTGATCGACGTCAATTGAATCACATTGAACCGAATCCGCAACAGAAGTCGCCGAGATCAATCTCCACGGAAACCCTCCCCACTTTCTAGCAAAACCCTAGCCTTGCATCGCGTGCTAGCACACGGGTATTCGGCGTTCTGTCCCCAGACATGTGGATACCGGTAGAGGCGCTGCTACGTTGCGCGCTGTTGATCGGCTACGAATCGGTTGTGGTGGAATCGGCTGCGGTCGAGCGCATCGGAGCGAGGCGCGAGAATGCGGTCAGACGACTCGGCGAATCGGCTACATCGGTGAATCGGCTGATTGGTGAATCGGCTGTCGGCTTGCGGGAATCGGCTGTCATCGGCCAGCACAGTTTCAGATCGGATAGGCCTGATTGGTTGTTTCCGCTGCATACTCCAATCGGTAACGATCTATCGGCCCTTACTTGCAAGTGTTCCTGATTTGCGCGGTAGAAAAGTTTTGTTTTCGGCTAGCGTAGCCTCCGCGTAACCCTTCAATATTAAGACCCATTCTTGTCGGAGAAATCGGCCCGCTAGCAGCAGCCGACAGCCGATTTCCTAGGCTAAGTATATCTGGTTCAAGAATGATATCTTTTCATAAGAATCATCGGAGTACTAGCCGATCCATAGTAAGCTTTCCAGTATCGGCTAGGTTATCAATACATATATTTATTATCCTTTACTGTATTTGGGTTAAGCGGCTGATGCTGTCTCGGTATAGCCGATCCATTCCAGTCACTTGGCTTAAATATATTTTAGGATAGCATATATATGCTCATGGATTCCCTCAGCCGATCCAGTGAGGATCTAACCTAACACTTAACGCCTATATCTTGTTTTTCTTGTTGGTTAGCAGATCAAACCAACTGGCATGCCTTGAACTACATAGGTAGCCAAGAAGGACCTGCACTGGAGCTAAGCAGATTTCCCAGGCCAGCGCGTGAGAGAAATTTCTCATCAACAGCTGCCTTTTACACACATATATTATATTGTGCATACATATTTTACACATATATATTTATACATATATATGCAACATGCATATATATGTATAAATATATATTTTACACACATATAAATGAACTTAAGAAAGGAAATATATATTAACAAAATATGTACACACATACAATAGGAGGAAATGTTTCCTATCTTACAAAAAAATTGTCTCTAATCTATTTTGTGGATCCATTGGTAAAGTTACTCCAAGAAAAGTAGAACTCTCCCACGGGATCAATAATCTGCTCGTTTATAAATTCCATCAATTCTTCTTGAGCAGCCTGTATGAAAGTCGCGTGGGGGAGGTTGTCTCTTACTTTCATAAGCTGTCATTAATTTGAGTAAACGAGAAATAAATATATGAAATGAATAAGAAGTCGAGACATATGTATGAATGGCTGTTATATGTACATCTATTTCGTCTAGACTTTTGACTTCGGTAACAAAGCGGTGAATGTAGTCACAGACGTAGTAGCCGCATAAGTTGTTCCCCTACCCCTGTTTTGCACACTAAGGGAGAAACGACGACAGATTGAATATATATATTTCACATTTTAGATCAAATTAATGATTCAATATAACTTTGGAGCATGTTACTCACTGGAAAGTTCACCGTCACAGAGAGCTTTTCTTTCCAATTCCCGCGAACATTCACCCGGAGCCCTACGTGCAGTTGAAAGTTAGCTAGTAATTATCCAAGAATCATATATATGCAATAGCAAGTAAGATGGCATTACATGTTTAACAGTTCAAATATATTTGCGTACGTGGACTCTGGTTTATCCATTGAGTCAAAGACATGGATCCACGAGTGATCCATGTCAATTATGAACAGAGCCCAGTGGAAACTGCACATTGCGTTAGATGACACATATGAAACTTTATGTATGCATGGAACTGAAATTGGTACCAAAGGTAGAAAAAACTCACGCTGTGTTGTAGGGCAGAAGGATAAACGTCTTGTGGTGCTGCTGCACCAGCACATTACATACGTTATCCTCTGTTTCCTCCGGATATTGGTCATTATAGTGTTGATTTTTCGTGTGTCCATGAATCCATGTTTGGTACATTCTTGCTTGTTGCAATATTGGATCGCCATTCTATAACGGTTAAAAGAATTTTAGTCAGCTAAATATGAGGAGCTAAGGAACGAAATAAATATAACTGAACGATACTTACAAAACCTGCGTGGCTATAAGAGAGACGTCAAGGGCGTCCAGCTGGTATAGGTTGAAGATGTCTTCAAAGCGGATAAAGAAGTCCTCACCTCCATCGAAGAAATAGTCGAGTGAGTATTTGCCCGAGACCATCTATGTACCTCTGCTGGATTCTTGCATGTACCACTTGTTGAAGCGGTACATCTATGTAGGAAGCTTTTTCACTTGATCCGGCTTGATGAGGGGCTTTCCAAGTTTGAACTTGTATTTCAGCGTAGCCTTCACCAGGGGAGCACGGCCGTGTAATTGATCCATTGAAATTCCAGCAGATTCCATAAATTGTCTTAACTCTGTTCTAACATTTGGAACCGTGCTGAATTCCAGTGTTTTCTGGGGCTGCATGCCGAGCTGGGGTACATCTTTGCCCATTTTCTTCGCCTTTCCAGCAGCCTTCCGAATAATCCTATCGTAGTCGGACTGCGGTTTAGGTTGCGGTTTAGGCTGTGGCGTTAGGTATGTCTTCTTGAAGAAGTCCTTGGTCTCCTGGGGGATTTTAGGAGGCTTCTCAGGAGACTTCTTTCTAAAGTGGGCCCTGACTTCAGCTTGAACGTCTTCGCGCAACTCCTCATCAGTCTTCTCGTATGAAAGCTTTTGTGCGGGTGGCGGAGTCTTCTCAATTCTTTGAATCTTTCTTCTTGGCAGACCGCTTGATATTGACGGCGCGCTCTTTGATGATGACCGTTTAGGAGTCGGTGCTCGTTGTGGCGACGGAGGAGGGTGAGAAGGCGGTGGAGTTGGAGACGACCGTTTATGAGTCGGTGGTCGTGGAGGCGACGCAGGAGGCAGAGGAGGTGAAAGAGGCAGAGGAGATGGCCCACGTGGAGGCGACAGCGGTGGAATGATGGGAGACGTTGTTCGTCCGGGGAATATTATGAAGGGCTTCCTCCAAAGAAATATTCCATGAGTTGTTTCTCCTACCATCGTCTCCCCGTCTCCTCCGAGGATATCCAGCTCAAGATCTTCATAACCACGTTCCACTTGTTCAATTTCCACTTTCCAGTATGCAGGTGGAACGGGCCGGCAGTGGTAGGTGTCGTCTCGGTTTACTGGAATGACCATGCCCGATGCGACCTGTTCGAGAAGATTGCTTATTAGTTAGTAATGAACATTGATTGTCAAGTTATTCAAGGAAATATATAACATAAAAGTACGAACATACCTTATTGTTATGTTCTTTAGAGGAATGTGAAGCTCACATGGTGTCCGCTGCGTGATGTCATCACCGGGGCATGGCGGAAACGGTTCAGCTTGCGGGGCCAACTCGCCTTCATTTCTAGTAGAAGCACAGCTGCTGCACTGCTGCTGTAGTGGAGCGGTTGTTGCTGGATCTGGCTGATAGCTAACCCAATGGCTCCGCTCCTCTGCCAACCTCTGGTTCAGCCTTTCGTCCACAATTTGATCAATCTGCGAGATCCGTATCTCCATTTCAGCGAACCTCGCATCGTGCTCTCGCTTGGTCCTCATGCGGCTCCTGTACGTCTCGATGTCAGCTTCAAACCCATATTTCTAAGGAACGACGCCTTTTCCTTGCGTACGTCCCGGATGCTCTGGGTTTTGGAGGGCGAGTGTTAGCTCGTCCTTCTCTCTGTTGGGCTTGAACGAGCTCGACGAAGTGGCCTCCACCGCCTCCTCTAATCTTCAGCCAGCTGCTTGGATTTCTTCGCCGAAGATAACTGCGCCATCTACGGGATTAAGTGAGCCGTCGTGAGCATAGAACCAATGCTTTGATTGTTTCGGTCAGTTGGCTGTGCCTGGAACGATATCTCGTGCTTCAAGGTCGGCTTCCATTTTCTCCCATTTCTGCATTGCTTTCTGATAGCCGCCTGACCCAAGCCTGTGATGATATTTTTTCTTGGCTGCGTTGGCCTTGTTCTTCTCTACTCTTGTGTTCAACAAAGGCCTCCCAATGATCTCTGAGCTTTGGGAACTTGTCAAAGTCTGGGTTCTTGCCCTTCAGGATGTATTTTTTGTGTAACTTTCTCTTATAGTTCTTGAAGAGCTCTACCATCTTCTTTAACATCCATTCCTTGAACCTTGCTTGTTGTGAGTCTGGGATGATGAACGTTTGCAGCATTGTGGTCCACAGCATTTCTTTCTCTGTGTCCAGGAGATAGCTTTGCTCATCTCCTCCTTTGCTTGATCGCCTCCAATTTGACACACTTATGGGCACGTGATCCCTCACCACCCATCCGCTGTGTGCCACAAACTTCCTTGCGACATCCGCTGGGGAACTTGGTCGACCGTCCGGTGCTACTTCTGTTATGATGTGTCGACCCTCGATGCTCTTGGCGACATCACGTTGCCCGCGTGGCCTCTTCTGTCCAACGGAGGCGGATCCCTCATTCACTTCCTCGTTCCCCTCCTCATCCCCCTCCCCCTCGTTCCCCTCCTCGTTAAGGTATTGACCTGGATCCTCGGTCCTCTCCTCTGTGTAAAACTCTGTGCTACCGCGTGCGATCTCGTCAAGGAGAAATTGTTCCTCGTCACGATCCACCATTTGATTATTTATTGTGGGTTGAGGACTTAATCAAAGAATTCTGACAAAGAAAAATTTATTCGGTTAATACATGTATCAATTATTCAATGAAATCATGTATGTCTACGTAAAAAACATAGACAAAAGAAAGAAAATGGAAAAAATAGATGAAATCTGGCCCTAAACCCTAACCCTAATCCTAAACCCCAAATCCTAAACCATAAACCGTAAAGCGACCAAACGAACGAAACTATCGTTCGTTCGTTCGTTCGTTCACATCCGTGGGTACGATCGTCTGGAGGAGAGGAGAGAAAGAGAGGAGGATGACGTGAGGGAGATAAGGTGGAGAGGATAGGAGGGAAAGGGAGAACGTTGCATGCCTACGTACGTTGTAACGACTGAACGAACGACCAACCGACTGAACGAACGAACGACCGACCGACCGAACGAACGAAACTCGTCCGTTCATTCGTTCGTTCATTCGTTCGTTCATCCATTCGTTCGTTCGTCCACGTCCGTTCGTTTGTTTTATCGTTCTTGTTCGTTCAAAAATACAAAATTCACAAGTCACATTCACATTCAAATTTAAATCTATTCATGCATTCAAATTTAAATACACATTCAAAATTCAAAATCCGCAATCTTCATGCATTCAAATTTAAATAAAAAGTCCGTTCACATATAAATAAAAAGTCTTCATACATTTACACATATATAAACATACAAAATTCACACAAATAAATTTACAAACATATACAAAATCCATTCAATATAAATTTAATTCATTCTAACATTCAAATTTCCATTCCATACACATACACATACCCATTTAAATTTCATCAATAATCCATTAATTTCATCAAATTAATCGCGGTTGCGGCACACAGAGGGGAGGCAGAGGGCAGAGGGCGGCGGCGGGCCGGGAGGCGACGGCGGTGTCGGCGTGTGGGGAGCGGCGCAGCGGCGACGTCGGCATGTGGGGAGGCGGCGGCGGCGGCGTCGGCATGTGGGGAGGCGGCGGCGGCGCGTGGGGGAGGGCGAGACGACGGCGGCGGCGACGTGGGGGCTGCAAGGGGCGGCATGCGGGGGCATGAAGGGGCGACGACGGCGACGGCGATGCCACCCCAGCCCGAAACCCTAAACCCTAAACCCGATCACAAGACATATGAGGGGATCAAAAGAGGGCGGCGACGGCTAACCTACGGCGTGTCCCCGGCGATGCGGCGGCTTCCGGCTTCCGACTTCCAGCCCACGGTGATGAAGACGGTGGTGCGGCGGCGGCGTCCTAGGGCTTGAAGGGCGACGGCGACGAAGACGACGAAGAAAACGGCTAAGTGTTCGGATCCTAGTGAGGCCCCCTGCTATATATGGATACCGGCTCTTTTGTCCGGTTGAAGCCACCAACCGGGACAAAGATAATTTAGTCTCGGTTGATGGTTTCAACGGGACAAAAGATATCTCTTTCAACGCGGGGCAACCACGTGGCCGGTAGGTGGGCATCTTTAGTCCGGTTTAAGCCATCAACCGGACTAAAGAATTTTTCCCGCCCATCCAAATTTATCTTTAGTCCTCGTTTTTGTTAAAAACCGGGATTAAATATTTCAACAGCTTTTAAATTATAATAATCATATTCAAAACTACTTTAAATTTAAATAATAATATATAATTAACATATGACCTATTTGAAAAATATTATAAATTTAAATAATAAGATATAATTAACACTTGTCATATTCAAAACTATATTAATTTAAAAAATAATATATAATTAACATATTGACTATTTGAAAATATTACAAATTTAAATAATAACATATAATTAATATTTTTCATATTCAAAACTATTTTAAATTTAAATAATAATATATAATTAACATATATCCCCATCTGCAAATTGCAAATAGATCTCTCCTCAGCAAATCGCACAAATTTTATTTTTATTTATGCTTGCGATCGATGGCTTGCCTCTCCCGTCTCAATGCCTCGGCGGCGCCGTGGGAGCCGCCGATGACGCGCGCGACGACGGACTACCCCTATCCGCCCACCGTGATCGAGCAAGACTACCCGCTACCGCAGCCCTGCTCCCGCCGCCACCGCCGCCGCCGGCTCATGCGGCGACTCGTGTTGTTCCCGCTAGTCCCGTTTGTGTTAAAAACTAGGATTAAATATTTCAACAAGGCCCTATTATAATATATTTTAAATTATAATAATCATATTCAAAACTATTTTAAATTTAAATAATAATATACAATAATTTAAATATGACAAATTTACAATAATTTACAATAAATTCAAATGATAATAATAATATTCAATAATTTAATTTAATTTACATCGTCCATACATAAATTTAGCTAAGTGACGTTTGTCCTCACATACTTTCTCCGCATAATTGTTCCTTCGTTATGATCGTTGCATGAGTAAGGGGTGTCCTCATTTGATAGGAGGATGCTCGGGTCAACCGTCACCACGAACGGAGGTTGCCCATCAAACTGATCGTAATCATCGTCAATCCTATCCTCGACTTCCACGATTTTCTTTTGCCTGGGAGAACCACGTGACGCTTTGGCTCATCGGACCCTTTCCCCTTCTTTGCTTTGCTAGACATGTCCTTGACATAGAAAACTTGTCATACATCATTGGCAAGGACGAAGGGTTCGTCTGAGTATCCAACCTTGCTCAAGTCGACCGTTGTCATCCCACTTGCATTAATGGTTACGCCTCCACCACTGAGCCTAACCCACTGGCACCGAAACAGAGGGACCTTCAGAGGTCCATAGTCCAGCTCCCATATGTCATCGATGCTGCCGTAATATGTGCTAGTCGTACCGTCGATGCGGACAATGCTGTTCTAATTTGTGCTCTTTAAGTCTTGGGCCCATGTGTAAAATGTGTACCTGTTGATTTCATATGCCTGAAATGTGGTGATCGAGCAAGATGATCCCCTCGCCAAGAAGGCTAGTTGTTAGTCAATGCTCACGTTGCCCATGAGACGTTGTCGTAGCCAAGCAGGGAATGCATCGATATGATGGCGTGTAATCCAGGCATCTGTCTTACCGATGTTTTCCGAGCGAACAATCGCCAAGTGCTCCTCGATGTAAGGAGCCACCAAGGAATATTGTTGCAACATGGTCCAATGTGCTTTCCTATATAAGTCATTGTCTGTGTTCATTATTGCCTTCCTTCCAAGAGTTCCCTTCCCCCGTAGTCTACCTTCATGGCTTGATTCAGGCACCCCGATGGGACGAAGGTCTTCAATAAAGTCGACGGAAAACTCAATCACCTCCTCTGTTCCATATCCCTTAGCGATGCTGGCCTCTGGACGAGAACAGTAACGGACGTACTTCTTTAGAACGCCCATATACCTCTCGAAAGGGAACATGTTATGTAGGAATACCGGACCGAGGATACAGATCTCTTTGACAAGGTGGCATAGGAGATGCGTCATGATATTGAAGAAGGAAGGTGGAAAGATCATCTCAAAGCTGACAAGACATTGAACCACATCATTTTGAAAGTCTTCTAGTCTGTCTGGATCAATGATCTTCTGTGAAATGCATTCAGGAAAGCACATAGCTTTGTTATTGTTGCCTGGACATTATCGGGAAGGATACCCCGAATTATAATGGGAAGCAGTTGTGTCATCAACACGTGGCAGTCATGGGACTTTAGATTTGTGAACTTTTTATCCTTCGTGCTTATTATTCCCTTTATATTCGAGGAGTATTCAGACGGTACCTTGATGCTCTCCAGGCATTCAAACATTTTTTCCTTCCCTGGCTTGCTCAGAGTGTAGATGGCTGGACTTAGGTATTGCGCTCCTTTCTCCTTTGGTTGCGGGTGAAGGCCGTTGCATTGAGCCATATGTTTCAGATTGTTATGTGCCTCAAATGTATCTTTTGATTTTCCGTATACACCAAGGAAGCCCAGCAGGTTTACGCAAAGGTTCTTGGTGAGGTGCATCATGTCGATTGCGTGGCGGACGTCCAAGACTTCCCAGTAGGGCAACTCCCAAAAAATTGACTTCTTCTTCCACATCGCCGCGTGACCACCTTCACTTGCTATAGGTTGGTTATCGGGTCCCTTTCCAAATACTACTTTTAGGTCTTTCACCATGACAAACATGGTCTTTCCGTTGCGATGCTTTGGCTTAGTATGATGGTATGTCTTTTGATCAAAATGTTTGCCTCTTCTTCGGACAGGGTGGCTTGCAACAAGAAAGCGACGATGGCCCATGTACACTACATTCTTACAGTGTTTCAGGTACATACACTCGATCTCATCCATACAGTGGGTGCAAGCGTTGTACCCTGTGTTTGACTGTCCGGATAGGTTGCCAAGTGCAGGCCAATCGTTGATGGTAACAAACAACAACCCTCGTAGATTAAACTGCTCTTGTTTATCCTCATCCCACATGGGAACACCTTCTTTCTTTCACAGCAGTTTTAGATCTTCGATCAGCGGTCTCAGGTACACATCGATGTCGTTACCAGGTTGCTGCGGGCCTTGAATAATAACCGGTATCTGAATGTACTTCCGCTTCATGCATAGCCAAGGCGGGAGGTTGTAGATACACATCGTTACAGGCCAAGTGCTATGCCCGCTGCTCATATCTCCAAAAGGATTCATGTCGTTCGTGCTTAAGCCGAACCTTAGGTTTCTTGCATCCTCGCCAAAGTCTTTAAATATTCTGTCGATGTTTCGTCACTGTGACCCATCGGCGGGATGTCTCAGCAAGCCGTCTTGTAGGCGTTCTTCTGCGTGCCAGCGCATCATCCTTGCATGCTTCTTGTTTCTGAAGAGACGCTTCAGTCGTGATATTATAGGAAAATACCACATCACCTTAGCAGGAACCCTTTTCTTCGAAGGCCATCCATCAACTTTGCCTGGATCATCTTGTCTGATCTTGTATCGAAGTGCTTTACAAATCGGACATGCTTCTAGGTTCTCGTACTCCTCACCATGGTAGCGGATACAATCGTTAGTACATGCGTGTATCTTCTGTACCTCTAGTCCTAGAGGGCAGACTAACTCTTAGCCTCGTACGTTGATTCCGGCAATTCGTTTCCCTCTGGAAGAATGTTCTTCACGAGTTTTAGTAATTCGCCAAATGCTTTGTCACTGACACCATTTTTGGCCTTCTATTGCAAGAATTCCAGCGTGGTCCCCAACTTTTTGTGCCCCTGTTCACAGCTTGGGTACAAGGACGTTTTGTGGTCCGCCAACATACGCTCCAATTTCTACACCTTCTTTTCACCTTCGCAGTCCCCCTGTACGTCGTGCAACATCTAACCAAGGTCATCAGACCCGTCGTTTTCTTCAGCATCCCCTCCCGCCTCGCCTGCTGTATTCTCTTCAAACCCATCGTATTGACCACAGTCCGGAATGTTGTCGTCGTCTTCTTCATCTTCTTCCATTTCAACCCCACCTCTCCGTGCGATGTCCAAGAATTGTAGTGAGGCATGAATCCCGACGAAACAAGTGGGCATGAATAATTCTTGATGTTGAATACTCCTTCTCGTTTTTGCACTTTTTGCATGGACAACGTATGAAACCTTTCGCTTGTTGGCATCGGCCACACTCAAAAATAATGCACGCCTTGAATAAACTCTGTCGGCCGTCGATCCGCGTTGTACATCCATTGTTGATCCATCTACATGGAATGCACAAAATCGTAAGAAAAAATCCATGAAATTCAAAGCATTTAAAAATATTATTACAATAATTATATATATATATGTAATCAGACAATAATGGAGAGTATGTCAAGATGTCCTCCTGCACAGCTACAATTATGACGGAGATGCACGAGTACTACTACTACACGAGCTCAAACAAAATTACCTTACTTTTCTAACCTACTATCAAATTTTCTATATTTTTTCTTTTGTCATCTATTTTATAAGTTTTTGTCCAAAAGATTCTCTCTCATCATTTTCCATAAATATTTTGCGAGATAAAATTGTACATACTAAATTCCTAGAAATGTAATGTGCTAAGCATACTTTTCTTCCTCTGTATTTTTCCTAACTTTTTTCTCTCAACACAATGTAATGTGCTTAGTAAAATAATTAGTCTCAAACAAATTTTCTCTCTGTTCATGTTTGCATAAAAATCTAGAGATTAAAATGTATAGAAAACAACCATAAAAAGAGAAGTGCTAAGCATAGATCATAAGAGAAAGAAGGTTCTAACCTTGTAGATAGCAAAGATTTGTGTATTATCACCAAATCAAAATCACAAAAAAATTTGGCAGCACCTCCCCTCTAGTTAGAGCAAAAATTTGAAGACAAGTGGAGCTGGCTCGGGCTGGAGGAGAAAGAAGGAGTTTAAAAAGGAACCCCATCTTTTGTCCCGGTTGGTGTTACCAACCGGCACTAAAGATCAAAACAATCTTTAATCCCGGTTGGTAACACCAACCAGGACAAAAAATAGAATTTTTAGTCCTGGTTGGTGTTACCAACCGTGACTAAAGATTCCCGGCGCCCTGACAGGTTTTGACAGGATTTGAACCGGGACTAAAGATGATCTTTAGTCATGGTTCGTGACACGAACCGAGACTAAAGATCCTAAAAATTCGTTGCCTTTTTAAACCGAGACTAAAGATATTTTTTAGTTTTAAGTACAACTTAAATCGAGACTATTGTGGATTTTGGCATTTTAACCTAAGATGCTTTCTCTAATAGTGTTATGATCCGTCTGAAACCATAGGGGTTCATCCATGAAAATCAATTCTATAGTAGTGATATAAAAAGAATAAAGATTGTTCAGCTCGATCGATTTTATCCATTAAACTCCTTGTTTATATCTCACAACACAATATCAAAATAGAGCTCTGGGGTCAACGTCGCTGATCAAGACTGCGATGTACTTAAACAAAAACCGTAAAAATACAAATCCAAATGAGCATGTGAACGACGCTGCAAATCCAACTGCCCGTGAGGGGAATCATATGACACTCCCGCTCCGGCATTCAAAACATAGAAGAGATTCCAAACAAATTAATTAGGAATAGTTCTAACGTAGGGCTTCGCTTCTTCTGAAAAAGAAAAATAAAAGGCAGAGAAAATTAAATAATGCCGATGCATGCAATACGTTGTCTGCTGAAGTTATTGGCATACTCATGCTCATGTATGCTAAGCTAATACAGTAGTGCTACGACCTCGATCGATCAGGTCTTTCTTGTGAGATTTCCATGTCTTGCCGACGACGTACGCAAACTAACAGCAGAAGCGTGCGTTCTTCGCTAGCTGGAACCTGACTTGTTGCATACAATTTAACACCACCGATGAGAGGAACTGGCTTCGATCGAACAGATAATTAGTAAATTAAACCCATTGCGAAGTCATTGGCGCTCAAGATTGACTAGCTCAGGCCAGGCCAGTCAACTCCCGCGCCGCCCTTCGTTTACCCGGACAACCCGGCCGGCCCATCACACCACCGAGAGTCGCCCGCAAATCCATGCATGCATGATGCAATCATACAATGATTCATCTCTCTGCCACCATCGTGTGCGGGCGGGAAACAGGACTTTGTAGCATACAAACATGCCGGGCTGCCGGCCGGCTGGCCCTAACACAACAGACACGTTTACACGCACGCACGAGATTACGAGAGGAGGTCCACGGATAAGATCGGCGGTGATTGATTTATCAATGGGTTATGCGATCCAACCAATACAACATGAGCTTCAAACCAAATCCAACTGTTGAATGCCAGATGTGTACATGTATGCCGAGCGCTAGCTCACAAAGTAGCAGAGCTAGCACTGAAGACAAGCGTGGTGTGTTCGATTCATTTATCCATTAAATATATTTATAAATTTCATCCATCATTAGGATCGTTCCAAAAATATAAATGAATCAAACGGATACCTAGGTTTAAAGGATTCAACCAAAATAATTTTACACGTATAAATATGTTTAAAATATGTACAACGTTTCTCTATATAATAAATTATTTCTATAAAATTTAACTAAATATAAAAGTTTTGATAGTATGAACGCGAGTTTAAAAATTTGGTTCCAACTTTTATGTATATTTGACTATAATTTTTGGGTATTAATAATGTATCGTGGGCTCTATATGTATAAATTATATAGAGTTGCTTCTTTATAATAAATCATTCTTATAAAATTAAACTAAATCTGACAAATTTTTATAATGTGAACATGGGTTTAAAAATTTTGACTCCGGGTTTTACATGTTTTTCTAATAATAATAATAATGTAGTTGATTCATTTGAATATCGATAGATAACTTATTAATGTAATTAATAGTAAAATTATAATAGATTTATTTTATTAAATCATGAATCACCAAACTTATAAAAATGGTTTTTGTTCTAACCATTCCATCTTGAGTGCGGCGTCCGTCCGCCCACATGTCACGCCACGCCGGGGCACCGCACCACCCGCGGCCGCAGCCCTGCCGCGCTCGCTCCGTCCGTCCATCCGTCCAATGCGCGCGCACACGAGAAAAGGCCCAAAAGGGACGAGATGGGCAGGAGCACGCACGCACGCACTGAACTGCACGGGTGCGCCCGCGGAACGCGCTGCGCGGGGGCCTGTCACGTAGCCGGGGCGGAATCCGCCAGTTGTCCGCGTCACCAGGTTCGGCTGCTGGGGACCGCACGCCAACTCGAACCCCACCGCGCGCCGAGATCCGAGCCGCGCCCCGCCTGCCATGGCGCACACCGTCGCGCGCGCGACTCCCCACGGGCGCGCACATGCCGCCTCCCCCGCGCGCCCTCCTCCCCACCCCACCCGGAAAAATATTCCGTGGTGACCGGCTCCAAAGGGACTCTCGTCCGATGCACAAGACGTGTCGATACAAAGAATCCAACGTCAAGCGCTTTCACTCGGTTCTCGCACCCAGCGACGCCTTCCGCGTGCAGCTCGGCTCCCCGTCCAAGACGGGACTGGAGTCGGCTCACCCGCGTCCCTCGTCTTCCCCTTCCTCGTCCCACATCGGTTTCTGTCGTCGACCTCCGGCATCCTTGCCAGGTGACAGGGGCTGCGACGAAGCCGCCAAGCTCCGGCGAGCGCTCGATTCTTGGGGAATCTTCGAGGGAACCAGCCTATCTCAATCTCCGGTTTGGTTGCGCTGTCTTATCACTCATCAAACAATAGAATTCTTGAGGTTATTAACCATGGATCGAGAGGCTTCTCTGATGGACGAACTGATGAGCATCAAAAGAAATCTTCAGACAACCACTCCAAGTGAAGCAAAGATTATTCAGCAATGGCAAGCAATTCCGGGCCGATGGGTATATGAGAATGATAAGGTGGCCAAGAAATTCCACGCCGTTTGCCCCCTAATCACCGCGCCGTGTCATGCCACTGCGCCCGCGCGTTCCCTTTTCCGTTTCCCGCGAGACCGCCCCGGACAACTGGACAGCGGTGCGAGGCAGAGGGAGGCCGGCGCGGGCGTTTTTTTTTAAAAAAAAAACGAAGCAAGCAAGCTCGCTGGCCTAGCTCCCGACGCCGGCCGGTACGGGATTCTGTGGCCCGACCCCGTCGCCGCTGTGACATGACTTGGTACGTATTACGTGGTGGTGGATTGATGGATGGACTGGCCGCGCGGCCGCCTTGGCTGGCTTGATCCTTGGGGGAGTTGGTGGTGGGTTCTTGTTGTCACATGGGCGTCGGTCTGCTTCTCCATCGTCAGCTAGCACTGGATTTCAAGAGCATCTGTGCGTGCGTGCGTTAATGGGAGAACAACATATAATAGGCCTTTCCCAGTGTTTTGTTTGTTCGATCTGCATGCATGCACGGTCGACATGATCTCCGGCTCTCCGCAAAAGGCTGCAACTAGCTCAAGTCAAACCGGATCTCATATCTCTAGCAATGTCCGATGCGTTAAATAGCATACACGAGCTAATCACTCTTTTCCTTCCATAAAAAATTAAACCTATCATAAAATATGACATATGACATATTTCAGTAAAACAAATGTGAATAATATATATCATATTCTAGGTTATTGTTTATTGAAACGGAGATAATATTTGGCTAGCTAAGTAGCTCCTTAATTGCAAAAAAAGGTAACGCGATTTGACATATAAAAATGAAAAGATACTACGACCAAGTACAATAGTAGTTTTTACCCGGCTAAGCTGGAAATCAGTCGTTAAACCAGGCTAGCGAGATAATGATAAACTTACATGCAAAGCTAAATAATTTTTTTCTCTGGAAATGAGAAGAATACGCTCGTAGGATTAAAGATGACAACAGCTAAAATCTACACGAATATTTGTATGTTAAACCTGTATTCGCGAGATTAATTTTGTGCCTACGCCCACGCCCGCTACCCGTCATGAGTAGCAACATCGGCCCGTGCCTACTATCCGCACGCAAAACATGCCCACGGGCATATCCACATACCCACCAGAAGTATGTGCTCTAGTAAAGCAAGATTCATCTTTCAGATGCTTTAGCTCCAATGCTGGTCGGCGTGAGGGGAACTCGGTGAGGGGAGGCTGGCGTGAGGGAACTCGGCGTGAGGGGAGGCCGGCATGAGGGGAGCCTCGACGGCGGCGGCTACGAGGTGGGCGAGCGGCGCGTCGACGGGCTGCGGGTTGCGGGGAGCGACGCGCCGATAGGGGGCCCGAGGCGGCTGCGACCGGTGGGAAGAAGGGGCAGCGCGCCGGCAGGGAATCGAGATGGGGGTAGGGAAGGGGCGCCTGTGGCCTGCGGGAATTGGGATGGGGGTGGGGAATGGAACCCTAGATTGAGCGCTTATATACTTCTTCTTTCGTTGTCCCACATGTCAGCCGGTATGTGGGTTTGCGGATACGGGCGTACTCAACTTTTACCCGTATACAAATGTTTGTTGGGCACAACTCTATGCCTGCGCCTGTGCTCACGGGCACAGCTTCACGCTCATATTCGCGTCCCGTTGGGTCGGGTGCCCACGGGTACATGGGTTTTTCCTGCCCGTTGCCATCTTTTAAACAAGATGCATGCCAATTAATTTTGTGGTGGCATGAGCTCTTCCACTAGCTACCAATTAAATCAAGTCATCTATACTATACTACTTAATAGTGGTTGTATTCATTTTTACTCACCCCAAAGTTACATAATCTATATTATTATATACCAAAGTCATCTTTAATTTTTTTATTATTTTTTATAGTTCAAAATTATCAACTTATTTAATAAAAAAGTCATAGTATTATGTGGACTTTGGACTAAATAAGTATTTATTAATTGATTTAATAAGTTAAAACTTAATTTTTTTTCGTTGTAATGCATGGGCTCTAGGCTATTAGATCAAAACATATCCAGAGCATACAACCGATTGGCAAACCACACAATAGATTATTAACTGCTGAAAAAAACATTTTTTCTGGGCAGTACTTATTATTGCCGGTGACCAAAAGAAAAATATGCCTATGAAAATGGTGAAGGCCACCTCAGGGTCACAGATCGCATGTGAAAACCTACTTTCGCGGCGAATTATTAAAAGAATCACATATAAAAATAGATTTATTTCCATATATGATTCTCTATAGGAAACCGCATTTGAAAATAAGTATGTTAATTATGACAGCTTTCTTAAGAAAAGACCTGTCAAAAATTGATTTCTGCGTGCAGTTTTATATAAGAAAATCAACCTTATGAACGGGCACCACAAAAATACGAGAAAAAAAATCTTAACTCCTTCCTATAAAGTCGGCTGATGATAAACTTTATATGTATATATACTAGCATGGTGCCTGCGCCAACACAATCTGCATGGCTGCGTCGTTATAATTTTTTTTCTCACATAATAGCATACAATTTTAAAGTTTTATTGATAAAAATACTAAAATGGGAACATAATTTTACATTCTAACCTAACTACCATACTGATTGTCGATGGGTGGTTGATCAGTCGTTTAAAGGGGCTACCTGAGGAGGTGAAAAAGTGGTCGGAACATCCTACCAATGGATTTGATCACTACTGGAAAAACCATTTTCAGTTGAAGTGACAAAATCCATAATAGTCCCCCTTGGAGTTGTACCCGGGAAAAAAAATATTTTTAGTCTCGGTTTAAAAAGGCAACGGTTCTCTAGGACCTTTAGTCCCGGTTCGTGTCACGAACCGGGACTAAATATCATCTTTAGTCCCGGTTCAAATCTTGTTAGAACCTGTCAGAGCGCTGGGGATCTTTAGTCCCGTTTGGTAACACCAATCAGGACTAAAGATGCTATTTTTTGTCTTGGTTGGTGTTACCAATCGGGACTAAAGATCATTTTGATCTTTAGTGCGGTTGGTAATACCAACCGGGAGTAAAGATGACGTTTCTTTTTATACTTCTTCTTCCTTCTTCCCGAGCCAGCTCTACTTGTCTTCAAACTTTTGCTCTAACTAGCGGGAGGTGCTGCCAAATTTTTTTGTAATTTTTTTTAGTGATAATACACAAATCTTTGTTATCTACAAGGTTAGCAACTTCTTTCTCTTATGATTTAGATTTAGCACTTCGCTTTTTACGGTTGTTTTCTATACATTTTCATCTCTAGATTTTTATGCAAACATAAAGAGAGAGAAAATTTGTTTGGACTAATTGTTTTACTAAGCACATTACATTGTGTTGAGAAAATGCCAAGGAAAATAAAGAGGAAGAAAAGTATGCTTAGCACGTTACGTTTGTATGAATTTATCACGTATAATTTTATCTCAAAAAATGTTTATGGAAAATGATGAGAGAGAATCTTTTGGACAAAAAAGTTATAAAATAGATGACAAAGGAAAAAAATATAGAAAATTTGACAGTAGATTAGAAAAGTAAGGTAATTTTAAGATCGCTAAAATAGCTAGAAATATGTACACTATGTACATTGTCTGATTACATATATTTATTTATTTATTGTAATAATATTAAAATGGTTTGAATTTCGTGGATTTTTCTTACGATTTTGGTGCATTCCATGTAGATGGATCGGCAATGGATGTACAACGTGGATCGACGGTTGACAGAGTTTATTCAAGGCGTGCATTATTTTTTGAGTGTGGCCGATGCTAACAAGCAGAAGGGTTTCATACGTTGTCCATGCAAAAAGTACAAAAACGACAAGGAGTATTCTACATCAAGAATTATTCATGCCCACTTGTTTCAGTCGGGATTCATGCCTCACTATAATTGCTGGACATCGCATGGAGAGGTGCGGGTTGAAATGGAAGAAGATGAAGAAGACGACGACAACATTTCGGACTGTGGTCAATACGGTGGGTTTGAAGATAATACAGCAAGTGAGGCGGGCGAGGATGCTAAAGAAAACGACGGGTCTGATGACCTTGGTCAGATGTTGCGCGACGTACAGGGGGACTGCAAAGGTGAAAAGGAGGTGCAGAAATTGGAGCGTATGTTGGCAGACCACAAAACGTCCTTATACCCAAGCTGTGAACAGGGGCACAAAAAGTTGGGTACCACGCTGGAATTCTTGCAATGGAAGGTCAAAAATGGTGTCAGTGACCAAGCATTTGGCGAGTTACTAACACTCATGAAGAACATTCTTCCAGAGGGAAACGAATTGCCGGAATCAACGTACGAGGCTAAGAAGTTAGTCTGCCCTTTAGGATTAGAGGTGCAGAAGATACACACATGTCCTAACGATTGTATCCTCTACCTTGGTGAGGAGTACGAGAACCTAGAAGCATGTCCGGTTTGTAAAGCACTTCGATACAAGTTCAGACGAGATGATCCAGGCGAAGTTGACGGACGGCCTTCGAAGAAAAGGGTTCCTGCTAAGGTGACATGGTATTTTTCTATAATACCATGGCTGAAGCGTCTGTTCAGGCACAAGGAGCATGCAAGGATGATGCGCTGGCACACGGAAGAACGCCTACAAGACGGCATGCTGCCGCCGATGGGTCACAGTGGCGAAACATCGACAGAACATTTAAAGACTCCGGCGAGGATGCAAGAAACCTAAGGTTCAGCTTAAGCACAGACGGGATGAATCCTTTTGGAGAGATGAGCAGCGGGCATAACACTTGGCCTGTAACGATGTGTATCTACAACCTCCCGCCTTGGCTATGCATGAAGCGGAAGTACATTCAGATGTCGGTTATTATTCAAGGCCCAAAGCAACCTGGTAAGGACATCGATATGTACCTGAGACCGCTGATCGAAGATCTAAAATTGCTGTGGAAGAAAGAAGGTGTTCCCGTGTGGGATGAGGATAAACAGGAGCAGTTTAACATATGAGGATTGCTGTTTGTTACCATCAATGATTGGCCTGCACTTGACAACCTATCCGAACAGTCAAACAAGGGGTACAACGCATGCACCCACTGTGTGGATGAGACCGAGTGGACGTACTTGAAACACTGTAAGAAGGTAGTGTACATGGGGCATCGTCGCTTTCTTGTTGCAAGCCACCCTGTCCGGAGAAGGGGCAAACATTTTGATCAAAAAGCAGACCAATGTACTAAGCCAAAGCATTGCAACGGAAAGGCCATGTTTGCCATGGTGAAAGACCTCAAAGTAGTATTTGGAAAGGGACCCGACAACCAACCTATAGCAAGTGAAGGTGGTCACGCGGCGATGTAGAAGAAGAAGTCAATTTTTTGGGAGTTGCCCTACTGGGAAGTCTTGAACGTCGACCACGCAATCGACATGATGCACCTCATCAAGAACTTTTGCGTAAACTTGCTGGGCTTCCTAGGTGTATACAGAAAATCAAAAGATACACTTGAGGCACGTAACGATCAAAACATATGGCACAACACGACGGACTTCACCTGCAACCAAAGGAGAAAGGAGCCCAATACCTAAGTCCAGCCAGCTACACTCTGAGCAAGGCAGAGAAGGAAATAATGTTTGAATGCTTGGAGAGCATCAAGGTACCATCTAGATACTCCTCGAATATAAAGGGAATAATAAGCACGAAGGATAAGAAGTTCACAAATCTAAAGTCCCATGACTGCCACGTGCTGATGACATAGCTGCTTCCCGTTATAATTTGGGGTAATCCTTCCCGATAATGTCCGGGCAACAATAACAAAGCTATGTACTTTCGTAAATGCAATTTCACAGAAGATCATCGATCCAGACAGACTAGAAGACTTTCAAAATGATGTGGTTCAATGTCTTGTCAGCTTTGAGATTATCTTTCCGCCTTCCTTCTTCAATATCATGACACATCTCCTATGCCACCTTGTCAAAGAGATCCGTATCCTCGGTCAAGTATTCCTACACAACATGTTCCCTTTCGAGAGGTATATGGGCGTTCTAAAGAAGTACGTCCGTTACTGTTATCGTCCGGAGGCCAACATCGCTAAGGGATATGGAACAGAGGAGGTGATTGAGTTTTTCGTCGACTTTATTGAAGACCTTCGTCCCATCAGGGTGCCTAAATCAAGCCATGAAGGTAGACTACGGGGGAAGGGAACTCTTGGAAGGAAGCAATAATGAACATAGACAATGACTTATACAGGAAAGCACATCGGACCGTGTTTTAACAATCTTCCTTGGTAGCTATTTACATCGAGGAGCACTTGGCGATTGTTCGCTCGGAAAACATCGGTAAGACGGATGCCTGGATTGCACGCCATCACATCGATGCATTCCCTGCTTGGCTACGACAACGTCTCATGGGCAACGTGAGCATTGACCAACAACTAGCCTTCTTGGCGAGGGGACCATCTTGTTCGATCACCACATTCCACGCATATGAAATCAATGGGTACACATTTTACACACGGGCCCAAGACTTAAAGATCACGAATCAGAACAACGCTGTCCGCATCGATGCCGTGGGATACGACGGTACAGCTAGCACATATTACGGCAGCATCGATGACATATGGGAGCTGGACTATGGACCTCTAAAGGTCCCTCTCTTTCGGTGCCAGTGGGTTAGGCTTAGTGGTGGAGGCTTAACCATTGATTCAAGTGGGATGACAACGGTCGACCTGAGCAAGGTTGGATACTCAGACGAACCCTTCGTCCTTGCCAATGATGTACGACAAGTTTTCTATGTCTAGGTCATGTCTAGCAAAGCAAAGAAGGGGAAAGGGTCCGACGAGCCAAAGCGTCACGTGGTTTTCCCAGGCAAAAGAAAAATCGTGGGAGTCGAGGATAGAACTGACGAAGATTACAATCAGTTTGACGGGCAACCTCTGTTCGTGGTGGCGGTTGACCCGAGCATCCTCCTATCAAATAAGGACACCCCTTACTCACGCAACGATCATAACGAAGGAACAATTGTGCGGAGAAAGTACGTGAGGACAAATGTCACTTAGCTAAATTTATGTATGAACAATGTAAATTAAATTAAATTATTGAATATTATTGTTATCATTTGAATTTATTGTAAATTATTATAAATTATTAAATTATATATGGGAAGGGCAAATGTTAATTCTATATGCTTATTACAATTTAAAATAGTTTTGAACATGGCAAATGTTAATAACATATTGTTGTTTAAATTTAAAATATTTTTCAAATAGGCCATATGTTAATTATATATTATTATTTAAATTTAAAATAGGACACTATTGAAATACATTATAATATAGGGCACCTGTTGAAATATTTAATCCTGATTTTTAAAACAAACCGGGACTAAAGGTGAATTTGGATTGGCGGGAAACCATGTTTAGTCCCGGTTGATGGCTTCAACCGGGACTAAAGTTGCCCACCTACCTGGGCCACGTGGCTGGCGAGCCATCTTTAGTACCTGTTGGTGGCTCCAACCGGGACTAAAGATCCTATCTTTTGTCTCGGTTTAAGCCACCAACCGGGACTAAATTATCTTTTCTCCCGGTTGGTGGCTTCAACCGGGACAAAAGATGCCGATGACTATATATAGCTGGGGCCGCTCTAGGATCCAAACACTTAGCTGTTTTCGCAAACCGTTCATCGTCTTCGTCGCCGTCGCCGAACACCCTAGGACGCCGACGCACCGCCGTCTTCAGCACCGTCTTCGTTGCCACAGGCCGGAAGCCGGAAGCCACCGCGCCACCATCGCCAGGGACACGCCGCCGCAGGTTAGCCACCGCCGCCGCGCCCTCTGTGTGATGATATATATGTAGGGTTTAGGGTTTTCGGGGGATTTTGGGGCTGGGGAGGCATCGCCGCCGCCGTTGTCGCTGCACGCACGCTGCCGCACGCTGCACGTCCTTGCACGCCCCCCACGGCGTCGCCGCCGCCGCCCGTGCCCCACATGCCGCTGTGCCTCCTCGGCCCACCGCCGCCGCCGCCGCTGCCTCCCCTCGACGCCCCTGCTTGCCCCTGCCTCCCCTGACGCCGCCGCCGCCCTCTGCCTCCCCGCCGCCGTCGCATGGATATGTTAAAATTGATATGTTAAAATGTTAAAATGTTAAAATTGATGCGAAATTGATATGTTAAAATGTGAAATTTTGGATGGATCAAAATGTGAAATTATGTGAATTAATTTTGATGTGAATGTGAACTTGTAAATTTTAAATTTTTAATGTGAATTGTGAATTATAATGGATGAATTATTGTGAATTTTAGAATTTTGAATGGAATGGAATGTTTATGTATAAATGGACTTTATGTAAACATGGACTTTTGATGCTAAATGTTAGAATGGATGTATGTATGTGTATGTTAGAATGAATTAAATTTATGTTTATGGACTTTATGTATAAATGAATTTTTTATTTAAATTTGAATGCATGAATATTGTGAATTTTTAATTTTGAATGGACGACTTTATGTAAATATGGACGACTTTATGTGTATGTTTGAATGTGTATGAATGACTTTATATATGAATGGACTTTATGTTTAAATTGTGCTTGTGAATGTGAACAAACAGACGCACGGACGTGAACGAACGGACGACGAACAAACGGACGAATGAACGAATGGACGTGAACAAACAAACGAACAAATGAGTTTTGTTCGGTCGTTCGTTCGTTCGTTCATTCGATCGGTCGTTCGTTTGGTCAAACGAACGTAGCTCGGCATGCAACGTCCTCTTTCTATTCTCTCCTCTCCACTTCCTCTCCTCTCCACCTTATCTCCCTCACGTCATCCTCCTCTCTTTCTCTCCTCTCCTCTTATCTTCCTCTCCTCCAGACGATAGAACGAACGAACGAACGTGAACGAATGAACGAACGAATGATTTTCGTTCGGTCATTCATTCGGTCGTTCGTTCGGTCGTTCGTTCGGTCGTTCGTTCGTTCGGTCAAACGAACGTAGCTCGGCATGCAACGTCCTCTTTCTGTTCTCTCCTCTCCACTTCCTCTCCTCTTCACCTTATCTCCCTCACGTCATCCTCCTCTCTTTCTCTCCTCTCCTCTTATCTTCCTCTCCTCCAGACGATAGAATGAACGGACGAACGAACGAACAAACGTGAACGAACGAACGAACGAACGAATGAGTTTCATTCGGTCGGTCGTTCATTCAGTTAAAACGAAGGTTGGCATGCAACGTCCTCTTTCTATCCTCTCCTCTCCACTTCCTCTCCTCTTCACCTTATCTCCCTCACGTCATCCTCCTCTCTTTCTCTCCTCTCCTCTTATCTTCCTCTCTCCAGACGATAGAACGAACGGACGAACGAACGAACGGACATGAACAAACGAACGAACAAACAAATGAGTTTCGTTCGGTCGGTCGTTCGTTCGGTCCTTCATTCGTTCGTACGGTCGTTCGTTCAGTCAAACGAACGTAGCTCGGCATGCAACGTCCTCTTTCTATCCTCTCCTCCCCCTGAATAGGGTTAGGGTTAGGGTTAGGGTTAGAGAAACAAAAGAGAAGAAGAAGGAAAATATAGAACGTAGTTCGGCACATGCTAGAGACAAGTATGCATATCTATAATTGCGACATTCTTTAGAAGTCTCTTCTAGGTTTGAGAGAATCTGTGATTCTCTCAATCCTGAAAGTGACTTCTGAAGAATGTCACCATTATGGATGTGCACAATTGGATCTAGTGTCTACCGGATTTCATCTATTTTTTTCCATCTTCTTCTTTTTGTCTATGTTTTTTTTCTACGTAGACATACATGATTTCCCTGAATAATTGATACATGTATTAACCGAATAATTTTTTTCTTTTCAGAATTATTTGATTAAGTCCTCGAACCCACAACAATCAAATGGCTGATCGTGATGATGAATAGTTTCTCCTTGACGATATCGCACACAGTAGCACTCAGTATTACACTGAGGAGGGGACCGAGGATCCAGATCAATACCTCAACGAGGAGGGGAACGAGAAGGGGAATGAGGGCTCCTCATCAGTTGGACAGAAGAGGGAACGCGGACAACACGGAGTCAGCAACCGCATGGAGGGTCGACACGTCATAACAGAGGTAGCACCGGACGGTCGACCAAGTGCCCCAGTGGACGCCGCAAGGAAGTTTGTGGCACACAGTGGATGGGTGGTGAGGGATCACCTGCCCATCAGCATTGTCAACTGGAGGCGATCAAGGATAGGAGGAGATGAGCAGAGCTATCTCCCGGACACAGAGAAAGAGATGCTCTGGACGACAATGCTGCAGACGTTCACCATCCCAGACTCCAATCAGGCAAAGGTCAAGGATTGGACGTTAAAGAAGATGGTTGAGCTCTTCAGGAACTATAAGAAGGAGTTACACAAGAAATACGTCCCGAAGGGCCAGACCCCAGACTTCGACAAGTTCCCAAAGCTCAGAGATCACTGGGAGGCCTTCGTGGAACATAAGATTGGGGAAGAAGCGCAAGCCCTAATTGAAAAGAACAAGGCCAACGCAGCCAAGAAGAAATACCATCACAAGCTTGGGTCGGGCGGCTATCAGAAGGGAATGCAAAAATGGGAGAAGATGGACGCCGACCTGGAAGCGCGAGGTATCGTTCCGGGCACAGCCAACTGGTCCGAACGATCAAAGCATTGGTTTTATGCTCACGGGGGATCGCTTAATCCCGGAGATGGATTAGTTATCTTCGGCGCTCAAATCCAATAAGCCGAGCAAAGATTAGAGGAAGCGCTGGAGGCCTCTTCCTCAGGCTCGTTCAGGCCCGACAGAGAGAAGGACGAGCTAACGCTCGCACTCCAGAACCCAGAGCATCCGGGACGAACGCGAGGAAAAGGCGTCGTTCCCTAGAAATATGGGTTTCAAGTGGACATCGACACATACAAGAGCCGCATGAGGTTGAAGCGAGAGACGGATGCGAGGTTCATAGAAATGGAGATGCGGCTCTCGCAGATTGATCAGATTATGGACCAAAGGCTGAACGAAAGGTTGGCAGAGGAGCGGAGCCATTGGGTTAGCCAACAGCCAGATCCAACAGCAACGCCTCAACTACAGCAGCAGCACAGCGGCTGCGCGTCAATAGGAAATGAAAGCGAGTTGGCCCCACAAGCTCAAGCGTGTCCGCCATGCCCCGTGGATGATATCACGCAGCGGACACCATGTGAGCTGCACATTCCGCTCAAGAACATAACAATAAAGGTATGTTCG
Organism: Oryza australiensis; assembly: GCA_019925245.2. Classification (NCBI taxonomy): domain Eukaryota; kingdom Viridiplantae; phylum Streptophyta; class Magnoliopsida; order Poales; family Poaceae; genus Oryza; species Oryza australiensis. The sequence goes on from JAIFGZ020000449.1 coordinate 89,545, forward strand.
TACTTTTATGTTGTATATTTCTTTGAATAACTTGACAATCAAGGTTCATTACTAACTAATAAGCAATCTTCTCGAATAGGTTGCGTCGGGCATGACGATTCCAGTAGAACGAGACGGCACCTACCACTGCAGGCCCCTTCCACCTGCGTACTCAAAAGTGGAAGTTGAACAGGTGGAACGCGGCTACGAAGATCTCGAGCTGGATATCCCCGGAGGCGACGGGGAGATGACGTGTCACGCCCAGAAATTCAGTCCTGAATTTCCGAAGCTATATGTGTATTAAAATCCCTGTCCAGGACCAGCCAGGGTACACATACGACAATTGTTGATATTACAGTTCCACGCCTTAGAAACAATACAAAAAGATTACAAAAGAGCAACGGAAAAAGAAAAAGGGCCTAAGCCTAAGCTTGACGCTGGCCACGCGGCTTCGACCACTCCACAGGCAGCTTCCAGAGTGTAGGACAAGCCTACTCAACATCGTCTTCATCTTCAACCTCTGGCTCAGGTTCTGGTGAAGGGGCAAGGATGAGTACTTCCACGTACTCAACAAGTCACGCCGGAAGAGGGAAAGAATGAATGCAGGGGAGACAAAGGTCTAGCTAAGGTTTGCTTTTGCGCAAACGGCAGGGGTTTATCCAAACAATACGAATTTTGAACATAGTCAAAACAATAGTAAATTGAGTAATTAAAGCATTTTGAATCCAACACTGTCCAACGTTATCCCCACGTTGCGACAGGCCCAAACCATCCACCTATACTAGTCATGTTCCAAGACTTAGGGTGTAAAAGTGTGAGACTAATCACGGAGAGCTCGGTCGATCGCCCCATAACCACGGGCACGGCTATTCGAATATATTTACTCTGATCAGAGGTGTACAACTGTACCCACAAGACACAACCCCACAACACGGTTTCTCGTGCGCCAGAATACCACCGCGGTACCCCGGAAAGGGAACTGTGATAGGACCTTTCGTATAACCCCCTCTAACCAAGCGAACCCCGGAGCCTGGGAGTGGGTAGCCCCCCCGAGTGCCTCGGTGAATCCGGCAGCCCAGCAACCCTTATACCGAGGCCAACTGAAACTCCATCCCGCTCACCCTTGCCGATGGGTTCGTCAGCTAGGAGAGGCTACACTACGGGACCTACCTTACCCATTTCGGCTTGTGGTTTGCACGGTCATTCTCTCGAGGGGTCCTGTGAACCGGTCCTTAATTACCATGGGCGCCGCTAACCAAAACCACAGCGCCCACAGCTCACCATTTGTCATATTTTAGTTATTAGTCTAGTTCACCTGAATCTATAATCATTAATCCTCCGAACATAAGTCCGAAAGAGATACATTAAGTGAGAAAAATGACCCATTTAGTGAGCTAGTGAGTCTAAGCCAGGCTAAGCATAACCTAGTCCTAAATCTAATCACATTATTTTCCCAAGTTTTAGCAAAGGGTTCGGGGTGCCAAACCTAAGGCATAAACTAAGCATAAGGTGTATTTCTTCCCATGAAATGACAATATAAAAATACATGCAATTTCAGAGAGTAAAACAGGTGTTTTAGCAAAATGAGAGCAATATGATCAATAATATAGCATGACTTGCCTTGCTCTTCGGCTTGGGGGACTTCCGCGACGACTTCAAAGTAAACCGGGACGGAGGGACTACCGGGATCTACACGGCAAACAAGCACTGCAACAAAACAGGCTAAAAAGCTACTAAAACAGGGAACAAAACCATTTTAATGGATTTTTGGCATTTTTATGAATTTAATGAAATTTGAGTGGGCTAAAACAGAGGTCGGATTGAAAAGATATGATTTTTAGAAGATTATATGTGTTTTTAGAGGAAAATCGTTAATAATTTATTGCGCAATAATCCCGGAATTGCGTCAGCGCTAGGGCTGACGTCAGCGATGGCGTCATCGGCCGCGGGAGCACCGGTCCAAGGTGAATCGGGTCCACGGGCCGAGAGGGAGAGCGGTGCACCACGTGGCGCACACGTGGCACCGACGCGGCGGCCACGCGGCGGCCACGCGGCGTGCCACGCGGGCCAGCGGGGACGGACGGCCCCGATCTGCCGAGGCAGATCGAACAGCCGGGAGAGGGGCACAGGCGACGCGATTGGCCGGCGATGACGCACGGCGGCCGGAGACCGAGGGCGCCACTCGGGCGGCGGCGGGGGCGGCGGAATACCGCGACTCACGCGTAGGCGGAGCCGTGCGCACTCGGGAACGGCGGCGCACATTCGGCTGAGAGGGGAAAAAGGGAGGGGTGCTCACCGCGGGTCACCGGAGGTAGAGGGGACGACGACACAGACGGTGAGGGAGAGGGTGGAAGCACTCGGGGAAGGGTGGCCGAAGTTGCGCGGGCACCGGCGACGAGGAGGGTGGAGACCGCGGAACTCGGGACACCTCGGAGCAGCGGGAAAACACGGCCGTAGCTCAGCGACGAGGTCCGAAGCGAAGGCGCACGGTGCGGGGGCAAACGAGTGCGAGAGAGTCTTGGGTGAGAGCGTGGGGAGCTCGGGAAGGGTGCGAGGATGCTTAAATAGGTCGCGGGGAGGGCGTCGGCGACCGGATAGGGGGCGGAATTACTCGCCGGAGTGAATGGAGAGAGAGAAATGGGGAATTGATGACCGACGATCAATTCCGGCCATAAAGGGGCGCGGGAGAGGCGGCCGGGGCTTTTTAATGTATGCGGATGTGGAGGGGAGTAAAGGCGGCGAGATCTGGTTGTGCGGGAGAGGCGGTCGGCCGAGATCCGTGCGAAGAGGGCGTGGAAATGGCGCCGGGGCGGCCGGAGGTAGGGGACGACGGCCTGACAGGTGGGCCCCACCTGTTCGCGTCCCGGGGTAGAGGGGAGGCAAACTGGACTTATTCGCGGCGCAAGAGTTAAACGGACTGCGGCCTTCTGCCGGCCCGTGAGGGAGAAGGGAGAGGGACGCGGGGGCGGCAAAAGGACGGGCCGCGCCGGGAGGGATTGGGCCGTCGGCTCGGGTCGGCGGCCCACAACCGAAAAAGAGCGGGAAAGGATGGAGGAGAGAGAAACTGATTTTCCGGATTTATTAATTCGATTTTGATTTTAATTGGTTAAAAATTATTTCTTATGCTCGAAAATTCCACTAAAAATCCTGTTAGCGTATTTTGACATGTAGAATTTAGGAAAAATCCTACCATGCCATTTCCATTTAACATTTGGATTTTAAAATTATTAATTCTCTCCAGTTAATTCCAGCGATTTTTCTTTTACGATGTTCTTATGGATTTTTAAAAGGGGAAAACACCTCAGGGTGTTACAAACCTACCCCCCTTAAACAGAATCTCGACCCCGAGATTCGGAGGTACTGGCAAACAGATAGGGATGAGCGGCCTTTAGCTCATCTTCCCTTTCCTAGGTTGCTTCTTCTTCGGAGTGATGAGTCCACTGAACTCGGCAGAACCTGATGACCTTGTTCTGGGTCCTCCATTCATTGGTTTCGAGTATCCGTGCTGGTTTCTCCACATAAGTCAGATCTTCCTAGATTTCAATCTGATCTGGACTGGTTTGTTCTTCTCGAACTCTCAGACACTTCTTGAGTTGGGAGACGTGGAAAACGTCATGGATTCCTGCCATGGTGGGTGGCAGTTCGAGTTGGTATGCCACTTCACCTCGTCGCTCTTGAATCCAATATGGTCCCACATAGCGTGGTGCCAACTTGCCTTTGGTTTGGAATCGGTGCACTCCCTGAAGTGGGGTGACACGAAGATATACATAGTCTCCGACTTTAAAAACTAGCTCTCTGCGGCGGTTGTCTGCATAACTCTGTTGACGAGACTGTGCAACTTTCAGCCTTTCTCTTATGATTCTGACTTTCTCTTTGGCATCACTTAACACTTCGCCCCGAACAACCGACGTTCGCCGGCCCGATCCTGCAAAAGGGGTTCGACACTTTCGTCCATAAAGTGCTTCGAAAGGTGCCATTTGTAAACTAGCTCGATAACCGTTGTTATACGAGAACTCTGCATAGGGCAGGCTCTTATCCCAAGCTCCTCCGAAATCCAGAGCACAAGCTCGCAGCATATCTTCCAAAACCTGGTTTACACGTTCCGTCTGACCATCGGTTTGCGGGTGATAGGCCGTGCTAAAATTCAACCGGGTGCCAAGTTCCTCTTGTAGTTGTTGCCAAAACTTGGAGGTGAACTGGCTACCATGATCAGATACTATCTTCTTAGGTACACCATGAAGACACACAATCCTTGCAAGGTACAATTCTGCTAACCTTCTGCCCGTATAGGTGGTAAGCACTGGGATAAAATGAGCCACTTTAGTGAGGCGGTCGATTATAACCTAGATAGAATCGTGTCCTGATGATGTCCGGGGTAAACCGGTGATGAAATCCATCCCGATTTCCTCCCACTTCCATTCTGGAATTTTAGTGGCTGTAATAATCCAGCAGGCCTCTGGTGTTCTGCCTTTACTCGCTGGCATACATCGCATAGTGCCACAAATTCTGCTATTTCTCTTTTCATGCTAACCCACCAGAACTTCTCCTTGAGATCCTGGTACATTTTGGTACTTCCCGGATGAATAGAGTACTGACTCTGATGTGCTTCAGTAAGGATTAACTTTCTCAAGTCCTTATCTTCTGGCACACATATCCTGTTGCCCATCCATATGGTGCCATGCTCGTCTTCCATGAAGTCACGAGCTTTTCCCACTCTTATATTCTTCTTAAGCTCAGCTATGTCCGGATCCGAGGCTTGAGCTATGCGAATTTGATCTATGAGTGTGGGTTGGGCCTCAAGAGCGGCCACAAATCCGAGTTCAACAATTTCTAGGTTTAGGCGCTCTAGATCTTGTAGTAACTGCTCATATCTCCCTTCTATGTGAATAGAGTTGCAATAACTCTTTCGGCTCAGGGCATCAGCTACCACATTAGCTTTGCCGGGATGGTAGTGTATACTGAGATCATAATCCTTGATCAACTCCAACCATCGTCGCTGACGGAGGTTCAAATCTGGTTGGGTGAAGATGTATTTTAGACTTTTATGATCCATATATATTTCACAGCGATTACCAACGAGGTAATGTCGCCATATTTTCAGAGCGTGGACGACTGCTGCTAGCTCCAAGTCATGTGTTGGGTAATTAGACTCATGAGGTCTCAACTGACGGGAAGCATACGCGACCACCTTTCCATCTTGCATCAACACACAGCCTAACCCTTGGTGAGATGCGTCGCAATAGACTTGGAAATCCTTTGTTTGATCTGGCAAGATCAACACGGGTGCGGACACTAGTTTTCTCTTGAGTGTTTCAAAACTCAGGTTGCGCTCGGCAGTCCATACAAACTTCTCATCCTTCTTTAACAACTGCGTCAAAGGCTTGGCAATCCTTCAGAAGTTTTCGATGAACCGACGGTAATAACCCGCAAGTCCTAGAAAACTTCTGACTTGGGTGACAGTTTTAGGTGGAGTCCATTTGGTTACAGCTTCTACATTTGAAGGGTCCACTGCGACTCCTTGGGCGTTCACGATATGGCCGAGGAATTGCACTTCCTTCAACCAGAAAGCACATTTGCTAAACTTAGCATAGAGCTGGTGGTCTCTTAACTTTTCAAGTACCATCCAGAGATGGTGCTCATGTTCCTCTTCCGACTACGAATAGATCAAGATGTCGTCGATGAACACCATGACGAACTTGTCTAGGAATTCCATGAACACTTTGTTCATCAAATTCATGAAAAAGGCTGGGGCATTTGTAAGTCCGAAGGACATGACCGTGCACTCGTACAGACCGTACCGAGTGATGAAGGCGGTCTTGGGAATATCTTCTTCTCGAATTCTTAGCTGGTGATAGCCTCACCGCAGGTCTATCTTTGAGAACACCTTTTCTCCTTTTAATTGATCGAACAGGTCGTCAATCCTAGGAAGAGGGTATTTATTCTTAATGGTGACCTCGTTGAGTGCGCGATAGTCGACGCACATCCTTTTGGTCTTATCCTTTTTCTCCACAAAAATGACAGGCGCACCCCAAGGTGATGTGCTCGGGCGGATATAACCTTTCTGCAACTGTTCATCTACTTGTTTCTTGACCTCTGCCAACTCATTGGCTCCCATCCTATAGGGCCTCTTATGGATCGGAGCAAGTGCTGTGGACTAGGTCAATCCGAAACTCTATTTCTCTTTCGTGGCATTGTGGTTAGATCTTCGGGAAGACTTCCGGTACTCACAAACCATAGGAATATTTTCTAACTTCGCCTGATCCTTTCCTTTCTCTTCGGGCTTCTCTTTAGCCGAGATCCGATTCAGACTTGCCACTACCCTCAATGGTTTAGGGGAGCGGTAAATTACTTTCTTCCCCTTGTCATTGGTTAAAGAGATCGTGCGGCTTGCGCAATCGATCAGACCTTTATGACGGGTTAACCAGTCCATCCCAAGGATGACATCCAGGCCTTTTGATTCTAGAAGGATAAGATTGGCTAGAAAGGGGAATCCTTGGATTTTTATTGCCACCGAAGGGCAAGAGTGGGCGGTGTTCAAATGGTTCGCGGGAGTTTGGATCCGCATGGGTATCTTAAGTTTTAACACCGACAACCCATGTTTTCCCACAAATGCTTTTGATATGAAAGAATGTGTTGCACCCGAATGAAACAGGACTGATGCATTAAAGGAGTTCACAGGGAACATACCCAGTATGACATCCGGTGTGTCCTGTGCCTTCTCTGCTGAAGCATGATTCACTATTGCTTGGATGAACCTGGACGCGTGTTTTGGTCTTGGGCACTTGTCTGCGAAATGTCCAGGTTCCCCACAGTTGAAACAATTACCCGGTTTGAATCCCGAGTCCTTCTTTGGTGGCATTGGCTTGGACTGCGGTGGCGGCTGCGCTGTTGGCTGACGTGGGGCCAGATTCCACTGCGGCTGTCCGGGACGGCTTTCGTTGGATTGGAAGTTCCCGGGATGGTACGGGCGATGTTGACGAACGATCATAGTGGTAGGTCCACTCTAACCACCCGGAGTGAAACGCGGCCGCTGGGAATTCCCTTGCTGAGGATGTGACCTAAACTGGGTAGGCTTACGTTTTCTGAGCATTTTATTGCGTTGGTCTTCTTGACGGATGGCTTTGTCGACCAACTTCTCGAAGTCGGCATACTCACCAAAGATGAGTTTGTCCGTCAACTCATCGTCCAGCCCGGCCAAGAACTTCTCTTGACGCTCGGCGTCAGTACGTACGTCCTCTGGAGTATATCACGCTAAGCGATTAAATTCATGCAGATACTCAGTGACGGTTCGAGTGCCTTGCTCCAAGGATCTGAACTCCCTCTTTTTCTGGGCTACTATCCCTCCGGGGATGTGAGCCTTCCGAAATTGGTGGCAAAACTCTACCCAAGTAACTGCGGGTGCGTCCGCCCGACGGGTAACCAGGAAATTGTCCCACCAGGCTGAGGCGGGACCTTGGAGTTGGTGGGTGGCGAAAGACACCCTTTCCTGGTCGGTGCACTGGAGAAGGTCCAACTTCTTTTCTATGGCTATGATCCAGTCATTAGCCTCCATGGGGTTGGTGGTGCTGGAGAAAGTTGGAGGTCGGACTCGAAGGAATTCTGACAGTTTGTTTTGTGGGGGAGGTGGTGGTGCGAAATGGTCGTGCTGATGCTGGTTCTGCTGTTGAAACTGTTGCATCATTTGCAATCGCATCCGCCGATGTCGCCGTTGCATTTGCTACATCATTGCAGCCATCATCCGGGTCTGGTTGGCTAGGACTTGTGCCAAAGTGATGTTCTCAGGGGGAGGAGGTGGGTTGTTGGTATTAGCATGGGTGTTGTTCTCAGCTGACTCATTGCTGTTGCTACCATTCCTGGTGTTCACCATCTTGAAGAAGCGGAACAACAAGGCGGGGAGAAGGAGTAAAACAGATTGAACGGAGGAGTTGATCTTTATTACTTGTTTTGATCTGTTCTTGACTTAAAACACTTAAAACACACTCAACATCCTTAATTGGGCAACCCATATCCACACTTGATACAGGTTGACCACTACCCACACACAGCACTCCTATCACACAGCAACTAAGCAAACAGAAAAACTAGGAAAACGGTAAACTAAGGGTGACGACGCTCTAAGGGTCGGAACGGCTTCACGGTCGGAGGAGTCGAAACCACTTCCAAGGGAGTTCCCGTCTTCCTTTTCCTTCGAACGGCTTCGAGAGCTGGCTAACTCGTCTTTCCGTCCGGGGCTCTTGGAGCTGCCGCTGCTACTGCCCTTGCTGCTACTGGACACCGAGATCCATCCTCCTCCTCCGCTTGGGGACCGACCGAGCAAGAGCAGGATTTGGACTGGGGGACTGGGAAGGCGGTGGTGCGGGGGTGAAAACCGGGCGCCACTGCATCCGCACGGAGCCTTGGTGTTCTTCCGTGGCGTGATCCCGATCCGAAGGATGTTGGGAGGTGGAAGCCCCTTCAGACTGGCGATCTCTCTCTTGAGACGATCCACCTCATCCTTCAAACTCTTGATCCTTGAGATCTTCTGGTCGTTCAGAGCGTTCGCCGCCATGTGAAGCTCTGCATGCATCTTATCCAGCCCTTCAATCACCGTCCTCATGTGGGAGAAGGTGGTGTCGTTCTCCCCTTCCGCCGATTGGAAGGTGTTGATTTCTGATGAAGTTCCCCGCCGAGGATGATACCGGTAGGCAGAATGGCGGAGATGGTAGTCATGCATTTCCCTCATCTGAGCCAGCATTAGATAAGCAGCCTCTTGGCAGGCATGCTCATCTGTTCCTCTTGACGCCGTGACCACCATGTTTGGGATGTTGGTGCTGACGAACCCATGCACCTCCAGGCGGACTTGGTGAGGCAACTCACCGCCGAACGGTGAGACGACAGTGTACTCAGGTGCATCTGGATAGCCTATTGCCAAGGCCATTCTTGCCAGCTCCGCGACGAAACCCTTCAGACCCTGACCGTTGTGGGTGACTGGACGACCTGCCATCTAGAGAAGACAAGGTAGGGGATCAATGCATGCTCAAACCCAATTTAGACAAACGATAAAGGACTCAAATAAAGTAAACGAGAAAAAGAGGATTTTTGGGAAACATTTTTATGAGGCTAATTAAAATCTCCTAAGGACATCCCCTAGATGATGCTGAAAAATAGATGCTTAGTTATAATATAAATTTGGCGACCATTCCCTCCTATCTCGACTTAGGACTTTGATCCCTTAGAAAATCCCAACTTGGCGGCGAATAAGAGATCAAATGATTTTTCCAAATTTTAACTCTAGAATCCTATCACTTAGACATGATCGAGTTTTCCAAAATGTTTTGAGAGAGACTTAAAATTTTTCCCAATCCCGAGGAAACAAGACCATTTTCCCGAAACTATTTTCAAAAGCCAGGGCTTATGCATATGAAAAGATTCAGAGAGCTCCTAGGGTTTTTCCGTTTGGCTTTTCCTACGGTCTGGAACCTGGCTCTCATACCAACTTGTCACGCCCAGAAATTCAGTCCCGAATTTTCGAAGCTATATGTGTATTAAAATCCCTGTCCAGGACCAGCCAGGGTACACATACGACAATTGTTGATATTACAGTTCCTCGCCTTAGAAACAATACAAAAAGGTTACAAAAGAGCAGCAGAAAAAGAAAAAGGGCCTAAGCCTAAACTTGACGCTGGCCACGCGGCTTCAACCACTCCACAGGCAGCTTTCAGAGTGTAGGACAAGCCTACTCAACATTGTCTTCGTCTTCAACCTATGGCTCAGGTTCTGGTGAAGGGGCAAGGATGAGTACTTCCACGTACTCAACAACTCACGCCGGAAGAGGGGAATAATGAATGTAGGGGAGACAAAGGTCTGGCTAAGGTTTGCTTTTGTGCAAACGGCAGGGGTTTATCCAAACAATACAAATTTTGAACATAGTCAAAACAACAGTAAATTGAGTAATTAAAGCATTTTGAATCCAACACTGTCCAACGTTATCCTCACGTTGCGACAGGCCCAAACCATCCACCTATACTAGTCATGTTCCAAGACTTAGGGTGTAAAAGTGTGAGACTAATCACGGAGAGCTCGGTCGATCGCCCCGTTACCGCGGGCACGACTATTCAAATAGATTTACTCTAATCAGAGGTGTACAACTGTACCCACAAGACACAGCCCCACAACACGGTTTCTCGTGCGCCGGAATACCACCGCGGTACCCCAAAAAGGGAACTGTGATAGGACCTTTCGTATAACCCCCTCTTACCAAGCGAACCCCACCAAGGTTTTGCCCCTACTCCTGGACCCTGGGAGTGGGCAGCCCCCCCGAGTGCCTCGGTGAATCCGGTAGCCCAGCAGCCCTTATACCGGGGCCGACTGAAACTCCATCCCGCTCACCCATGCCGATGGGTTCGTCAGCTAGGAGAGGCTACACTACGGGACCTACCTTACCCATTTCGGCTTGTGGTTTGCACGGTCATTCTCCCGAGGGGTCCCATGAACCGGTCCTTAATTGCCATGGGCGCCGCTAACCAAAACCATAGCGCCCATAGCCCACCATTTGTCATATTTTAGTTATTAGTCCGGTTCACCTGAATCTATAATCATTAATCCTCCGAACATAAGTCGGAAGAGATACATTAAGTGAGAAAATAACCCATTTAGGGAGCTAGTGAGTCTAAGCCAGGCTAAGCATAACCTAGTCCTGAATCTAATCACATTATTTTCCCAAGTTTTAGCAAAGGGTTTGGGGTGTCAAACCTAAGGCATAAACTAAGCATAAGGTGTATTTCTTCCCATGAAATGACAATATAAAAATACATGCAATTTCAGAGAGTAAAATAGGTGTTTTAGCAAAATGGGAGCAATATGATCAATAATATAGCATGACTTGCCTTGCTCTTTGGCTTGGGGGACTTCCGCGACGACTTCACAGTAAATCGGGACGGAGGGACTACCAGGATCTACACGGCAAACAAGCACTTCAACAAAACAGGCTAAAAAGCTACTGAAACCGGGAACAAAACCATTTTTAATGGATTCTTGGCATTTTTATGAATTTAATGAAATTTTAATGGGCTAAAACGGAGGTCGGATTGAAAAGATATGATTTTTAGAAGATTATCTGTGTTTTTACTAAAACAGGAAAATCCTTAATAATTTATTGCGCAATAAATCCAGGAATTGCGTCAGCGCTAGGGCTGACGTCAGCGATGGCGTCATCGGCCGCGGGAGCACCGGTCCATGGAGAACCGGGTCCACGGGCCGAGAGGGAGAGCGGTGCACCACGTGGTGCACACGTGGCACCGACGCGGCGGCCACGCGGCGTGGCCACACGGGCTGGCGGGATGGACGGCCCGATGCGAGGCAGATCGGACGGCGGAGAGGGGGCGAGGGCGGCGCGATTGGCGGCGATGACGCACGGCGCCAATCGCGCCGCCCGGAGACCGACCGGCGCCACTCGGGCGGCGGCGGGGGCGGTGGAATACCGCGGCTCACGCGTAGGCGGAGCTGTGCGCACTCGGGAACGACGGCGTGCATTCGGCCGAGAGGGAAAAAAGGGAGGGACGCTCACCGCGGGTCGCCGGAGGTGGAGGGGACGACGGCACGGACGGTGAGGGAGACGGCGGAAGCACTCGGGGAAGGGTGGGCGAAGTGGCGCGGGCACCGGTGACGAGGAGGGAGGAGTCGGCGGAACTCGGGACACCTCGGAGCAGCGGGAAAACACGGCCATAGCTCGGCGACGAGGTCCGAAGCGAAGGCACACGATGCGGGGGCAAACGAGTGCGAGAGAGTCTTGGGTGAGAGCGTGGGGAGCTCGGGAAGGGTGCGAGGATGCTTAAATAGGTCGCGGGGAGGGCGTCGGCGATCGGATAGGGGCGGAATTACTCGCCGAAGTGAATGGGGAGAGAGAAATGGGGAATTGATGATCGGCGATCAATTCCGGTCATAAAGGGGCGCGGGAGAGGCGGCCGGGGCTTTTAAATGTATGCGGACGCGGAGGAGAGTAAAGGCGGCGAGATCTGGTCATGCGGGAGAGGCGATCGGCCGAGATCCGCGCAGAGAGGGGTGGCGGAAATGGCGCCGGGGCGGCCGGAGGTAGGGGACGACGGCCTGACATGTGGGCCCCACCTGTTGGCATCCCGGGGTAGAGGGGAGGCAAACTGGACTTATTCGCGGCGCAAGAGTTAAACGGGCTGCGACCTTCTGCCGGCCCGTGAGGGAGAGAGGGAGAGGGACGCGCGGGCGGCAAAAGGACGGGCCGCGTGCGGGGAGGGATTGGGTAGTCGGCTTGGGTCGGCGGCCCACAGCCGGAAAAAGAGCGGGAAAGGACGGAGGAGAGAGAAACTGATTTTCCCGAGATTTATAAATTCCGATTTAGATTTTAATTGGTTAAAAATTATTTCTTGTGCTGTGAAAATTCCACTAAAAATCCTGTTAGCGTATTTTGACATGTAGAATTTAGGAAAAATCCTACCATGCCATTTCCATTTAACATTTGGATTTTAAAATTATTAATTCTCTCCAGTTAATTCCAACAATTTTTCTTTTACGATTTTCTTATGGATTTTTAAAAGGAGAAAACACCTCAGGGTGTTACATGACGCTAGGAGAAACAACTCATGGAATATTTCTTTGGAGGAAGCCCTTCATAATATTCCCGGACGAATAACGTCTCTTATCGTTCCACCGCCGTCGCCTCCACGTGGGCCGTCTCCTCAGCCTCCTTCGCCTCCTTCGCCTCCTGCGTCGCCTCCACGAGCACCGACTCCTAAACGGTCGTCTCCAACTCCACCGCCTTCTCAGCCTCCTACGTCGCCACAATGAGCACCGACTCCTAAACGGGTAGCATCTCATCCTACTTTGCCTCCTAAGCACAGAGCTCGAGCCACGTGGTCAATGTCAACCAGTGGACCAAGAAGCAAGAGGCCTAAACTTGACCCGCTCCCACCAGCCCAAAGAAAACGACGTACGACATGACTCCAGAGGAGCTGCACGAGGCTGTCCAAGCTGAAGTCAAGGCCCACTTCAGAAAGAAGTCTCCTGAGAAGCCTCCTAAAATCCCCCAGGAGACCAAGGACTTCTTCAAGAAGACGTACCTAAAGCCACAGCCTGAACCGCAACGTCAACCACAGTCTGACTATGATAGGACTATTCAAAAGGCTGCTGGCAAGGCGAAGAGAACGGGTAAAGATGTACCCCAGCTTGGCATGCTGCCTCAGAAACCTCTAGAGTTCAGCACAGTTCCAAATTCTAGAACAGAGTTAAGAAAATTTATGGAATCTGCTGGAATTTCAATGGATCAATTACACGGTCATGCTCCCCTGGTGAAGGCTCCGCTGAAATACAAGTTCAAACTTGGAAAGCCTCTTGTAAAGCCGGATCAAGTGAAAAAGCTACCTACACGGATGTACCGCTTCCACAAGTGGTACATGCAAGAATCCAGCAAGGGTCGAGACATGGTAACGGGCAGATATTCACTGCACTATTTCTTCGATGGAGGTGACTACTTCTATATCTGATTCGAAGACATATTCGACCTGTACCAGCTTGATGCCCTCGACGTCTCACTTCTAGCCACGCGGGTTCTGTAAGTATCGTTGTGTTATTTCGTTTCTTACCTCCTTGTATTTAGCTGACTAAAATTCTTTTTAACCGTTGTAGAATGGCGATCCAACACTCCAACAAGCACGACTGTACCAAACATGGATTCATGGATCCACGCAAAATCAACAGCGTATTGGTTGATCAATTTCCTGATCCAACAGTGGACAACATATACGGTGCAGAACCACTTCCTATCGTTTATCCTTCTGCCCTACAACACTGCATAAGTTTTTCTTCCTTCCGTACCGATTTCAATCCCGTGCATACATAAAGTTTCATATGTGTCATCTAAACCAATTTGCAGATTCCACTAGATTCTGTTAGTAATTGACATGGATCACTCGCGGATCCATGTCTTTGACTCAATGGATAAACCAGAGTCCACGTACTCAAAGATATTTGAACTGTTTAACAGGTAATGCCATCTTACTTGCTATTGCATATATGCGGTTCTCGGATAATTACTAGCTAACTTTCAACTGCATGTAGGGCATGGGAACGGCTTCGGGTGAATGTTCGCGGAAATTGGAAAGATAAGCTCTCTGTGAGGATGAACTTTCCAGTGAGTAACATGCTCCAAAGTTGTTTTGAATCATTACTTTGTTCTAAAATATGAAGTATATATTAAATCTGTCGCCGTTTCTTCCTTAGTGTGCAAAACAGTCTTAGGGTACCAACTTATGCGGATACTACGTGTGTGACTACATTCACCGCTTTGTGACCGATGTCATAACTATCGATGATATAGATGTACGTGTAACAGCCATTCATACATTACATCTTGATTTCTTATTCACTTCATATATTTATTTCTCGTTTATTCAAATTAATGATAGCTTATGCGAGTAAGAGACAACCTTTCGCACAAGACTTTCATACAAGCTGCTTAGGAAGAATTGATGGGAGTTATAAACGAGCAGATCATTGATCCCGAGGGGGAGTTCTACATAACTTTAGCACTCAATCCACAAAGTAGATTAGAGACATTTTTTTGTAAGCTATGAAACATATATGGATATTGTATGTGTATATATATTTTGGTAATATATATATTTCCTTTCTTAAGTTCATTTATATGTGTGTAAATTATATATATATGCATGTTGCATATATATGTATAAATATATGTGTGTAAAATATGTATGCACAATATAATATATACAAGTGTAATATATAGGCAGCAAGCTAGCAGCTATAGCAGGAGCAAATTTAAAAAAATAAAAAAAACTTTAGTCCCAGTTGGTAACACCAACCGGGACTAAAGATGGTGGAGCCAGCCACGTGGCGCCGTCATCTTTAGTCCCAGTTGGTGTTACCAACTGGGGACTAAAGATGCATCTTTAGTCCCAGTTATTTCAACCGGGAGTAAAGATGGCGATCTTTAGTCCCGGATTCGTAGTCTCGGTTTGACAACCAGACTAAGGGGGTTACCAACCGGGACTAGTGTGGGTTTCTCCAAGTGGATGGTCGACTCCGGAGCTAGATGAGCCTATATTTTTTACACAGGTTCGGCCCTCCCAGAGAATAACAAGCCTACTCATGTGTTCTGTGTTAGGGTGGTGAGAGATTAGGGTTTGTGTAAAATGGTGTAAGCTAAGAAAAATTTAGGATGCGAAATCCTCCTCTCCTGCGTGCGTGTCCCGTCCTCCCTTTCATAGTCCAAGGGGGACAATTACAAAAGGGCATGGTGCGCAACAAACCTTGGTCATAAAGTAAAAAGTAAGTACAGACCAAGGCTAAAAAAGTACAACAGAATTGCCTCGGGATTCGCTCACCGCAGGCATCTTGTGTGCAGTCCTGTCGGGTGACGTCATCCTCTGCCAAGTTGTCCCATCCTTGTTTTATCTGTGAGGCTTACCAAGTAAGCCTCTTTCCTGAGGACGGCCCGCCCCTTTTATTGTCGAGGCCATGCGTATTGGTCGAGCTAGGGGGAGCCGTGGTCGAGTCAAAGGGCAGAGGTCGGGCTGGCCGTCCTTGCCCGAGGCCCAGCTTCTGACCCTAGCCCAAGGACTCCTGGTCCGACCTGTCCGACCTCATTCCCTTGGCGTGGGCTACCCCGTGGTGACATGCCCAACAGCAGCCCCCGAGCCTAGGGGTTAATGGAACATTTGACTCTATGCTCTAAATTATCCCTAGCTGGGATCCTTGATTGGTCATTGGAGCTTCTTTAGCATGCTTCGACATGTGTGGTCAGGTGCACCTGCCAGGTGCAGCCCCCGAGCCTAGGGTCGAATGGTACATTCGGGCCCGGGATCAAGCCTTATGCATCATTCCTCGGCGATCATCAAATCACATGATCGACTTAACGCGAGCCAATGAGCTGAAAGGCGTGTAGTCCAGTGGTTGGCGAGGATCGACGGAGTCGGCGAAACCATGGCCCAGAGGCCCATGGCGGCCGACGTGGTTGGAGAAGCCATTGTCCAGAGGCTGATGGCGGTCGGTGCGATTGGAGAAACAATGGCCAGGAGACTGATGGTAGTCGGCAAGGTCGGAGAAGCCATAGCCCGGAGGCCGACATCGATCGGTGAAGTCGGATAAGCCAGAGCCCGGAAGTTATGGGCGGTCGGTGAGATCGGAGAAGCCATAGCCCGGAAGCTGACGGCAATCGGCGAGATCAAAGAAGCCACAGCCCAAAGGCAAATGGCCGTTGGCGAGATCAGATAAGCCATAGCCCGGAGGCTAATGGCGGTCGGCGAGTTCGGAGAAGCAAAACTGCAGGAGATAGCTCGTTTGGCGAACGTTAGCCCCCGGACGAGCGCACCGCCCACATGGGCGCTGACACGCCGGGCAGAGCACCAGCCCCATCTTGCCAATCTCGTCATGCCTGGGGTTGCGTAATGCCTCATCAACTGTCAGGCGTCCTATCCTGTCAGAGATAACCTGGGCCTTCCATTATAATTGCTAGATGAGGTGATTCACTTCAAATCATCCAACAAGCATAATGGAACGTCCGCGTCCCGAGAGAGGGATAAGTGAGACATTGCTAGGCCTTTAGCCTGCCAGTCAACTTCAGCCTGAGACGTGCCCGTCAAACCACTCGAAGGTGGCGACCAGATGTGTTACACGTCGAGGAGACTTGACAAAATTGGCTAAAGATCTACAACGTCTCAATTATTCCTAACTCATACTCGTGTGAACCTAGCCCCAAGGATGTGCGCTAGGCTCACACTTTCGTCTCAAGCATGAATATACATAGCGAATACACAACAGCTGAAAGGGACATAAGGACTACATTACTTAGATAATTACATGGGTCGACCGGCTAAATAAATGTACAACACAGAGTACAGCGAACAGCATGACTTAACTACCCATTCCACAAGCACACCGACTATGGGTTTACCCTATTCAGTTCAAAATCCTAAAAGACGCAAATCGAGTACCCGCATCTCTCAGAAACTAAGTCTAGGACCTGCATCAAAAATGGATATTCCAATTGCAAGTGTCAGTACATTAATCAAAATTAATGTATTGGCAAGTGCACAATCAAACCTACATATATGGAAGCTCTAAGACAAAGGGAAAGCTATTTGTGGTCTCAAATTTTCAGCATAAAGCAAGTTTTAGTTCGCAAACTATTTACAATGTATTTTAAGCAAAGCATATTTAGCAATGTATAAAACATTAAGCATGGCATGGTTTCAACATAAGTAGATAGGTTTCAATCCCTGACCCACGTCGGGGAGTAAGGCTATATCATCTCATAAATCAACATCATATTATCACAAAACATTTAGTTTTCGGGAACATTTTAGGAAAAACACAAAATCTGAAATTTATACCCATAGCATATCATTATGTCGCTCATGACTGTGAGCACGGCTAATCGATTAGTTTTATTAACTCTGCAGAGTTTGTACAGCTTTACCCACATGATATGAACACTCTAGTTTGTTTCGAGTTTGCAAGACTCTATCGCACTCTTCACGTTGAGTACGATCTAGAGGTCATAACGTCGCCTTTACACTATTTAGTCCCTAGCCTTGCACCAGCATGATTCGTGTTTCCTCCATCCTAGGTCATACTGGAATAAGACCTAGAACCATTAAGTGGCGGGCCCACGCCTTAAGTTCTTCCTTCTAATTACAGGCATATCTATGACTCTCTTTTACTAGATGAAGCAGGAGGCATCGGTCCGTAGAACCTATAAAAAAGAGATGGTTGTGGCGCGAAGTACTCTTGTGCACCTACGTCACTCGGCTCGCGCGCAACCCCGCTCCATTATGTTATGGAAGAATTTAGCTTATTGCTGGGCTGGTTATTCAGAGCCAACACTGGCTGCTGGATTTCATCCGGTCCGTAGCGCTTCGGAAGTCACTCTGGCGTGGCGCTGCTGGATACTTCTGATCAATAGGAATAGGGGAAAAAGCTTGCCCCAACATCTAAATAAAGGGCGGGCACCGAAAAGGAAGCAGTGACGCCTTTTCGACGAAAGCTTAGCTTGGTAGGCGCTGCTTACTCACCCAACTCCCTTAGACAATGCAATGCTGTGAACACGAAAGTT
Organism: Oryza australiensis; assembly: GCA_019925245.2. NCBI lineage: Eukaryota > Viridiplantae > Streptophyta > Magnoliopsida > Poales > Poaceae > Oryza > Oryza australiensis. The sequence goes on from JAIFGZ020000449.1 coordinate 107,606, forward strand.
TGCAGTTCAGCCCTCTTCTCCCATGCAGAGTCGTAGGCAGCGCCTCGGATAAAAGCACAGACGAGCCACATGCAGGGAAACTTGCACGTGTGGTTCTGGCCGGGACTTAACGCCGTGGTGACTGACACGATAGGAACCCACCCACGTGGCACAATACCATTGTATTGGACAGATTTACTTGCTAAACTACCACGATGGGGTAAATAGGAAGTTCCTCTGGGTTATCCGAACCCATACACTTCGGCCTACCATAATGCAAGGCTAGGTGCTAAATAGATTACTCGGCCAAGGCTATCCCATATTAGCATATGTGGATGTACGGTATACATAATGAATGACATGTAGTTCAGTCCTTAATCGACTAAGGCAAACACTTCCCCTATCGGTATACGGATACATCAATCGCATACCACTTGCCGTCCAAGTCTAAAATCAAGTTTTGACTTTGTTTCGCAAATATTTGGGGTTTCTCCTCTTTCAGTTCAAAACACACAAAAGTTTTTCCAAAGAGTTTAGGAAAACAATCCATGCCCATAATTGGATTAATTCTAAGCAAGGCTAAGCATATCACTTTCATAAAGCAAAGCATATTTTCATATGAGTGCTTTAATTTATTTCCTAGGGTTCAAAACAGCAATGGAGTATTTTTAAAATGTTACATGCAAATTTTCTGGATATCTCTACCAAACTTATTTTAAAAGCAACGTTAGTGGAAAAATACGCATGCAAGAAAACAAACAAAATACATTGCCCGAAAACATCGGTTCAATGTGTTCAAAGGAGGGGGCAAGAACTTGCCTTGGTCTGAAGAAAATGTCAGCATCTAATCCTCTCCTCCATCGTTTGTGCAATTATCTAAGAAAAATACACGTTATGCAATTAAACACCAAAATATGCGAAAAATCCAAAATGCTCTAAAATGCATGATTTTTACGCATTAAGTGGGTACTGATATAAACTGATTTTTTGTGAAATAATTTTGATTTTATCTTATCTCAATTGAGAGTTATAATTTTTTTAGAAGTTTTATCGGAACGTGTCGGCATCGGGTTAGGCGCTGTTTGGACAGTGCTCTATAATTTGATTTTTGGTTAATTTGACTTCACATAGGTGTGTACACAGGTTTTGTAAGACTAAAATAATTGGTTTCATATTTTTTAGAACTATTATGAATTTCTTAGGCATTTTACAATTTTACGACGGGTCCTTGGCCCATAGCATTTTATATATATGGCTGAAGAGTTTTGGGTGTAGAACTTGTTTTATTTGCTAAGGGTGTATAATAATATGTAATTTAGTTAACCAACTTAACTCTAGTTTATTTTCTAAGGTTTATATTGTTATACCATACACTTTGTAAGCTAGAGGGTGTTCTAAGCTATTCTCCCTAGCACATTAACCTAGGATATGTTATGTGAGCTAAGTGTACTATGTTTTGGTAACTATGGATGGATCCTAAAGTCTCACTGGTTCATCATGGTTTTATTCCAATTTGCTTAGTGTTAAAGCATATATATATATATATACTTTTATACATGTATATGCACTTGGTGCTCAATTACTATGTATAGTGTTTAGCACCCTAGTGGTTTTATTTAAAGTTTATGGACATTTCTAACATATAGGTTGCCATATTTTATTTTGCCTAATGGAAGTTCATTAGTTTATGGTCTTATAGTGATTTAGTTTACTTCAAATGGATTTTATATGAATTTTCAAGGTTCAAGAGGTTTCCGCTCAAAAATTAAGGATTTAGGCGATGTCTATACCCCTTTTCCTTTTGAGTACCTGTGTTACCTTCTATTTACATATGAGTCCACGGGCCCACTGGTCATACAAAGAATGTTTACATATTAGACCCTGCAGATTTTAAACCCCTTCCTAATCGTTTTTCTGGCGCTAATTGAGGTGGGTCCCGCATGTCAGCGAGGTCGGCCGGGGAGGAAACAAGGCGGCGGCGGCCGGTGGTCTTTCCCGACTATGCCGGCGGCCAACGGTGGCTTGGTTGGGGGAGTGCCCAAAAGAATAAGGATGGTGAAGGTGATGGTGAAACCAGTGGTGGTCTCCCCGTTGGCTATGGTGGTCGGAGTCGATGGCGGGGTTGTCGCGAGCGGCAACTACCTTCGGGCGGTGGTGCATATCAAGGTGCGGCTCGAATTAGTGCCAAGTAAAACATGCATGGGGGTCCTTAAAGTTCATAGGTGCTTACCCTAGGTTGTGTGTGGCCCGGCGAGGCTTGGGCGATGGCTGCGACGTGAAGGAGAGCTCGGCGGCGGAGGAAATCTATGGGGAGAATGGCGGCGGCTCATTTCTGCCTTCGATCTACCAAACCAAGCTGGGCACATGGTTATGAACAACACGGAGATGTTGTATGCGTAAGGAATCGACCTATTGCTCACTGATGTGGATGGATTGATCTGCGGTGGCGGTTGGCCGGAGCTGATGAAGGTCAAAGCCGATCTTCTTCGGTGCGCCATTCCCTGAGATTGTTTAGGGGAATCATCGTTGAGGTCGAGACGAAAGCGTTGGCGAGCGGGCTCGGCTCGGGGTGGTCTACGGTGGCCTGAACAGCAGCGAACCCGAAGCGGTGGAGCTCCAGTGCATGCTCCAGTGCATCGTGGGCGAGGTCCTGTTCCCGTCGGTCGGCTGCATGGATTGAACGTGTGCCAAAAGTGGAAATGTTCGGCGTGGTGTGGGGATTATGAAACGGGAAGGGGATGTCGACGATCATGGCTTGACGTCGACTTCCATGGCCTCCTTCCCGGCGGCCAACAATGGAGTGGAGGGTGTCTAGAGCGACGGGGAGCTCTTCCTCCCGGTTTCTTTGGATTGGCTGTGAAAATGGGATGAGGCGACACGCTCTAGAAGGTTAGAGGCGAGCTCGGCGTGGCCACATCCACAGACACGCGTCGAACACGCCGACGGCTCGCCCTTCCTCGCCCTCTCTCTGGTGTTCTTGTTCCCTGGTAGGTTCTAGCTAGCCCTAAGCGGTGGGGTGTTTGCACAGAGGTGGAGCAAGCCTATGTAGCTCCCATGTGGGGCCAGGGCGTGGCTAGCTAGGCAAATGAGAGGGAGAAGGGTACAGAAAGGAGTGCACATCGAATTTTAGGTTAATTTCAAATTATTTTCCCCTCCCAACTTTATAACCCTATAGTTTAACCTGTAGCCATGGTAAATTAAAACAAATTTTATTGGGGGTAGTTGATCATCCCTAGGTTCCATTTTATTTAGTTTCACTCAAAAATACTTAGTGGTTTGTCCCCAGAAATTCAACAAAATGGGGTATTTAGAAACCAATTTGAATTTTTTGGAGGCCTAAACAGAAGAGAAAAATTCTAGAAAAATTATATTTATTCATGTTTTCTAACCGAGTATTTGAATAAATTATTTTATGTATATACTTATGTGCATTGTAATGGTCTTTTGGATAAGTTGGCATTTTAGCCGATTAAGTTATTGATTGGCCTATTATTGGACTGTCTTGTCTAATTTGTTTGGGGCATCAAACCTAGTTATTAAATTTCACAAAAATTATGTTGCACTGAACACAATATTTGGCACCTACATGAATTTTTTCCATGAATTTATCTTACTTGGTTTAGTCTAGAAAATTAAGGTAGCCTTTCTAGGTTTATGGTCTACTCTATGTGCATGCGCCTATTTTATTCTTCGGATTCGTATTAACCCTCCTCTTGAGCTGAGGAGGTGAACCTTGGAGTAAGATTTTTAAGTTCACACCTAGCATCCAAAATTAGTTTTAGATTTGGTTTATAAATTTCAATCGTTAGGGTATGCTTATATGGCCTATAATGCGATGCGTTATCAAAAATCCGAATATACGCGTTTGAGCTAGGTCAAAGCGGAACTCATGTTAGTACGCGAGCTTTCGCATGAGCTCGCATTTTTGTCCTATGTTATAAATGAAAAGCTTTAATTTGTTCTCAAAATTTTGGTCTCTCTCTTAATTAGAAAAGCAAAGTGTTGGTCGTCAAAATTTTTAAATTGGGCATATAGGCCAAGGCTCTTTAACCTAAGTTGGAAAAATGAAAATTTTTGGTTCATAAAATTGAGAAACCTTTACTTTATTTTATTTGGATAAAATTTTGTCGACCCTAGAATTTGGGTACGTGACATATCCACTGCCAATGGCTCGCGGAATCAACGACCCAGATCTTTCGTTTGGGTGACGTGGCGGACTAGGGGCGGATTTGCTGGGGCATGTAACATGCATCGCACATGCCATTAATGACTCCGCAGATCCAATGGCCTAGATCTACCGCCAGGGCGATGTGGCAGTCAGGGAGGCGAAGCAGCTGGGGTGTCATGAGCACGTCCTTCACGCTGTTAATGGCACCGCACGTCCGCCGAGAACACCACTAACGAGCCCACTACTTCTTTCTTGAAGTTTTCGCCTACTTTCTATCTACGTCTTCCCCAATCTTCTCGCGTAAGCTTCCAAGTCCCTTGCGCTCTTGCTCTCGCATCCATCCCCTGGCGCCACACTGCTCGAGCTTGCTAGGTCACCACTTTGCATTGCTACTGTGTCGTTTGCTACCGCAAGGGCCGCCGTCTATTCTCGCTGAAGCCGATGTCGCCGAAGAAGTCGTCAAAATCAGGGAAGGCGGTGAAATCTTCATCCGTGGGCAGCGAGGAGACCGAGCGTAGATCGGCCTTCGTCTCCTCACACGCAGGGGAGGAGATGATGGTTGATCTGCAGCAGGCCGATGTTCTCCCGCCCGGGAGCTCGCACAATGGTGCCCGGCAAAGGAGGAGCAGTTCCCAACCCCCCGATTCCTATGAGTTAGTGGTCTTTGCTACTTTTGTTCTTCGCAGCTTTGGAATACCGTCCCACGCCTTCATTCGGGGCCTGCTCCACTACTACGACATTTCCCTTTGCAATCTTAACCCCAACTCCATCCTCCAAATCTCTATCTTTATCCACTTGTGCTAGGCCTATCTTGGGATAGACCCGCATTTCAATCTCTTCCGCCACTTTTTCTGTTTGCGGTGGACGGTCAGCATAGTGGTCGACGGAGCTGGGATCCAGTTCTGAGAGAGGATGGCCCATCGCTACATTCCCAGGAAGCTGACCTCTTCGAACAAGGGGCGGCACACCGAGTGGTTCTACATCGGCAACCTGTCGATCTCCCCCGAGATATACCAGGAGCCGACCCCAGCAAGTACCTGGTCGGCCTTCTGCCCCGTAGCCGAGCAAGACCAGGTCGATGAACTCGTCGCCAAGGTGGAGAGCTTGCGGGAGTGGGAACTGACTGGCACGAAGGTGGCGCTCAACTTCAGTGTCTAATGCCTCCATCCCTACAAGGAGGGAGTGAAGCCGGCGTATGGGTACTCGGGCAGCCGGGATCCGACTCGGGAGGTGGCTATCCCAGTCGAGCGCATGCGGCCGAGGCTGGCCGCCCTCTTTTCGAGCTCGGCGAATTTCAACGCAGGAGGCCCGCTCAGCTATAGTCTCACCAACCCACGACCCGTGGTGAGTCTGACTAGGCCTTATTCATTCCTTCTTATTTTTGTTTGTTCTTTTCCTCTTTCTTTTTTTTGTGTTCGGCACATCACCTGCCGGGTGCTATCACTGACAGGGAATGTTCGTGTATGTGTCACTACCACCGGTTCCCTAGGCCCCGGTGGCAAAGGGCAAACTCCCTGGCCGCCAAGGTGCCAGGGGAAAGAGGCCTGAAGTCCCCCGGTCAAAACCAAAGGTCAAGATGGTGCGATCGGGGAGGTCTGAAGATCCCCAGAGTGAAGCGCAAGCTCGTCATCTCCTCAGACGAGGAGGGCTCAGGGAGGCAGATGCACTACCTGCCTCGTTGTCGACTGACTCGACGACCAAGGCGGCTAGCAAGGGGGAGACGTCGGAAGCCCCGAAGGCATCCCCCACAGCAGCCCCGAAGGGGGTGGGGGTAAGCGCCTTGTCGTAGGCTTCCAAACCTCCAAAAGGTAAGTATCATGCTCGGTTATGTCGGGTTGTTTTCATCCTTCAAGCGCTGACAAATTCCATTGAACACGTGAGCCTTGGATGCTGACCCTCACGCTGAGGAGCCGAAGGGGGTGGCCGAGCCCCCAAGCAGCGCCGTGGACTAGGGTCCGTCCCTCGGGAGGTTGGGACAGCCCGCCTCCTAGGATCCGGTCGCCCAGGTCGGGGCGAGGGGTGTTGACCCGTCCTTGGCTGATGTGGAGATGGCGGTTGCATCGCCGGGGGCCGATCAGGCCGAGGAAGAGTCGGTGGCGGAGACGCAGCCCAAGGCAGAGACGGCAACATAGACGGAGGCGGAGATGGTGGCGAAGGCGACCGTGGAGGCATTCGGCAAGCACGGCGAAGAGCGACGATCTTTGGATCGGGACTTGGTGCCCCTTCGTCTTGTGGCCGCCACCGCCGTAGCTTTCGGCCCAACCGCGGGGGTGAGGGAGCCGTCGACGGGTCCGAGCCGACCGGGGAGGTGGCCGAGAACCAGCCCACCCCAGTCGACGAGGTAGTAGTCATCGAGGGCGCCGAGAACCAGCTCACCCTTGACGACAAGGTGGTGATCGTGGAGGTTGCCGAAGAGCCGGCCGACTCCGAGGCCGAGGATGCGGAGGAGCTCGATCGGTTCCTTAAGGGAACCCACCGGCTCTGTGTCGTAAGTGAGATTCTTCTCGCCTTCTCCTTCCTTCAGCTTTGTTTTTGACGTCTTGTGCTTGCAGAGGCTCCTCCAATGGTCGGGAAGGAAGAGCGAGGCCCTTGCAGCCTTGTAGTCCACCGAGGTGCTTCGCGAGTCAGAGGAAAAGCGGAAGGCCGCCGAGGAAAAGGAGGCCGAGTTGGAGAGGCGGCTGGCAGATGCTTCCCGCCGTGAGGCTTCTCTCGAGCCTACCAAAGGCCCTTATGTTGTTGTTTTCTGATCGTCTTTGTCATGCTGACATCGACACCGCGTTGGGGCACACTGAGAAGCTCGTGGGGCTCCTTAAGGACTCCAGTCATCTAGGCAAGACGTACAAGGCACGGCTGCACGCGCCCTGAAGCTTCTCAAGGCCTCGGATGTCGCTCGCTGGGAGGCCGAGGAGAAGCTGCGGAAGTCCGAGGAGGACTTGGCCGCTGCGCGTCAAGACACCGAGGGCCGATTGCGGAAGGCTGAGGAGGACTTGGCCGCCGCACGTCAAGACACCGAGGGCTAGCTGCAGAAGGCCGAGGAGGAATTGGCGGCCATAGAGAAGGCGAGGGCCGACGCGAAGAGTAACTGTCGGTTTCGGGTTGATAGTCATGTTTTTTAACTTATCTTTTAGCTGACCGATCTCCTGGTGTAGGTTGCCTCTTCGTCTTCTGCGCGTAGATCAGCGACCTCAAGGCTCACACGGAGTCGGCTGAGGCCCAGTCAGCCCAGTACTGGGAAGGGGTTCGGGCACTCCTTGCCGAGGTCGATGCCGAGCAGCCGCCGCTTGAGGAGACTCGAGGACATGCTGGTGGCGTGGTTGCTCGCTGGGCTGGCACGCGTTTCGTGCCTACGTGTGGGATGCGGCCAAGCTGGCGGCAACGCACGTCCTCGGCGTCATGCGGAAGCTATACCCACGTGTCGAGGTCGAGGCGATCGGCAAGGGTTGGCCCGAGGGTGTGGCGAAGGAGGACGTCAGTGACATCTACGTCGAGGGGGAGCCAACAGCCGAGAAGATCGTCGGTGACATATCCTTGTAGAATGTAGAGTCCCTAGTGTTGATATGTAGAGTCAGTCGGAATCTATAAAAACCTTACCATTTTGTTTCAATGTAATAAAGTTTCTAGTTTGCAATGTTGGAGAACAACTTTTAGTCTTCGCAATGGAGTTTTATTTTCTTGTCCTCTATTCACATTGCGTCTGACCAACGCGTGTCGGGTCTTGACCTTAGCCCACAGTGGTAGGGAGCGTGCCCTTTCTGGGTCCAAGGGGTTTCAGGTCGAGCTCTAGCGTCGCGAATAGGTACGCAGTGAGATTAAGGGAGAGGCAACCGAGCCCCGGAGTAGCTTTGCACCGTATCTGGCTGTCTTGCGTCCGGTCCTGACCCTAGCCCTCTGCGGTAGGGAGCATACCCTGTCTTATTCCCGGGGGCATCAGGCCAGACAATTGCATTGAGTTAGATACATTGCAACTACGTACTCGGGTTCGCTGCCGAGCCCTCGAGCAACTCAGACGTACTCGATAGGCTCCTTTTCGGAGACTCCGACCATTGCGGGTCGAGGCCGCATAGCTCAGGATGGACCATGAGCGTAGCAAAGAAGTTATTGAGTGTGCGCAGGTTACTCGGGGGTCAGGAGAAGAATGAGTTGGAGAAAAACAGCCAAGGAGAAAGACTGTGGAGAACAAGTTGCTTCATTGAAAGACTAGGGTACAAGATACATAGCTGTTCAAGCGTAGAATCGGCGTAAATGCTCGATGTTTCACGAAATTGGGACTTTCTATCCATCCTCTTGAATTAGCCGATAGGAACCCGGGTGTGTGATGACAGAGACAAGGAAGGGCCCTTCCCACAGGGCCGACAACTTATCCATGCCCGCCGAGGATTGCACTCGACGGAGCACGAGGTCGCTGACCTTGAAGGATGTTCCTTGCATGTTCCTGTCGTGGTAGCGGCGGAGTGCTTGTTGATAGCGGTCCGACTGGATCACCGTGGCCAGCTGATCTTCCTCAATGCTGTCGATGTCCTTGGCATGTCTGCTCAGCCATCCCTTCGTCGTAGTGGCAGATCCTTGGGGAGTCGTGGAGCATGTCGACGGGCAGAACTGCTTCCGACCCGTAGACTAGGAAGAATGGGGTCTGACCCGTGGCTCGGCTCGGCTGGTTGCGGAGCCCTCACAGGACGGCCGGGAACTCACGAAGCCACCGACCCCCGTACTTATAGAGCAGGTCAAAGATTTGGGCCTTCAGTCGTTGCAATATCATGCCATTGGGCACGTTCGCGTTGCCCATTGGCCGGTGATGCGCCACCGAGGCATACATGACCTCGATGCATCTGTCTTCACAGAATTCCTAGAAGTCGTTCCCGATGAATGGAGTGCCCAAGTCAGTGATAATTTTCCTTGGGATGCCGAAGCAATAGGAGATGCCCTGGATGAAGTCGGCTGCTTTCTTAGCAGTGCAAGTCTTCAAAGGCATCACCTCAATCGACTTTGTAAACTTGTCAATGGCTACAAAGAGGCGATCAAAGCCTGGTTGTGCCTTCGGGAGCGGGCCGACCGTGTCGAGCCCCTAGCATGAGAAGGGCCAAAGGGATCATCTGGAGAGCTTGAGCGGGAAGATGATGCTGCTTGGCGAAGAACTGACAGCCGGTGCATCGCCGAACTAGTTCCTTGGCATATTCGTTGGCGTCGGCCAAAAGAATCCTGACCGAAAGGCCTTGCCAACCAGCGTCTGAGTGCCCGCATGGTTGTCGTAGATGCCCCAGTGGATTTCGTAGAGGATCCAGACTCCACGGTCCGAGGCGACACATAGCAGGAGCACTCAGGTAGAGGCTGCGCGCTTGCACAACTCGAAGACAACCACCACGTACTGCTTGCAACGTCAGACGACGCGCTTGGCCATGACCTTGTCGGGCGGTAGAGCCTTAGTGGTGATGTAGCCGATGAGTTCCCGGCGCCAGTTGACCAACGTGCTGGTGATGGCGAGCACCGAGTCCCCGGGTGGTGGAGTGGTCAGCGAGGACTGCTCGGCCTCTTTGATCGACGGCTTGAACACTTCTTGGACGAAAACACCTCGGGGGACGGCCGTCTGAGAGATCCCAGCTTGGACAACTGGTCAGTGTCGACGGGTGGTCGATCAGTCCTCCAAGGGGGCTACGCGAGGAGGTGAAAGAGTGGTCGGATATCCTACCAATGGGTCTGATGGTTGACCCAAGAGCTACATGAGCAAAGATTTTTTAGACCAGTTCGGCCCTCCAAGAGGATAACAAGCCTACTCCTGTGTTCTTTGTTAGGGTGGTGTGAGATTAGGATTTGGGTACAATTGTGTAACCTGAGAGAGATTCAGGATGCAAAATCCTCCTCTCCTACGTGCGTGCCCTACCCTTCCTTTTATAGTCCAAGGGGGCAGTTACAAAGGGCTTGGTGTGCAAGAAAGCTTAGTCATAAAGTAAAAAGCAAGTACAGAACAAGGCTGAAAAGTATAACAGAATTGCCTCGGGATCTGCTCGTCGTAAGCATATTGTGTGTAGTCCTATCGGGTGACGTCATCCTCTGCCAGTTTGTCTCATCCTTGTTTTATCTGCGAGCCTTATCAAGGAAGCCTCTTTTCGAGGACGACCCGCCCCTTTTTCTGGTTCGGGCCGTGCGTGTAGGTCGTGCTAGGGGGAGCCATGGTCGAGTCAAAGGGCAGAGGTCGGGTTGGCTGTCCTTGCCCGAGGCTCGGCTTCTGACCCCAGCCCGAGGACTCCAAGTCTGACCTCATTCCCTTGGCGTGGGCTATCCTGGGGTGACATCCCCAACATAGACCAAAATTCGAAATCCGATATTCTTAATTCCTATGTCCATAAAGCAAACATGATGGATCCTTTAGTATTATGTAAATAATACAATAAATTAAGGATATATAAAATTTATTCTATATATTTTTGTCTTCTTCCCTTCATCTTTATCTTTAAACAGTTAGTGGCATCCTCTTATTATCTCTAGGGACATTTTTTCCACCTAATAAAGACATCATGTTATATCGTTTATTGTGGTTTTCTTATATTTTTATTTCGTTGTTGTTCTTATAATTCACAGTGTGGACTCTTGGAACTCCATTGTCACATTTGTATAGGTTCAAGGAACCAATCCCTATGTTAGTTATTCATTGTATTTTTATAATGTACATTGGATGATCAAGCTATTTTCCTTTTCTTCAATTAACGTGACGATTCTAAGAATTTCCCATTTAACAATAGAGAATTTCTAGCTACTTTAACCTGTTCGAATTTCAAGCTCCAATTAAGCAAAGCTATGGACTTTTATTTCCATATTATTCATTTTTAATCAAGACTTAAAATATTTCTAAATTGTAATCCTAAATGAAATCTTTTCTCAATAATTTATTTCATCATGAATTTAAGATAGTTCCATTTTTGTATTTCTGCGTGTACCCTTTGTCTTGGTATTACTTATTTTTAATTCGAGATTAAAATATTTCTAAATTTTACTCCTGCACGAACTCTTATATATATATGTATTTTCTAATCGTAATTTTATATTTATAAATTGCATTTTACTTGAACTCCTTAATACAATTTATTTTTAATGTGAATTTTTTAGATGATTATAAATTTATTTCTACCTGGATTTTTCTCTTAATATTAATTCTTTTATATTTTATTCTGAGTTTTTTATTTTTCCTAAATTATACTTCTCATCGACTCTTATCTCAATACTAATTAGTTTTTATTTTTTAATCCTAATGTCAGTTCTTTTCTAAATTATATTTTTACATGGACTCTTCTTTTTTATTTTTTGTTGTTATTTCAAAATTTGGATATTTTAATTGTATATATACTTGGACTATATTTATTTGATTAATGTGAAAATTTCAACACCGTGAGAGCGAACGTGGTGGCTTTATTTCCATTACTTTGTTATTATGCTAACAGATTGTAGCTCTCGATGAGATGTACAACTGGAGTTGAAAGTTTTACCATTTGAGACTATAAGAGGCTCAAATATTTGTTACAAGTTCCCATATTTACTTTTGATTTTTTTTATTTTTGCAAACGACCTCTCATGCAAGACATGTTCTAAATTAAAACTGTAGAGATTTATTATATATGTAGTTTTGTAGCTGAAAGTTATCTTAAAACTTAAAACTATAGAGATTTATTACATATGTAGATTTGTAGCTGAAAATTTTATATACTAGACCATTTAGGCATCTAAATATTTTTTTACAATATATAGGGGAGTGGCGAGGAGACATCTCTTGTTGTTTGCATGTAGTTATGAAAAAATTAAAAAAATAATGTATGATAATCACTTCACAAACATGCTAACATGCAAGTTAAAATTTAACTTCTACAAGTTGCAGAAAAACCAAATTAAACTACGGTGAGTTAATGTATATTCGGAGTCCAATTTTTTTCGTTGCAACTTGATCTTGTATGTTTGTGGAGTGATATATCTTGTTGATATTTTTAATTTTTTTATAACCATTAGTTGTCATACAAACAATAGTTTCCATTTAAAGGAGTTCTTTCGAAAGTCCAAACGTTAAAAAGTTCTAAAAATTCATATTAAGTCCGATTAAGGTAAATCAATTTTTTTTGGATTATTACAGTATTTTCTTCAATATGATCTAGTAAATACTTTCTTGAAATATTCTTTTTAGTATGGTCATTGACTAAAATACATCATTTCATATAGATACTTCATGACATACGTGAAAAATCATGTTAAAAGAATTATTGTAAGGAAATATAGGCCCAAACGTACCATATTAAAGAGAATATTGTAAGATTCACCTCAATTAGATTTAAAATGAATTTTATATGTTTTTTTAAAAATATAGTCATTTTGGAAGAATAGGAAAAACACGCTTTGTAAGCAGACTTCTTAACAAACCACCCTTAAAAATGATTTTTACACTTGAACTTCGTAATGAGCCACCCTTAAACTAAATTTTATGGATGGTTTTTTCCAGGAAAACATGTAAAAAATCGATTCAGGTGAACTTGTTAAGAGATCTGCCCTTGAAAAGGGGTGCATCACTAGAAAACATAAAAAAGTCGTAACTCTTTCATCTGAAGTCGGGTAATAACAAACTTTATATGAAAATCGTAACTCTCGATAAGATCTTCTCGATGAGATCTAGAACTTTAGAACTTTAGAACTTTGAACTTTGTAGTAGAATGTTTTTTATTTGAGATTGTTTTAGAGGCCCAAATATGTGTTTCAAAATATTAAAATTTTTTAATATGAACTTTTGAGTTTTTCAAATAAGCTCGAATGGAGGATATGCTATATGTATAAGTTGTATAACTCGACACAATCTACAACTTTATAGATGATGAAATTTTCATTTAATATCACTTAGAGTATAAAATATATATTACAAATTTAGAGTGGTATTGGCATCTCTCTTGGTCTCTCCCAAAATCTCCCATACGTTCCCTTTAACAACGCTCATTTCTCTCCGGCCCCTTATCCACCTTCTCTTCGACAGCAGGCGACCGACAGATGGTGGGAGAGGTGTCGGGCCTTGCTCCTGTAGTACTAGTAGTCTAGTAGGTTTAGTTGGGTTCTTCCATTTGTCTGGGTTATTCTAGTAGCTTTTGCCCTTGGGTTCTTGAGTTGGTCATTGATGTTGGTGTCACTACAACGATCATCCTCATCTTAATCAGGCAGCAACCCTCATCTGTGTCGGGTATGGTGCCCGTCACGGTGCAATGGTCACTAATGTGAGAAGTCATTTCTATCGGGTAAAAGCCCGTCACCGCTTTGAATTATCTATGTCAGGCATAAACTTATGCCCGTCACAGATAGGTTTGACCCAGAAGACCAGACAAACAAGGACCCGACACCGATGACACAATCTCAAACGAGCCCCAATTAAAGTCCATCACGGATGACGGACTACTCAATCGGGCTTTAAATTAAGCCCATCATTGGTGACTAACAACTCAATCGAGCTTTAACTATTGCTTGTCACGGATAACTAACATCTTCATCGGGCTTAAGTTAAAGCCCATCACCGATGAGTTTTTCCCAAAAAATATATTATGTTTTTTGCTAGCTTCAGGCCTTTGCTAGCCATGCTCGCTGCAAAAATTAGAGAAACATACATATATTCTATTTCCACTTTGCATCCCCTTTCACATACATTCACATACATCTGACATTCACAAAAATTGACATACATATGACAACACATCTATTCACATACACATCCATTATTCACATGTTTCACATAAACACATTTGACAAAATTGTAATTTACAACAATATCATAATATCATTTATTTCTTATTGGATAGGGGTCCAATCATAGTCCTTTGTGATCGATCGACTTTAATGCTTAGTCTTTGTCATCGATCGACTGTCTAAAGTATCACTAGGGCAGCCAACCTCAAGGAAAGCCATTAACCCATCTAGAGCTCTCGAAACGTGATATGCACCGCTCGACGAGATGACTTGTTGGAAGATGAATCCACATAGTTGTTCAGCGAGGGCGAAGCAAACATGTGGCAGCAACATCCTTGTCGGGATGTCTATTTTTTCCAAATGGAAGGATTGAATATGTGAATACATATTATGTGTTTAGAAACATGTATTTACACTTAACAAAATTGGCGAACCTCAAAATCCGAAATGTGCCAGTTGCGGTTCTCCAGGAAAAACCACATAAATTTTATAACATAGAACCACATGTGCTCGTGCCTTGATCCTGACGTTGCCACCAACGGTGGCAGCAAACCCGGAATGTATCAGCACATGGTGCGTGTTGAATACACTTTTTCTTATACTTCACAAGTGCCATATTTAGGATGTCAATGACGGATTGAAAATCTTCTTGCGGTTTCGTCAATCCATCGATGACAAGAATCTTGGATTCATTTAAATGGATGGCAAAAAGGATCCAGTGATGGTTGCATACAAAAAGGAGAGAGCAATTAACTGTTAGTGATATGCCCTAGAGGCAACATGAAGATGTTGGATATCACGTCAATGTTTATGTATTTATGAATAAAGTGTTATTCAGTTCCATGAAATAGACATCTTGTATTGATCAATAAGTACGTGACTTATTTATGAGACTCTTTATGTATGAATCTATTTCTAAACGATCCTCGATCATATGTCATATTGTTGGAACAAATATAATTCTAAGATCGGCATGTTTATTGATTGATGATCATGTCTCACAAATCATGGGTATGGAGATACCAAATCAATAAACATGGACATATGTGTTGGAGAACACATTGTTGGATAGACCCACCATGAGACACTACATGAATTAATGTGCCATTAGTTGGTCTCGGGTAGTGTTGGTACAAAGTCCTTAAACCTGAGATCACCATGGATTCCAACATGTGTAGTAGCCTACTTTGGGACTACCAAACGCTATTCCGTAATGCGGGTAGTTATAAAGGTAGTTTTCGGGTTTGCTATGAAACATGGAGTGGGATGTGAGTGATCAAGATGGAATTTGCCCCTCCTTTGGAGAGATATCTCGGGCCCTCGAGGTAATGGATTATGGAAATGCATGGCCATGCTAAGTTGATTGAGGAGTCAATCAACGGACGGATAATCCAATACGGTTCGAGTGAATGGTTAAGCTATTGAAGGGATGGCACACATCTTGCCTATAGCTTAACCGGTATCGTGAGGCAAAGGGATTTGTGTACACATTATAGGTTCGAGCCGATATTATTCTTGTATACTATGGTGTCAATATGTGCTGCTAGGCGCCGCTGTTGACAGTCGTCTGAGTTAGACTCGAGCCGACGGTCGGCTAAGTTAGACTATAGCCGAAACCGAGTATACCTGAACCTACGTGGTCGCACGCTTAAGGGGATAAGAACGGGCATTCGAGTTGGACTCGGATACGGCTCGATCGGATAGGGATCCGATCGGATAGAGTCCTATGGGCTTACGACGTGTGGGCGGCCAACTCTATGAGATACGGATGAGATCCGATTCAAAATAGAGTCCTAATCGGCCACTAGTCCCGTCGGCCAACTCTATATAAAGGAGGGAGGGGTGGAGAGCTGCTGCATGTCAATTGCATCGCGTGCAACGAAGTCGCCGAGATCAATTTCCACGGAAACCATCCTCACTTTCGAGCCAAACCCTAGCCTTGCATCGCGTGCTAGCACACGGGTGTACGACGTTCGTCCCCGGACGTGTGGATACCGGTAGAGGCGCCGCTACTTTGCTGCGCCGTTGATCGGCTTTGGATCGGCCGCAATCGGAGCGATCGGCCGTGGTGGAATCGGCTGCGGTCGGGCGCATCGGAGCGAGGCGTGAGAACACGGCCGAACGACTCGGTGGCCGATTGGCGAATCGGTGTCTCCGGGAATCGGCTACACTGTTCCGGATCGGATTGCCCCGATTGGCTATTCCGCTGCACTCTACTCCAATCGGTAACGATCTATCGGCCCTTACTTGCAAGTGTTCCTGGTTTGCGCGGTAAAAAGTTTTGTTTTCGGCTAGCGTAGCCTCCGCGTAACCCTTCAGTGGTATCAGAGCTAATCTTGCTTAGTTCGGGTTTTAGATTGGATCGGAACAAGTTTTGTGCACGGGTTGATTAGATCAATCGGTTTTACGGGATCGTTGAGGAGATAGATGGTAATTGCGTTCCTTGATAGTGTATCGGAACGGCGTAATGTGATTACGTCGAAGCAATTTCCAAATAACTCGGTTTGAGTTGGGTTCGAGATAGCGTTCCTTGATAGTGTATCGGAACGGTATAATGTGATTATACCGAAGCTATCTCGTAGTCCGACTTTGTTGCTGCCTCGCACCTACGCAAACCATCTCCCTTGATAGTGTATCGGGACGGCATAATATGATTACGCCGATATGGTTTCCGTAAGCGATTTCATAGATTGGATCTATGAATTTCGTGTGTGTTCCAGTGCGCTGCCCGGAAGTCCGTGAGGGGCGGCTTCCCCTCAACCCCCTCGACCCCCGGGACCGCCGTGTGCACCCCCTTATAGGTCGTCTCGACGCCGTTTCTGCGATAGGTAGAAAACGTTTCTACGCCTAACTCGTTTTTGCGAGAATGCTTTGAGATGGTATGGCCCTATTTTATGTATGAGATGTATGAGATGCATGTGATGCATGTAATATTCTTTCATATGTGCAATCCTGTAATATTCTTTCATACGTGCAATGCTTGTAATATTCTTTCACGACCTGCGAGTCGATGTAATGTTCAACTAGAGCTTCTATAGTAGTAGCTTAGTTTGAAGAAATCAAGCATTCGGCACTCGGAAGAACGGTGATGAAGATGGAGATCCTCTACACCGGCATGGAGATGGAGATCACCATGTGAAGGGGGCCATACTATTTCATGCTATTCTACCGCTTTCATATATGTGATATGTTTGTTTGATAGGATAGCATCCCTCACAAAATTAAGTAGTAATGATGCCCTTCCAAATGTTGCACCCGTCACCGTTATGCTCGTCAATGGTGGGTGCCAAAGCAGAGTGCCATTCTCTATCATAACACGAGGGGGTATATGTCGACATATACGGCAGAGCATTTGGTTTACTTAACAAGGCTATCAAAACAGTTTTGGGCCTTGGGGCATAGGTTGGGGCCGGGGCATGGAGATGCCACACCAACAACAAGAGTCACATAGAGATGTGTGATTAGCAAGGAGTTGCTTAGCGATGTTATTAATCTTCTAGCGGTGATGCCAAAGCTCACTAGAAAATTAATTAACATGTGGATCTTGACCCAATACGTAACCTAGAGGGAAGGTGGAAAATACGTAATGGGAGTCTAATGTTAAATTGTTTAACAATAGACATAGCATAAACATTGTGCTAAACTTGCTTTTTATGTTGTAGAATAAATGGCGGCTAATACTACACCCAGTACCTTTAATTTGCGATCTATTCTCGAAAAGGAAAAATTAAATGGAACAAACTTTATGGATTGGTATCGCAACTTGAGAATTGTTCTCAAGCAAGAACGTAAGGAGTACGTTCTTGAAGTACCCTATCCCGAGGATTTGCCTAATAACGCCACCACGCACGGAGGGCTTACGAGAAGCACACTAATGATGCCCTAGATATAAGCCTGTCTCATGCTAGCTACAATGTCCCCCGAGCTTGAAGCAATATGAGAGCAGCGATGCTCACACTATTATTCGGGGCTGCGTGGCATGTTTGAGAACCAAGCTCGGGCCGAGAGGTTCAACACCTCAAAGTCCTTGTTTGCGTGCGGAGCTTGTTGAGGGAATCCCGTCGTCCGCATGTGATAAAGATGATTGGCTATATCGAGAGTCCGGAAAAACTAGGTTTTCCCCTTAGCCAAGAGTTGGCTACCGATGTGATTCTCCGTCGCTCCCTCCGAGCTTCGAGCCATTCATATTAAATTATCACATGAACAATATGGATAGGACCTTGGCTGAATTGCATGGGATGCTAAAGACAGTGAGGAGGGTATCTAGAAAAACGGTCATCATGTGATGATGATGCGAAGGCAAAGCGCAAACCACCGTCAAGAAACTTTGCACCAAGAGGAAGTTAACTCCCGATGAGATCGTGAGTGCCTCCAATGCAAAGAAGGGCAAGAAGGGGTCGGCGGCATCGGATGCCGTTTGCTTCTATTGCAAGGAGACAGCCACCGGAAGAGGAACTGCAAGAAGTACATGGAGGATCTCAAAAAAAGCAAAGTACGACTTCGCTTCAGGTATTAATGTTATAGACATTAATCTTGCTACTTCACCTATCGACTCTTGGGTATTTGATACCGGATCAATAGCTCATATTTGCAAATCGTTGCGGGAATGAGAAGAAGTAAAGGATTGAGAAGGGCGAGGTGAACCTGCGCGTCGGCAATGGAGCAAGCGTTGCTACGATTCTTTGTCGGCACAGCACCACTTCATCTACCTTCGGGATTAGTTTTGGAATTAAATAATTGTTATTGTGTTCCAACACTATGTCAAAACATTATTTCCGCTTCATGTTTGCAAGCGGAAGGATATGATTTTAGATCAATGAACAATGGTTGTTCAATATATCTCGGAGATATGTTCTATTTTCATGCTCCATTGGTGAATGGATTATACGTTTTGAATCTTGAAGCGTCTCCCATCTATAACATTAATACGAAAGGCAACTCTCTAACGATATAAACCCCACGTTTATCCGGCATTGTCGCTTATGCCATATAAATAAGAAACGCATGGAGAAGCTCCATAAGGATGGATTGCTTCACTCTTTTGATTTTGAATTATTTGAGACATGTGAGTCTTGTTTACTTGGTAAGATGACAAAGGCACCTTTCACGGGACACGGTGAGAGAACAAGTGACTTGTTGGCACTCGTACATACCGATGTATGTGGACCAATGAGCTCAACGGCCGAGGTGGTTATCAATACTTCATTACCTTTACCGATGACTTTAGTAGATATGGCTATATCTACTTAATGAGGCATAAGTCCGAATCCTTTGAAAAGTTCAAAGAATTCCAGAATGAAGTACGAGAATCATTTAGGGAAAACAATCAAGTTTCTACGATCGATCGTGGAGGGGAATACTTGAGCCAAGAGTTTGGTAATCATCGAAAGATTGTGGAATTGTTCCACGTTGACTCCGCCAGAACTCCATAATGGAACGGAGTGTCCGAACGGAGAAATCGCACCTTGTTGGACATGGTGCGGTCGATGATGAGCCAAAGTGATCTTCCGTTATCCTTCCGGGGATATGCTCTTGAAACAACTACGCTCACACTAAATAGAGTTCCATCTAAGTCGGTTGAAAAGACACCATATGAGATATGGACGGGGCAACCCCCTAGTTTGTCTTTTCTCAAAATTTGGGGATGTGAGGCTTATGTAAAACGTTTACAATCGACAAGCTCACACCCAAATCGACAAGTGCTTCTTTGTGGGATATCCTAAGGAAACTAAGGGATATTACTTTTATAATCGGGAACAAGGCAAAGTGTTTGTCGCCCGACATGGTGTCTTCTTGGAGAAAGAGTTTCTTTCAAGAAGGGTTAGTGGGAGCAGGGTGCATCTTGAAGAAGTTCAAGAAACACCGAAAACGTTTCAACGACCACGAACCACAACAGAGGAACAAAGTGTTGCGCCACCGGTTGTAGATACACCGCCACGGAGGTGAAAGATCACGTCGTGCGCCCGACAGTACACGTGCGGAACAACGTGATATATTGTTGTTGGACAACGATGAACCTAAGACCTATGAGGAAGCGATGGTGGGACCCGATTCCAACAAGCGGCTTGGAGCCATGAAATCCGAAATAGAATCCATGTACGACAATCAAGTTTGGAACTTGGTTGATCCACTCGATGGTGTCAAAACCATTGAGTGTAAATGGGTTTTTAAGAAAAGGCCGATATGGATGGAAATGTTCACATCTATAAGGCGCGATTGGTGGCGAAAGGTTTTAAACAGATTCAAGGAGTTGATTATGATGAAACCTTCTCGCCCGTCGCAATGCTTAAATCTATTCGGATTATCCTAGCGATTGCTGCATATTTCGAATATGAGATATGGCGAGATGGATGTCAAAACGGCTTTCCTAAATGGAAACCTAAGCGAGGATGTATACATGATACAACCTCGGGTTTTGTCGATCCGAATCACGGAAAGATATGCAAGCTACGAAATCCATTTATGGATTGAAGCAAGCATCTCGGAGTTGGAATATTCGCTTTGATGAACTAATCAAAGGGTTTGGTTTCATCAAAAATGAAGAAGAGGCTGTGTTTACAAAAAGGTCAGTGGGAGCGCAATTGTATTTCTAATCTTATATGTGGATGACATATTGTTGATTGGAAATGATATCCCTATGCTAGAATCCGTCAAGTCTTCATTGAAAAATAGTTTTTCCATGAAAGACTTAGGGGAGGCAGCATACATATTGGGCATTCGAATCTATAGAGATAGATCCAAGAGGCTAATTGGATTAAGCCAAAGTACATACATTGACAAGGTGTTGAAAAGGTTCAACATGCATGATTCCAAGAAAGGTTTCTTGCCCATGTCACATGGCATTAATCCAAGCAAGAATCGGTGTCCTCGGACACATGATGAGCTGAATAAGATGGGTATGGTTCCATATGCTTCGGCAATTGGATCCATCATGTATGCCATGCTTTGTACACGCCGATGTCTCGTACGCTTTGAGTGCTACGAGCGAGATACCGATCGAGATCCAGTGAAGGTCACCGGATCGTAAAGAATATCCTTAAGTACTTGAGAAGAACTAAGGATATGTTCCTAGTCTATGGAGGTGAAGAAGAGCTCGTTGTAAGTGGTTACACCGATGATAGCTTCCAAACAGACAAGGATGATTATAGATCGCAATGCGGTTCGTGTTCGCCGAACGGAGCGCGATCACTGGAAGAGTTTCAAGCGGGATACCGTTGCTGATTCTACAACGGAGGCCGAGTACATTGCTGCTTCGGAAGCCGCAAAGGAGGCCGTTTGGATCAAGAAATTTGTTTCGAGCTTGGTGTGATGACTAGTACGACGGTCCAATATCTCTCTATTGTGACAATAGTGGAGCCATTGCGCAAGCCAAGGAGCCGAGGTCACATCGAAGTCCAAACACATACTTCGGCGATATCATCTCATCCGCGAGATAGTGGACGAGGTGATGTCAAGATATGCAAAGTGCACACGGATCTCAACATAGCCGATCCGCCGACAAAACCTCTCCCTCGCCGAAGCATGAGGCGCACACAAGAGCAATGGGTATTAGATACTTACATGATTGACTCTAGTGCAAGTGGGAGATTGTTAGTGATATGCCCTAGAGGCAACATGGAGATGTTGGATATCACGTCAATGTTTATGTATTTATGAATAAAGTGTTATTCGGTTCCATGAAATAGACATCTTGTATTGATCAATAAGTACGTGACTTATTTATGAGACTCTTTATGTATGAATCTATTTCTAAATGATCCTTGATCATATGTCATATTGTTGGAACAAATATGATTCTAAGATCGGCTTGTTTATTGATTGATGATCACGTCTCATTGATCATGGGTATGAAGATACCAAATCAATAAACATGGACATATGTGTTGAAGAACACATTGTTGGATAGACCCACCATGTGACACTACAGAATTAATGTGCCATTAGTTGGTCTCGGGTAGTGTTGGTACAAAGTCCTTAAACCTGAGATCACCATGGATTCCAACATGTCTAGTAGCCTACTTTGGGACTACCAAACGCTATTCCGTAATCGGGTAGTTATAAAGGTAGTTTTCGGGTTTGCTATGAAACATGGTGTGGGATGTGAGTGATCAAGATGGAATTTGCCCCCTTTGGAGAGATATCTCTGGGCCCCTCGAGGTAATGGATTATGGAAATGCATGGCCATGCTAAGTTGATTGAGGAGTCAATCAACGGACGATAATCCAATACGGTTCGAGTGAATGGTTAAGCTATTGAAGGGATGGCACACATCTTGCCTATAGCTTAACGGTATCGTGAGGCAAAGGGATTTGTGTACACATTACAGGTTCTGAGCCGATATTATTCTTGTATACTATGGTGTCAATATGTGCTGCTAGGCGCCGCTGT
Organism: Oryza australiensis; assembly: GCA_019925245.2. Taxonomy (NCBI): domain Eukaryota; kingdom Viridiplantae; phylum Streptophyta; class Magnoliopsida; order Poales; family Poaceae; genus Oryza; species Oryza australiensis. The sequence continues at coordinate 129,834 of JAIFGZ020000449.1, forward strand.
TGACAGGTCGGCTGAGTTAGACTCGAGCCGACGGTCGGCTAAGTTAGACTATAGCCGAAACCGAGTATACCTGAACCTACAGGGTCGCACGCTTAAGGGGATAAGAACAAGCATTCGAGTTGGACTCGGATACGGCTCGATCGGATAGGGATCCGATCGGATAGAGTCCTATGGGCTTACGATGTGTGGGCGGCCAACTCTATGAGATACGGAATGAGATCCGATTCAAAATAGAGTCCTAATCGGCCACTAGTCCCAGTCGGCCAACTCTATATAAAGGAGGGAGGGGTGGAGAGCTGCTGCATGTCAATTGCATCGCGTGCAAAAGAAGTCGCCGAGATCAATCTCCACGGAAACCCTCCCCACTTTCGAGCCAAACCCTAGCCTTGCATCGCGTGCTAGCACACGGGTGTACGGCGTTCTGTCCCCGGACGTGTGGATACCGGTAGAGGCACTGCTACGTTGCGCGCTGTTGATCGGCTTCGGATCGGCTGCAATCGGAGCGATCGGCTGTGGTGGAATCGGCTGCGGTCGGGCGCATCGGTGCGAGGCGTGAGAACGCGGCCGAACGACTCGAATTGGCCGATTGGCGAATCGGCTGTCTCCGGGAATCGGCTACACTGTTCCGGATCGGATTGCCCTGATTGGCTATTCCGCTGCACTCTACTCCAATCGGTAACGATCTATCGGCCCTTACTTGTAAGTGTTCCTGGTTTGCACAGTAAAAAGTTTTGTTTTCGGCTAGCGTAGCCTCCGCGTAACCCTTCATTAACACCTTCAAGCACAAATGGTATGTACAACAACAAATGTCACACTTACTTAAAGTTGTAGGGCAAAAGGATCGTATTAATGCCTTAAGCTTGACAAAGGAATTGTATAGGTAGTCCAGCACCCATTTTTGGGACCTTGGGTCGTCATCAATCTGATTGGAATTGACAACCGTTGGATCGAGGAATCCTAGTTTGTTATAGGTTGCTCTACATTCAAGCGTCCCCATTTTGCATAAGGAAACAAGTTAGACACTTTGTGAGGATATCAACATAGAAATAATAGCGAGGGGTTTGAGTATGCTTATAATGCCCATAACTGAAGTAGTGATATGTCTAGGTACCTCAGATTGTATAGCTGAAATAGTTCCTCAAGTGGGACCCAGATTATATCATCCTCATGATGGAAGTCCTCGTTCCTATAAAGGATGGCGAACGTCTCCTTACCCTCCTTTGCCATCTGTAGGTACCACACTTCTATCCATTTCATCTGAGTGCAATTCCTAATGGCGTCGTGATATTCGTCGATGGTCAAAGGAGAATGGAACTTGAACTTAGCTTCCTGAGGGGCCTTCGCAATACTGTGCACATCAGTATAACTCTTCAGCCCTAAACTTTCTAGAAGTTCTTGCTCATACTTCTGTGCCATGTCTTTCATGAACTCTTCCTTGGAAAATTCTCGCAATTTCCTTTTCTTGACCGTGCGTCAGTGGTCCAAAATTGGTTTCTTCGGTGCTAGTGTCCTTAACATGCGAATGAAGTGGTCCAATACTTTAACTGGTACTTTCGTAGATGGCTCCGACGCCGCTTTCTTGCCCTTCTCCAGAGATGATGGTTCAGAGCGAACAGGCCATTCAGGGCTAGACCCGCCAAAGTCGGTGTCATACTGCAACTCGATCTCATCATCTTGTTGAACACCTAAGGGAGACGGAGGGCCTGACCTTGGAGTTAACTTGATGACAATGAGCTCCTTGGGCCATTGGATAAAGCTTCCACGTGCAGCTCCTACGGTTAGGATCTCGTCGTTTGGTGGATGCTGTAGCAGCAAATGGGCCCATTCAGCCTTCACTATGTCCACTTGCACTTTTGTATGTCCGATCATAAGTTGCGCCCCGTGCACTCTTGTATCGGCGTTTGGCTTGAAAGCTAGTCCCTCGGTCGCGGAAACAGTGAAGGAGGGCATCACCCTAACTCTTAGCACGCAGTTAGTCATTTCCTGCGATAGATCAAAACATAATTTTTGAATAATTTGTAGAAAATATATTTGTTAAGAGTGTTACACATTTTGGCTAAGAGTTTTACTGTTATATGGTCGATGGCGGCTAGAACTGGTGGTGGTTTCCGTCACCTCAGTTGATGCACAACTGCTTCACCTTAGTGTTGGACTTTCTCGTTGCGGAGCGGCGGTGGGCACGAAGGTCTATTGCTCGGCTTGGATCTGCTGCCTAGTCTGTGCTTCCACCTGGATTAGCTTCTTGTCAAATTCTGAGCTCAGTTTAGCTCTAACCTACTCTCGAATCCTCTCAGCCAGGCGTGCATCTCTTTTCGCCTTCTTCATGAGGGTCCACTTCTTATACTGCCCGGCATTATTCTGCAAGTCCATATTTCTAGGGGACATTAGAGCCAACGCCCCTTGTCCGTCCACGGTGTTCGTCGGTGCCCAACGCATGCGTGAGGATGTCATCCTCGCGTATATCGGTGCAGGCCTCTTGGGAGGACTGTCTCACGGTGTTGATCCCAAATCGTGCCGAAAGTGTGTTGACTTGGAAAATCACGCGCTGGCCTGAGAGGTTTTCTTTACTCTAGTGCAGGTCCAAAATATTGCTTCTTAGGTTTGTAGGCGTGCCAGTTGGTTTGATCCTACAACCAACAAGAAACAAAGAAAGAAAGCAAGTGTTAGTCTGTAAACGATAGCTTATCGGCTGGTGGCTGATGATGTATCGTTCGTTGTTAAGCCGATGCAGTATGCACTGAATCGGCCAGTGGAAATTAAGTGTAATCAATCGGCTGTAGATAGTCATAATACATAATCTAAATATCAAAATACGTTTAAACTAAATGATTGGGATAGATCGGTAGCATACCGAGACAATATAAATCACTTAAATCTAAAAGTACCTTAATATGCAAATTATATATATTTATAGCATAACCAATGTCATAGATATAATGTGTCCGATACCACTTTATACTAGGATATCACTGCAGACTAAATACATTAAACATAAACCGACCAAGTGTTAAGATAGCCTAACAGATGGATAATGAGCTTAACATATTTACTTACAGTGGGATCTTAATATAAAGGGCAGTTTTAACATATCAAATAAACATAAAATAAACAAGACAACTAAAACAGGTAAGATCGGCTGAAACCCCGATACTATCTCTAATAGTGATCATGAGATAAGATAGATATTATGATTCTAAGTATTATTTAATAGGTCGGACTTAACCGATGCAGCACTGAGCGTAAGAAGAAGCATAAGATCTAAACAAATCTATGAAAACCTATCAAGATGGTGGATACGTTATATAATCCAAGTCGACAATGATATCTAACCCTATCGGTTGTTGTCTATTAATAGAGACTAGCCGATTAGGGTTAGATCGCAACATCGATCTAGATTATATAACATATATGATAATTCGACGATTCATGTAAATAGTATTAGAGTATCATAATGATGGAAGCACTAATCCCGAGAGTGCAAGTCGCCATAACAAGCTTTTACCTTTTGTCGGAGATCGAACTCGATGCAGCCCAACTAGAAGCAAGAACTCGTCGAAATAGTTAAAGGAAAAGGTGGCGATGCGTCGAGATTGTATTGAACTTGATTGTTTTTTATTTACAAGGTCCTGGGTCGTATTTATACCCAGATACAAGATAAGTCCTTGACGGACATGACTTCTATCTCTATTACAATTCAATTACAGATAAATGCCTAAAACAAACTCTTACCAACATTATCTATAAGGAAACTATTTAAAATATCCTAAATACAATTGCCTTTCCTGGACTCTATCCATGTATGGCAATCCTCATGAAGCACTTTAAACCGACTCCGATGCTAATTCCAACGTCTTTTCACCAGGATCGGCTATATCAGCTATCCTTGTCGGAATCGGCTGCATCGGCTATCTTTGTCCGATTCGGTCTCAGCCGATGAACACCCTAGCCGATTCGACTTGTGACTTGGTGTGCACTCTGTTTCCACCGATCACATTCTCCTCTGAATCTGCTTCAGCTTTAGTCCCAAACCTGCTAATTTGCTTACCAAATTTGGTTGTCAACACATGCCCCCAAGTCCACTATATTGTTAATGTTGCGGATTTGCACTATCTTATCTCCGAGAAAATTTAGGGCGTTTTCGTTTCGGCCATCATCGCGCTTCTTTAAATAACAACCACCGCCTTAGAGTTTTTCATGCCGTCACTCTTGCTTTTACCGCCTTAGCCACAAAACATCTTCAATCTTCACCGGCGACCTCCCCGGAGCGCTCGGTGATCTCGCAAGCAACCTCCGCGCGACGACTACCTCACTCCTAGCGATGTCGACCTCGATTACCCCCTTCACGGCACCGTCGGCCGAGTTCCCAGAGGTAACCTCCATTGGCTTTAGCTCCCTTCTTTTACCGTAATTTGGCGTTTGCTCTTTGTAATTTGCCCTTTCTCTTTCTTCTTCATTTTAGCACCTCTCACACCAAATTGTGATCCCCAATCTCATCCATCCAAACCAATTCCTCTTAGGGCCGACCGACAACCTAGACCCCTCAGAATTCATCAATGCTAAAACCAACAGGATCCTCTTTAGGCTATCAAACACTAATCTGGCACATTGGACTGGGACCTTTAAATTGTGGCCATCGACTGATAAGTCATGGCCAACATGGTACAATAGGGTGTCGGCTAGAAAAAAGAGCCATTGGAAAGAACTAGGGATAGCACAGTGCTTAGCCCTAACCATAGCCGACATGCCTAAAGATGAACCCCTGCTATCGGTGGCCAGCTATTTTTGGTCCAACACTCTAAACGCTTTTCTGTTCAACCAAGGACCGATGACACCCACCCTTCTAGATGTAATCATGATCACGGGTCTAGACATCACATCATCGGCTAATCCATTCAGTCTAAACACTAAAGGTCAATTTTCCTTCAAGACATGGGCCATCGGCGGCTGGAATGGACTCATTAGCCAGAACATGGGGACTGGCCCTGTAGACCCTAGGGAACATGCGGCCTTCTTCCTTATGTGGCTAGAGAAATTCCTGTTTTGTGGTTCAAGCTGCGGCCCCACAACCAACTGGCAACATATAGTCGAAGCCCTAGTAGAGAAAAGGCAGATTCCTTTGGGAAAATATTTTCTAGGGTATCTCTATCAGATGTTGAATAATGCATCGGCTAAAATTGCCACAAATTCGGCTATCGGCAATAGAGGTCCCTGGTGGCTATTGCAGATATGGCTGAACATGCACACATATAAAATTGCTCAGAGGCCAGAATTAATCGAAGCCAGCTTCCCATTAGCATAACCGATCACGGATGATGATGGAGATGAAACCACAACACGCGATGCATGTCCTTTGGAGAGGCAGCGTCTTCATACTCTAGATCTAAGCTCTCAGCCGATCTCTTCAAGGACTAGTTCAACAATTTTTATGACGGATTCCCAAGAGCCTCGAGGATCTGGTTTGCATATGAAAATTCTGAGGACTTTGAGCTCCCTAGTGACTTCAGATTTGATGAAATAAACTCCAAAAAGATTGATAAGTCTAGGGAAGTCTTCACATCGGCCATTTCTCCTTGCATCCTCCCATTCGGCATCCAGCAAGGAAGAAATGTTCAAGTCTCATACGAGTTCTATCATCCCATGAGCGCTGCTAGATAATTGGGCATGGGACAGCTGCCGATTGGTCTATATTTCGCCGACAAGATTCAAACTAGAGGTGAAATCGGCTCAGGGCTCATGATGGACAAGTTACTAAATATCGAGGGCCCCCCACTTGGTAGCATAGATAACATTGAACTAGCAATAACAATGAGTGTAGCCTTCAGCTGATGGTGAAATTTATGGAAGAAACACTTGTTTCACCAATCGACTTCAATGTACCTGACCATCATGTACCCAGACTTGATCCCACAACTAAGTACTTCTTCTTTTTTTGTCATTTATTATCGGCCATCTTTCTTCAATATTTAACTAACTCTTTTCCTTGCTTGTAGATTACCGATCCATCTCCTCCTCACGTCAGCAATACCGGCGTGGCTATCAATTATGCCATTGGCATCCTTCAAAACAGTGGTGGATTGGCCCCATCAAGCATTGTCTATAATGCCCCGAAGACATCATCTTTACTCCATGGCCAAACCCGCGAGCCACTCCAACGAAAGAAACGAGCCAAGCCATCGGCTGCCGATCCATCAGCTGTGCAGAAGAAAACTTTGAAGAAACAGAAGACAACCACAACCGATGATCTACCAGGCCTGGATCAAGACTTGGAGGCATTCTTGGATCAAGCGGAAATGGAGGAAGCTATTGATGAAGCGGCGACCGAAATAAGTGAGCCAAGAAAAACCATGCCGACGCCGCCAGCTGATGCTCAGGCTCAGGAAACACCAAGTCCTCCAAGACGTCAACCTCATCCCCGACCTTAGCCAGTATGCACTCTCCCAAAATCCTCTTCCTTTAAGTCCTCGCATTCAATTCTTCATTAAGTTCTTTATCTTGCAGAAGAAGAAGTAGGCGTCAAAGAAGAAATCGACTCCAGCTCCATCGGTAATCTTGACTTTAAACACTTAGCAATTTTCAACTAACCGATGCTTAATCAATCTTGTCTTTCTTTGTGTGCAGCCTCCTCGCTCTCCAACGCCTACCCCCCAGTCATCAAGTGAACGAACTCCATTGGCTAGGGGTAGCCATAATGTTGAGGCAAACACAACATCAGCTCTCGTCATCCCTGTAAATCTTTTCTCGTGACTCCATATTGACTATCTGCAAAGTTTTCAGTATTTAACAACTTCAATGTTCTCCTTTTAAGGTTCTAGCCGACATGTTTCCCTTTGACATCAAAGAATTCATGGATGACGAGGAGGATACCAGCAACAAAGCCCTAGCCCCTCTCGCCGATGATTTGAAGGCTACACTTTCGGACATGGCTAAACGACTAGAAAGCTCCCTGGATTTCTTGGTTACCGATTGTGGAGCGGTCAAAGCAAGATTTGAAGAAATTCACGATCAGCTCCCAGATCATATAGCCGATGTCATTTCACCAGCTGTATACCTTGAACAACATCGGCATAAGTTTGAGAGGGCCAAACAACAGATAGCCGATCGGCAAGAGAGGATGGCCCTTTAAGCCACAATTGAAGCCAATCGGCAATCCATACTTGAAGACAAGGCTAGGCTTGACAAAATGACCGCTGAGCCCACCTCCAACCTTGATTGGCTACGCAAATGGAAAGAGGAGCTGCTGGCCGAGCTTGCCAAGTGTGATGCTGACATGGCATCGAAAGAGAAAAGGATTGCCGATCTCCCCAAGGCAATATCTAAACAAAAGTCCAAGTTGAAGGCCTCGATGAGGAATTTGTCAGATCTCACGAAGGCCTTAAAAGTGATCCCTGGGAATGATGCAGCCACGCCAAAGCCATTGAAGAGATTGATCAAATTCGACGAAGAGCAATATCGGCAATCAATGAATTGCTATCTGGCTAACCCAATTGTAATAGGACTTAGAACTTGATCACTTGTCACTTGTGAAAACTTTTGCAATATAACTTCTACCAATTTTTGTAATCCTTGTGAACTCCTGCGAATTACTCTAACATGAGTTGCTTATGTTGAAATTTTTTGAACTCCACCTATTTTCGTATGCATGTATGTATGTCCCCCTAATTTTACAATGTCGAACATTGATAAAATTATGGCTCAACTCATATCGGCCACCACATATCGGCAGAGCACACCTGCTTATGATAAATTTGAAGAAACTAAGGGCGATATTACTTATATCGGCCGTCTAAAGGCAATGTAAACACATCGGCTACAATGTATCAGCATAACACAGCCGAATCATGAATTGATCCAAACACTGGGGTAATATTTTTTTCAAATACTTTCCTTTGAGAGCCCTTCCAAAAACTTCTCCATCAAGCCCTCGCAACATGTAAGCTCCTTTAGAAACGGACTTATAGATTCGAAAAGACACTTCCCAATTTGGTGACCACTTGCCAAATTTATTATCTCGAGTCCCAATCGGCAAGATCAGCTTCCAAACCAACTCGCCTTCTGAAAAAGTTTTTGGTACAACCTTCTTGTTGTAATGACGAGCAATTCTCTCCTGATCCCTTATCACCTTTTCCAAAGCACACATGGATTGAACCAATTCCTCCGATTCATCTACCATGAGATTGTGATAATCATCGGTTGTCAACTCATCTTGCAAATCAATTCTTCTTGAGCCGATGACACTTTCCCATAGCAACACAGCTTCATGTCAATCGCAGGCTCGCGAAAATGTCTCCCCTTCCCGCACCCACCCGGCTCCTCCGGCCTTCGCCTCTTTCGGTTTCTCGTGGCCCTAGTCCGTGATGATCTTCCCGCTTGATTGTGTCTGGCCAAGCCTTCGTACATGGGGTCCGTCGTGGATCTTGCCGGCAAAATGGACTTTGACAAGGGCCTGGTTTTCCAAGAGGAAGTTCGTCGCCGTTTCAGGTCACCCGTGCACCATCCCTATGCTTTCGCCGGGTTCTTTCTTTTTTTGGTCACTTTTCGTCGTCATATTTTTCGTTTCTCGAGGAATCTATGGCCCTCGCTCGCAAGCGTGTTTGGGTGGCAAGCGAAAGCTTTCATGTTTGTTTCTTGAGCAACAACCATTTTCGCTTCTCGGTTTTCTCTAAGCAAGTGGGTTTTCATGTTTATAAGCTTCGCCGGGTCATCATGGCGAGCTTTGATTGTTATTTTCATCTCTGGAGCAATGGTATGCTGTAACGCCCTGAAAATCGGAGAATTTAAAAATCGGGAATTAAAAATCGGAAAAAGTATTTGGATTCATAAAAATATATATATTTGGGAACAAAACGTTATTTTGGTGGTTGTGTAATATTAATTAGAAAATAAAATGGGTAATAAAATATTTTAAAGGATTTATATGAAGTCTAGAAATTAATTGGAATTAAAATTGTGATTCCTAGAATTTAGGAAAAAGGATTAAATTAAATAGGTGAAATATATTTTTAACATAATTTTGGGAATACTAGATTTTATTTTGAATTTTTAGAGTGAAGGGAAAATAGGAATTGGAAATTAGAAATAAAAATCGGGAAAATAGAAAAGTGCACTGTTCACGCGTCACAAGGTGTTCGGCCTGGTCTCGTGCGCGCACGCGCGCGACACGCCGCGCGCGTCGCCCGTGCCATACGGCCCCACCCCCGCGCGCGCCACGCGCACGCGCCCGGCCTCGCGCGCGCACCTCGCCCGTCGCGCGTCGCCCGCCCGTACCAGCCCTCGCGCCCACGCGCGCCACGCGCGACCCCACGCCGGTCCCCGCCGCTCGCCCGCATCCGTCGCGCCCGGCCCCGCCAACCCGCGCGCCGCGTGCCCTCCGCCGTACTACCGCCACGCTGGCCCTCCCCTTCCCTCTTTCTCCCTTTCTCGTCGCGGCTACAAATAGGGCAAAGCCCTCCCGATTCCCCACCTCGCCGCCGTCCTTCCTCCACTCCCCTCGCCGGATTTCCCCTCCCCCGAGCGCCGCAAGCCGCCGCCACCGTTGTTTGCGCGCCGCCGCCATGCCATTGAGGCCGCGTTCGCCCCGGTAAGCCGCGCGCTCCTTCCTCTCCTTTTCCCGGCCGCCGCCGCCGCCGCAGCGATCCGCCGCCGTCGTGCGTCGTCGCGCGCCGCCGCCGGTTCGGCCGCGCAGAGGGTAGGAAGGTAGGGGCGCCGTCGAATGGAAAGGAGGGAGGGAATAGGAGAAAAAAGAAGAAAAAGAAAAGAAAAAGGAAAAAAAGAAAAAAAAGGAAAAATGGGAAAAATGTGGAAAAATTTGGAAAATTAGGAAAAATATTTAGAAAATATTTGGGAAAAATATATTGTTTTCTCGTGTATTTTCTCTATGCAAATTCGGAAATTGAAATCGGATTTTTCGGAGATTTTGTTTTCGCGTCGTTTTAATCCGGAGTTTATCTATTTCTTTTCCGCCATTAAAAATATGTTTCTTTTGGTGCCTGAACCTCCAAAACCTCGAGCATTAATTCTTTAATCACGCGCTTTTTAAATATATTCCCTTAATTAAATTCGATCGACACTTTGCAAAAACCCTAAAATCCCGAACTCGTTTTTAACTCGGGTTTTATCCCAAAAACTCTCGTCCGAACTCGAGTAGAATTTTAGGCTAAACATTTGGAGTCATTTTTATGGTTCTTTTCAATCTCTCGGCATTTTATTGAATTCTGATCGAATTCAATTGATTTTTCGCACGTACGGATAGCAACCGAGGAAGCAGGCACTGACTACGTTGAAGACCCCGGCCAACAAGTGTGCGAGCAAGGCAAGTCAACACTTCTCTTTGAACATATTGATCCTACTTTGCGAAATGATATTGATTTAAATTACAAATTTGCATGCTATACACAAATGAGTACCTATGCTTGATATACCCTGCCTTGCTGTTGATTACCATTAGAATTATTCTTTGTAACCTTCGATGTGATATAACCTGAGGCTAACTTCGGTAAAATGCTTAGCCCTGCTTATATTTAGATTCGTGCATACTCATGATTTTACAAAGAAGCTTCGTGCTTGGGCAACTATCTCTAGGGAGGTAGTTGGAATATGGCATGTGGAGACATTGAAGGGTTACGCGGAGGCTACGCTAGCCGAAAACAAAAACTTTTACCGCGCAAACCAGGAACACTTGCAAGTAAGGGCCGATAGATCGTTACCGATTGGAGTAGAGTGCAGCGGAATAGCCAATCAGGGCAATCCGATCCGGAACAGTGTAGCCGATTCCCGGAGACAGCCGATTCGCCAATCAGCCGATTCGAGTCGTCCGGCCGCGTTCTCACGCCTCACTCTGATGCGCCCGACCGCAGCCGATTTGAAGCCGATCAACAGCGCGCAACGTAGCAGAGCCTCTACCGGTATCCACACGTCCGGGGACAGAACGCCGTACACCCGTGTGCTAGCACGCGATGCAAGGCTAGGGTTTGGCTCGAAAGTGGGGAGGGTTTCCGTGGAGATTGATCTCGACGACTTCTGTTGCACGCGATGCAATTGACATATCGTAGCTCTCCACCCCTCCCTCCTTTATATAGAGTTGGCCGATCGGGACTAGTGGCCGATTAGGACTCTATTTTGAATCGGATCTCATCCGTATCTCATAGAGTTGGCCGCCCATACGTCGTAAGCCCATAGGACTCTATCCGATCGAATCCCTATCCGATCGAGCCGTATCCGAGTCCAACTCGAATGCTGTTCTTATCCCCTTAAGCGTGCGACCCTATAGGTTCAGGTATACTCGGTTTCAGCTATAGTCTAACTTAGCCGATCGTTGGCTCGAGTCTAACTCAGCCAACTCGTCAACGATGGCGCCTAGCAAGCACATATTGACACCATAGTATACAAGAATAATATCAGCTCGAACCCGTAATGTGTACACAAATCCCTTTGCCTCACGATACCGGTTAAGCTATAGGCAAGATGTGTGCCATCCCTTCAATAGCTTAACCATTCACTCGAACCGTATTGGATTATCCGTCCGTTGATTGACTCCTCAATCAACTTAGCATGGCCATGCATTTCCATAATCCATTACCTCGAGGGCCCAGAGATATCTCTCCAAAGGAGGGGCAAATTCCGTCCCGATCACTCACATCCCACTCCATGTTTCATAGCAAACCCGAAAACTACCTTTATAACTACCCGATTACGGAATAGCGTTTGGTAGTCCCAAAGTAGGCTACTACACATGTTGGAATCCATGGTGATCTCAGGTCTAAGGACTTTGTACCAACACTACCCGAGACCAACTAATGGCACATTAATTCCTGTAGTGTCTCATGGTGGGTCTATCCAACAATGTGTTCTCCAACACATATGTCCATGTTTATTGATTTGGTATCTCCATACCCATGATCTATGAGACATGATCATCAATCAATAAACATGCCGATCTTAGAATCATATTTGTTCCAACAATATGACATATGATCGAGGATCGTTTAGAAATAGATTCATACATAAAGAGTCTCATAAATAAGTCACGTACTTATTGATCAATACAAGATGTCTATTTCATTGAACTGAATAACACTTTATTCATAAATACATAAACATTGACGTGATATCCAACATCTCCATGTTGCCTCTAGGGCATATCACTAACAATCTCCCACTTGCACTAGAGTCAATCATGTAAGTATCTAATACCCATTGCTCTTGTGTGCGCCTCATGCTTCGGTGAGGGAGTGGTTTTGTCGGCGGATCGGCTATGTTGAGATCCGTGTGCACTTTGCATATCTTGACATCACCTCGTCCACTATCTCGCGGATGAGATGATATCGCCGAAGTATGTGTTTGGACTTCGATGTGACCTCGGCTCCTTGGCTTGTGCAATGGCTCCACTATTATCACAATAGAGAGACATTGGACCGTCGTACTAGTCATCACACCAAGCTCGAAACGAATTTCTTGATCCAAACAGCCTCCTTTGCAGCTTCCGAAGCAGCAATGTACTCGGCCTCCGTTGTAGAATCAGCAACGTATCCCGCTTGGAACTCTTCCAGTGATCGCGCCTCCGTTCAGCGAACACGAACCCGATTGCGATCTATAATCATCCTTGTCTGTTTGGAAGCTAGCATCGGTGTAACCACTTACAACGAGCTCTTCTTCACCTCCATAGACTAGGAACATATCCTTAGTTCTTCTCAAGTACTTAAGGATATTCTTTACTACGATCCAGTGACCTTCACCGGATCTCGATCGGTATCTCGCTCGTAGCACTCAAAGCGTACGAGACATCGGGCGTGTACAAAGCATGACATACATGATGGATCCAATTGCCGAAGCATATGGAACCATACCCATCTTATTCCGCTCATCATGTGTCCGAGGACACCGATTCTTGCTAAGACTAATGCCATGTGACATGGGCAAGAAACCTTTCTTGGAATCATGCATGTTGAACCTTTTCAACACCTTGTCGATGTATGTACTTTGGCTTAATCCAATTAGCCTCTTGGATCTATCTCTATAGATCCGAATGCCCAATATGTATGTTGCCTCCCTAAGTCTTTCATGGAAAAACTATTTTTCAATGAAGACTTGACGATTCTAGCATAGGGATATCATTTCCAATCAACAATATGTCATCCACATATAAGATTAGAAATACAATTGCGCTCCCACCGACCTTTTGTAAACACAGGCCTCTTCTTCATTTTTGATGAAACCAAACCCTTTGATTACTTCATCAAAACGAATATTCCAACTCCGAGATGCTTGCTTCAATCCATAAATGGATTTCGTAGCTTGCATATCTTTCCAGCGATTCTGGATCGACAAAACCCCGAGGTTGTATCATGTATACATCTCGCTTAGGTTTCCATTTAGGAAAGCCGTTTTGACATCCATCTGCCATATCTCATAATCGAAATATGCAGCAATCGCTAGGATAATCCGAATAGATTTAAGCATTGCGACGGGCGAGAAGGTTTCATCATAATCAACTCCTTGAATCTGTTTAAAACCTTTCGCCACCAATCGCGCCTTATAGATGTGAACATTTCCATCCATATCGGCCTTTTCTTAAAAACCCATTTGCACTCAATGGTTTTGACACCAAGTTCCAAACTTGATTGTCGTACATGGATTCTATTTCGGATTTCATGGCTCCAAGCCACTTGTTGGAATCGGGTCCCACCATCGCTTCCTCATAGGTCTTAGGTTCATCGTTGTCCAACAACAATATATCACGTTGTTCCTGTGTACTGCAGTGCACGACGTGATCTTTCGACCTCCGTGGGCTGGTGTATCTACAAGCTGGTGGCGCAACACTTTGTTCCTCCTGTTGTGGTTCGTGGTCGCTGAAACGTTTCGGTGTTTCTTGAACTTCTTCAAGATGCACCCGCTCCCACTAACCCTTCTTGAAAGAAACTCTTTCTCCAAGAAGACACCATATCGGGCGACAAACACTTTGCCTTGTTCCCGATTATAAAAGTAATATCCCTTAGTTTCCTTAGGATATCCCACAAAGAAGCACTTGTCGATTTGGGTGTGAGCTTGTCGGATCGTAAACGTTTTACATAAGCCTCACATCCCCAAATTTTGAGAAAAGACAAACTAGGGGTTGCCCTGTCCATATCTCATATGGTGTCTTTTCAACCGACTTAGATGGAACTCTATTTAGTGTGAGCGCTGTTTCAAGAGCATATCCCCGAAGGATAACGGAAGTTCACTTTGGCTCATCATCGATCGCACCATGTCCAACAAGGTGCGATTTCTCCGTTCGGACACTCCGTTCCATTGTGGAGTTCTGGCGGAGTCAAGCGTGGAACAATTCCACAATCTTTCGATGATTACCAAACTCTTGGCTCAAGTATTCTCCTCCACGATCCGATCGTAGAAACTTGATTGTTTTCCCTAAATGATTCTCGTACTTCATTCTGGAATTCTTTGTACTTTTCAAAGGATTCGGACTTATGCCTCATTAAGTAGATATAACCATATCTACTAAAGTCATCGGTAAAGATAATGAAGTACGATAACCACCTCGGCCGTTGAGCTCATTGGTCCACATACATCGTATGTATGAGTGCCAACAAGTCACTTGCTCTTTCACCGTGTCCCGTGAAAGGTGCCTTTGTCATCTTACCAAGTAAACAAGACTCACATGTCTCAAATGATTCAAAATCAAAAGAGTGAAGCAATCCATCCTTATGGAGCTTCTCCATGCGTTTCTTATTTATATGGACTAAGCGACAATGCCAAATAAACGTGGGGTTTATATCATTAGAGAGTTGCCTTTACGTATTAATGTTATAGATGGGAGACGCTTCAAGATTCAAAACGTATAATCCATTCACCAATGGAGCATGAAAATAGAACATATCTCGAGATATATTGAACAACCATTGTTCATTGATCTAAAATCATATCCTTCCGCTTGCAAACATGAAGCGGAAATAACGTTTTGACATAGTGTTGGAACACAATAACAATTATTTAATTCCAAAACTAATCCCGAAGGTAGATGAAGTGGTACTCGTGCCGACAAGAAGCGTAGCAACGCTTGCTCCATTGCCGACGCGCAGTTCACCTCGCCCCTTCTCAATCCTCTACTTCTTCTCATTCCCCGCAACGACTTGCAAATATGAGCTACCGATCCGGTATCAAATACCCAAGAGTCGGTAGGTGAAGTAGCAAGATTAATGTCTATAACATTAATACTAAGCGAAGTCGTACTTTGCTTCCTTTTGAGATCCTCCATGTACTTCTTGCAGTTCCTCTTCCAGTGGCTGTCTCCTTGCAATAGAAGCAAACGGCATCGATGCCGCCGACCCCTTCTGTCCCTTCTTTGCATTGGAGGCACTCGCGATCTCATCGGGAGTTAACTTCCTCTTGGTGCAAAGTTTCTTGACAGTGGTTTGCGCTTAGCCTTTCGCATCATCATCACATGATGACCGTTTTTCGGATACTCTCCTCACTGTCTTTAGCATCCCATGCAATTCAGCCAAGGTCCTATCCATATTGTTCATGTGATAATTTAATATGAATGGCTCGAAGCTCGGAGGGAGCGACCGGAGAATCACATCGCAGCCAACTCTTGGCTAAGGGGAAAACCTAGTTTTTCCGGACTCTCAATGTAGCCAATCATTTTTATCACATGCGGACCGACGGGATTCCCCTCAACAAGCTCGCACGCAAACAAAGACTTTGAGGTGTTGAACCTCTCGGCCCGAGCTTGGTTCTCAAACATGCCACGCAGATCCCGAATAATAGTGCGAGCATCGCGCTCTCATATTGCTTCAAGCTCGGGGGACATTGTAGCAAGCATGAGACAACTTATATCTAGGGCATCATTAGTGTGCTTCTCATAAGCCCTCCGTGCGTTGCAAGTGGCGTTATTAGGCAAATCCTCGGGATAGGGTACTTCAAGAACGTACTCCTTACGCTCTTGCTTGAGAACAATTCTCAAGTTGCGATACCAATCCATAAAGTTTGTTCCATTTAATTTTTCCTTTTCGAGAATAGATCGCAAATTAAAGGTACGGGTGTAGTATTAGCCGCCATTTATTCTACAATGAAAAAGCAAAGTTTAGCATAATGTTTATGCTATGTCTATTGTTAAACAATTTAACATTAGACTCCCATTACGTATTTTCCACCTTCCCTCTAGGTTACGTATTGGGTCAAGATCCACATGTTAATTAATTTTCTAGTGAGCTTTGGCATCACCGCTAGAAGATTAATAACATCGGTAAGCAACTCCTTGCTAATCACATCTCTATGTGACTCTTGTTGTTGGTGTGGCATCTCCATGCCCCGCCCCAACCTATGCCCCAAGGCCCAAAACTGTTTTGATAGCCTTGTTAAGTAAACCAAATGCTCGCTGTATATGTCCGACATATACCCCTCGTGTTATGATAGAGAATGGCACTCGCTTTGCGACCCACCATTGACGAGCATAACGGTGACGGTGCAACATTTGGAAGGGCATCATTACTACTTAATTTTGCGAGGGATGCTATCCTATAAAACAAACATATCACATATGAAAGCAAGTAGAATAGCATGAAATAGTATGGCCCCCTTCACATGGTGATCTCCATCTCCATGCCGGTGTAGAGGATCTCCATCTTCAACACCGTTCTTCCGAGTGCCGAATGCTTGATTTCTTCAAACTAAGCTACTACTATAGAAGCTCTAATTGAAGATTACATCGACTCGCAGGTCGTGAAAGAATATTACAAGCATTGCACGTATGAAAGAATATTACAGGGATTGCACATATGAAAGAATATTACATGCATCACATGCATCTCATACATCTCATACATACAATAGGGCCATACCATCTCAAAGCATTCTCTGCAAAAACAAGTTAGGCGTAGAAACGTTTTCTACCTATCGCAGAGATACGGCACCGAGACGACCTATAAGGGGGTACGCACACGGCGCGAGGCAACAACAAAGTCGGACTACGAGATAGCTTCGGTATAATCACATTATACCGTTCCGATACACTATCAAGGAACGCTATCTTGAAGCCGACTCAAACCGAGTTCTATGGATATTGCTTCGACGTAATCACATTACGCCGTTCTGATACACTATCAAGGAACACAATTACAATGAACTCTCCTCAACAAATCCCGTAAAACCGATTGATCTAATCAACCCGTGCGCAAAACTTGTTCCAGATCCAATCTAAAACCCGAACTAAGCAAGATTAGCTCTGATACCACTGAAGGGTTACGCGGAGGCTACACTAGCCGAAAACAAAAACTTTTACCGCGCAAACCAGAACACTTGCAAGTAAGGGCCGATAGATCGTTACCGATCGGAGTAGAGTGCGCGGAATAGCCAATCGTGGCAATCCGATCCGGAACAGCGTAGCCGATTCCGAGACAGCCGATTCGCCAATCGCCCGATTCGAGTCGTCCGGCCGCGTTCTCACGCCTCACTCGATGCGCCCGACCGCAGCCGATTCGAAGCCGATCAACAGCGCGCAACGAGCGCGCTCTACCGGTATCCACACGTCCGGGGACGAACGCCGTACACCCGTGTGCTAGCACGCGATGCAAGGCTAGGGTTTGGCTCGAAAGTGGGGAGGGTTTCCGTGGAGATTGATCTCGACGACTTCGTTGCACGCGATGCAATTGACATATCGTAGCTCTCCACCCCTCCCTCCTTTATATAGAGTTGGCCGATCGGGACTAGTGGCCGATTAGGACTCTATTTTGAATCGGATCTCATCCGTATCTCATAGAGTTGGCCGCCCATACGTCGTAAGCCCATAGGACTCTATCCGATCGGATCCCTATCCGATCGGATCCCTATCCGATCGAGCCGTATCCGAGTCCAACTTGAATGCCTGTTCTTATCCCCTTAAGCGTGCGACCCTATAGGTTCGGTATACTCGGTTTCAGCTATAGTCTAACTTAGCCGATCGTCGGCTCGAGTCTAACTCAGCCGACTGCAACAGCGGCGCCTAGCAAGCACATATTGACACCATAGTATACAAGAATAATATCGGCTCGAACCGTAATGTGTACACAAATCCCTTTGCCTCACGATACCGGTTAAGCTATAGGCAAGATGTGTGCCATCCCTTCAATAGCTTAACCATTCACTCGAACCGTATTGGATTATCCGTCCGTTGATTGACTCCTCAATCAACTTAGCATGGCCATGCATTTCCATAATCCGTTACCTCGAGGGGCCCAGAGATATCTCTCAAAAGGAGGGGCAAATTCCATCTTGATCACTCACATCCCACTCCATGTTTCATAGCAAACCCGAAAACTACCTTTATAACTACCCCCATTACGGAATAGCGTTTGGTAGTCCCAAAGTAGGCTACTACACATGTTGGAATCCATGGTGATCTCAGGTCTAAGGACTTTGTACCAACACTACCCGAGACCAACTAATGGCACATTAATTCCTGTAGTGTCTCATGGTGGGTCTATCCAACAATGTGTTCTCCAACACATATGTCCATGTTTATTGATTTGGTATCTCCATACCCATGATCTATGAGACATGATCATCAATCAATAAACATGACGATCTTAGAATCATATTTGTTCCAACAATATGACATATGATCGAGGATCGTTTAGAAATAGATTCATACATAAAGAGTCTCATAAATAAGTCACGTACTTATTGATCAATACAAGATGTCTATTTCATGGAACTGAATAACACTTTATTCATAAATACATAAACATTGACGTGATATCCAACATCTCCATGTTGCCTCTAGGGCATATCACTAACAGACATGAGCGCCACATCGCCCTAATCATGATGAAACTAGTTTTGATGAAAAATAAAAAGTACAAAACCAATGTTTTAGACTGGGGCGGATGGATGGATTTTGGTGGATTCTGGTAAAGGCAAGAACCGTCCCTGGTCAATTAAGGACCGAGCCATGAGACTTATAACCTGGAACAAGCCAGTACAGCCGTACTTCTCGAATGGGTATAGAGCTAGCGGAGTAGATAGCTGAGCGGAGGCAGCATCCCTGCATAGTGGTTCTTAAGTGAAGAGGTGGTTCTGGTTATTGAGATAAGGCTGCGGCCTAAGTGTTGAGTCATGAATAAGAATGTTGTGGAAGTCTTTCCCTTACCCCAGGAGCGCCAGAACTCCTCTCACTGCTAGGAAAGGACGGCTAGAGTGCAAGAGGATTTAAGTTCATGGAACGGGTACTGCCGAAGCAGAGTTATTGAAAGGCTTTGTCGTGACCATCCCATATGAAGGGATGAAAGCTCATTCAATGAGTAGTCGCGGAATACGGGTAAAGTGTACATCCGCTACAATGTGAGTCAATCAATCTATTCGAATAGTCGTGCTCGCGGTTAATGAGCGATGTGACAAGTTTCTCCCGTGGCTAGACTCATAAATTTTAAAATAATGGGATGGTATTGCATAATGATTTTGTGTGCTTGTGGACTCAACTTCTCGAACTGCGAGAAGGGGTGGACTCCCCAGAAAACCATGACGAACCAGAGGCGGGAAGCCATCCTTGGAAATCATAGTGGATGGTAGACAGAACCGTCGCCATTTTAATATACTCTGAAACTAAAACTTGACTTGGCTAGATATTAGGTTTGTGAAATGATTTGTGAAAATTGGCTTTGTGCAAATGAACCTTAGCCATCCTTTGAATGACCCTATCATGTGCATCATTCCGTGTCGGCTTGCTGAGTACGTTGGGTACTCACCCTTGCTATACGCACAAACTTCAAATGGAGGAAACGAAGAACTGGAGGACCCCTATGCTTACTGCCAGGTGGGCGATGGAGGAGAAGGCGTCTACTAGGTCTTAGTCCCCGGTCGTTGCCTATGGCAATCGACATGCCGCTGCCTTCCGACTGCTAATCTTATCTAAACTCTGCTTTTGGTTGTCTCCGGACCAGTGGGTCCTATATGTATTGGATATTGCCTTCGGGCCTATTATTGTAATAATTTCGATGTAAGACTATTCGTGCACTTTGCACCTGGTAATTCAGAACTGTATTCGTGGGTACCAAACTACTCGATCCAGGGATATGGTACTATGAACACGAATGATTCACGTCCTCAAAAATAGGGGTCGACATATGCCCAATTGGGAAAGAGAGAAGCATCTTTGGGAATCTGACCAGGAAAAAGAATGGATCAAAGTAGTCTCTAAGAGGTCCAGAAAGATTATCTCTAAAAGCTCTAAGAAAGTTTCTTTTGCCAAGCCATTTACCAGTTCTCCGATCAATTCAGCTGAACCAAAGTCTTTCATTTACTTTGGCTCTCACAAGGTTACCTTTGAAGCTTCTTCCTGTTTGTTCCATAGTAAACTCGTGTTTGGGAATTCTTCTCCTCGTTCAAGCCAGGGTCTTCAAACCGGTTCTCGTGTTCTTTGGCCTTGTCTGAAACGGTCGGCAACTCTCAATCATAGTACTGCATTAATTGGCAACAGTATGGGCCGCACAAGAAGATTTCCATATCTCAGTCTGCACATTCCCCAACTCTTGCTCCCCTGGTTTCAAAACCCTGCAGTACCTGCCTCTTGCAAGGTCACATCGGCTTTAATTGCCCGGGTCGGACTCGGTGTAGCCGGTGCAACTTCGTCGGGCACACTGTTGCACGTTGCATGTCACGCAAACATTTGACTTCGCGCTTAACGTGGCGGCCAAAATTTTGTACCGCGAAGTCCCATCTCTCAGCCCGGTGGGGTCACCCAAATTCTCCCCCACCTAACCTGGTGCCCCAAGGGCGTAGCCTGGAAACCATTGGTCGCTCACCTCCGCCATCACGCCCACGATCAGCAAACTCCAGATTAATCTCTTGAGCAATTCCAATCTACTCCACCGGCGGTTTCTCCATCCAACCTGCTTTCGCCTTGCGCCAACACCTGTTCTCCCTCCATTGCCATGGCAAACTTCCCGGTGAACCCAACACCGTTTCTCATAGGCGGCCTTCAGGTCGACCAGGGCTGGGAGCGGCCGATAAGAACTAGGGTTGCTCTGGGAGGTGAACTGCCGCGACGCCATGAGGAGTACGCTATTGTCTCTTTGGGTTAGGGTTTAGGGTTTTAGGGTTAGGGTGATCTCCTTCGCCAAGCACTCACCAATGTTTGCAACTTTCTGGAAGCAGATCAGCAAGTGCACATTGTGGAAACGCACCTCACTCCGCTCGGACTGGGTTTGATCAAGCTTAGGTCTGTAGTGCAGCGGGAAAGGCTGGTAAGAAACTCTCCCTTCCATCCAGGACAAGATCATGTAATCCGGGTGGTTCGGCACGATGAAGGAATCCACCTTCGGTCCTGCAGCTACACTCGCCTATGCTGGATCATGCTGCTGGCCTTCCCTTTGGACTACCAGAATGATTCCTTCGTGCAGGCGGCGGTGGCGCCATTCGGAAGGATGCTTGATTGGTACCGGGATGGCAACCGGTCCAGATTACTTGCAAGGATGCTGATCCTGAGCATAGATAGAGTCCCGCGAAGCATTGTGGTTTCAATGGGCTCCCTTTTTGACGGAGCTGTCAAATCTTGGACGGTCCCTGTCTTCATTCTCAACAGGCAATTTCCTGACTAGTTCCCCGCAGACGAGGACCCAGTCCTGCAAGGAGGTCAGCCTCATTTCCTTCCGGTTCAAGTCCTACCTGATCTCGTGCCGCCGGTCCCAGATTGGCAGAACGAGCAACAAGGAGGGGGAGATCACCTGGATGTGATTGGCGGTGACCCCCACCAGGTGGCGGTCCAACAAGAGCAGCCCCAGTGGCATCAACAGCAATTGGGCAGCCACCCCCTCTTGGAGTTATTGAACAGCAGGCCGAACAGGGCATGGAGGTGGATGGGGGAAATGATAACGACTGGCCTATTTGGGATTCCCAGATACCTGAACACCCACATTTCCCGCAGCACTAGAGACATTGATCACTCTTCCTCCATGCGCTACCTACGCGCACAGCGCCCTGGCATCCCTCTCGATGACCTAATCAAGGCTTTGAATGGGGAAGGGGACCAGGATAGCTCCTCCTCCAACGAGGTTTCCTCTTCGGCCTTGAATGAAGAAAGGGCCAACTTTGACGCAGCTAGGGCACGGTGCGCGGATTTGGCTTTTTATGGCAGAAGAGACATTCTCAGCACCTTCTTTGAGATTGGGGAATCCTCCAGCAACCCGGTTCGCTTGGATGTCAGCTCTCTCAATTGGAGGCCGATCGCACCAATTCAGCTGCCCAGGCCACCGCAGGGGATGGAAATTGTACCCTGGTACCCGGTGAAGGATGCCGTTGCCCTTCGGCTCTAGCCCATGGTGGACAAGGCGATCAGAGAGGGACGCAGGACCAAGGAGGTGGCTGCAGTCCGCATCGTGATAGCCCAGACCCCAGCCTCAGATGTCTCGGCCTGCACCACCTTCCAATCAGTCCAAAAGAACAAAATCCCACCGGGTACAAAATCTCTTGGTCTTCCTACCAAAGCTTCAATTAGTAACAAACAAACACCTCTGTTGCACAATTGTGTGAGAAGAAGTTCAAGAAGAAATTTTAATTCCAATGGTTTTTCCATCCAACAGTCAAACTAGATGGTAACCCCTCAAAGAAGCACAAAATCGCGGTGGTCCAAATTGATGAGAACACTGGAAAGGAGGGGCCAGTCAAGCTTTCGGTCCTTCAAGGTTGGGGAATTGACTGCGGAGCTGATCCTAGCGAGATCTCCGAAGATGTGCTGATGTAGAACCTAAATGGTACCAATGAAGAAAACCAATAGTTGCATCCCCCAATGGCAGCTGGCCCAAACTAATCACCGCCGCAGTCTTTTGTCCACCAATGAAGAAAACCAAGAGTTGCATCCCCCAATGGCAGCTGACCCAAACTAATCACCACTGCAGTCTTTTGTCCTCTGTTAAGACCGTGTTTATGACTTTGTTGATGTCTCTGACTCTGTGGATGATTCCTGTAATATGATTAATCTCCACTGTGGCTTGCTAGGCTCTTATTATCACGAGGCCTGGTTTGTTAATTTCGTTGCTGATGCTGTTCCTTCTTGGCCTTTCTTGTCCGCCTAGTCCCTACGGATGTGCTTTCTCCCTTTTGGTCTGGTTGATGGGGATATCTGATTGGCTACGCTTCTCAGGTTTTTCTTGCTGTAATTCTGTTTTCTTTTCATGATATATCGCGACTGGATTATCTTATGCTGGAACATCAGAGGGATTAATGCTCCTCAGAAGTGGGAGGCCATTAGGAACAAAAATGAGGAAAGTGCTTGTTCAGTTGTCTGCATCCAGGAAACTAAGAGAGAATTTTTTGACAAAAGTTATATCAGAAAGCTAGCTCCAAAGAGCTTTGACTGTTTTGACTTTACACCCTCTGTGGGGGCCTCGGGAGGAATTCTGATTCTTTGGAAAGGGAATCTATTTTTGGGTTTGGTCTTTGACAAACAATGCTTCGGCATCTCAATTGCCCTAACCTCCCTTCAGACCATTTTAACTTGGAAATTAACGGTGGTTTATGGTCCTTGTGAGGAACCGCTCTAGTCGGATTTCATGACCTGGTTGAGAAGCCACGAGATAGCAGACCTTGATGACTGGCTCTTTTTGGGTGATTTCAACTTCTATCGATCTCTGGCTAACAGAAACAAACCGAGAGGAAATATTCTGGATACTTCCACCTTTAATGAGGCCATTGGTCACTAGGCTTAATTGAAATCCCAATTAAGGTCACGTGGAGTAATATGCAAATTGATCCCCTCCTAGAACAACTTGATTGGTTTCTTTCCTCCATCAATTGGACGGCCGATTTTCCAGATACCAGAGTAATCCCGCTAGCAAGAACAGTTTCAGACCACGTCCCCTGTAAAATCGTGATTGGGACAAAAATTCCCAATGCAAGCATCTTCCGTTTTGAGAACTTTTAGGCTGAGCAACCGGATTTCAGGGACATAGTCTCAGACTATTGGTCATATTCAGCGTTCCCTGGGGACGCAGCAAAGAACATCGCAAGAAAGTTTAAAACCCTAAGAGCAGGGCTTAGATCTTGGAGTAAAAGTTTCTCTAATCTAAATGTCCTCATTGAAAACTGCAACACCGTGATTGCTTCCCTATACTCGCTCGAAGAAGGAAGGTGCTTGTTTAACATGGAGATTAACTTGAGGAAAATAGTGAAAAAGAAACTACAACATTGGCTGCATATGAAGAATATTTACTGGAGAAATAGGTACACTGTAAATAGAGTAAAGCTTGGGGATGAATGCACAAAGTTCGTTCATAGCTTGGCCTCCATATCCTACAGAAAGAACATAATTTCGCAGATCAAGAATGAACAGGGCGACTGGATCCAGGACAACTCAGGAAAGGCGGCAATTCTTTGGCCCTCGTTCAAGGACAGGATGGGATCTTCATCCGATCCAGACATGATCTTTGATCTCTCAAGTCTTATTCAACCGAGAGAAGGATTAGATTCTTTGGCCCAACCGATCTCTTGTGAAGAAATTGATCTTGTGGTTAAACGGATGCCAACGGATAAAGCCCTAGGACCGAATGGTTTCAATGGGTTATTCTTCAAAAAAAGCTAGACAATCACCAAGGATGATTTTTACAGACTATGTGACTCCTTCCAGCAAGGGCAAACTAGTCTGCAACCAATTAATAACTCCTTCATCACTTTGATCCCAAAAAAAGACAATCCCGAGACAGTCAGCGACTATCGGCCTATCTCCTTGCTCAAATCCTCCTTGAAAATAATAACCAAAGTCTTAGCCGGCAGGTTACAAGGAGTTATAAGATCTGTGATCCATAAAAATCAATATGGCTTTATCCGCTCAAAAACAATCCAAGACTGCCTTGCCTGGGCTTTTGAATACATACATCAATGTCATCGCTCCAGAGAAGAAGTGATCATCCTCAAATTGGATTTTAAAAAGGCTTTCGACACCATTGAACACTCAGCCATCCTCCTTATCATGCAAAGTCTTGGCTTCCCAGACAAATGACTGCAATGGGTTCAAGAGAACCTCTCCTCTCGGACATCCTCTGTCCTTCTCAATGGCGTTCCCGGGAAAACTTTTAACTGTAAGAGAGGCGTGAGACAAGGAGACCCCCTCTCGCCCCTTCTCTTTGTAGTTGCGGCTGAGTTGATCCAAGTTTTAATCAATAAAGCTAGGGAAGAGGGCCTTCTCCACTTGCCAATAGCACAGCCGACTGAGGACTTCCCAGTAGTCCAATATGCTGATGATACCATCATCATCCTTCAAGCAGATGCCAGGCATCTTTTCTTCGTCAAAAACCTTCTAAATACCATCCAAACGGCGACTGGGCTCAAAGTTAATTACAAAAAATCAAGTATGTACCCAATTAATCTCAGCAACGATAAGCTGAATCACCTGGCTAGCATTTTTGGCTGTGATGCGGGCTCCTTACCATTCACCTACCTGGGTTTACCACTGGGGACAACTAAGCCAAACATTGAGGATCTTGTACCGTTGCTGGACAGAGTTGAAAGGAAGCTATCTTCATGTGCGTCTTGGCTTCCCTATTCAGGAAGGCTCAAGATGATCAACTCGGCGATTACCCCAATAATAACTTACGCCATGTGCACTCTCAAAATCCGGAAAGGTATCATAGAAGCCATTGACAGGGCAAGGAAACAGTGTCTTTGGAGGGGAAACAGTGTGGAAAAAAAGGAGGCAATCTGGCTGCTTGGAATCTAGTAACCAGACCAAAAGTGAAGGGTGGCCTAGGGGTGCTCAATCTTTGCCTACAAAATGATGCTCTGCTCATCAAACAGCTCACAAAGTTCAACCACCACGAAGACATCCCTTGGGTGAATCTCATCTGGTTTAGATATTATCAAGACAAGGTCCCCCATCATTGTAGGGAAACGGGATCCTTATGGTGGAAGGACATACTTTGACTCAGCGATCTTTTCAGGATGGTGGCCTCCTGCCAAATAGGTAAAGGGTACTCAGTAAGCTTCTGGGCGGACAACTGGAATAACCTGAATATCCCTTTTAACTTCCCCCATCTCGCATCCTTTGCCAAGAAAAGCATTGCTTCGGTAGCTGAAATCATGCAAGCCGAAGACCTGGATTCAATCCTGCATCTGCTGCTATCTGACCAAACCTACCAGGAATTACATTTGCTTCAACCCCTTTTACAGGATCTTCCCTATGACGAGGAATCTCTTGACAGCTGGTCGATGATCTGGGGAAAGAATTACACCTCAAGGGGGTTCTACAACCATGTCTTTAACTCCTTTGAGGATCAACAAAGCTTTAAGTTAATTTGGAAATCAAAATGCCTACCAAGAATTAAGTTCTTCCCGTGGCTTCTGTTATTGGACAGGTTAAACACGAAGTCAATGGAAGTCTCATAAACATTCAAGATGACAGCCTATGCATAATGTGTGACATGGGAGAGGAAGAAACTGTTGATCATCTCTTCTTCTTGTGCCCCTTTGTGATCCAATGCTGGTCCACTTTACAGCTGCAATGGGACACCTCCTTATCCACCATGGACAGATTGGTGCAGACATTTTCCATGTGCTACAGAGATAACCCTTCTGGCGGCTTGGGTAATATGGAAGATTCGAAACGACAAGGTCTTTCAGAGAGCGACCCCAAATCTTCAGCTCTGGAAGAGGAATTTCAAACTCCAGTGTTCACTCTAAGTTATCAAGCTTAGAATGGAAGACAAGACATTCTTTTGCGCCTGGCTTGATGCTTATAGTTAGGCTTAGACTCCACCTTGTTCTAGCTGGTTAGGCTAGCGGCTTTATTTGGGCATCTACGCCCATCTATCAAAAGGTTGTACTCTAAACTTTTAACCCTTCCTTTCTTCTATAAAATTGGCTCATAACTGTGGGGACCTCCCCCCCCAGTTTTTCCGGTCAAAAAAACACAGCTTCATGTCCATAAACTAACTTGTAGGGAGGAACTTGGATTGATCCATGACAAGCCATCTGATAGGACCACAATGCTACGGCCAATCGACTATGCCATTACTTTGGAAATTCAAAGATCTTTCTTTTGATAAATTTAATCAGACTTTTGTTGGATGCTTCTGCTTGTCCATTGGCTTGTGCATAATATGGTGAATAATTCAACAACTTGATCTCCATGCTTTCTGCAAACTGGACGAACTCATCAGATACAAAAGTAGATCCCTGATCGGTTGTAATGGTCTGAAAAACACCAAATCGGTATATGATGTGCTCTTTGACGAACTGAATTGCATCCCCAGAATCAACTTTCTTTAGCAGAATTGCCTCCACCCACTTTGTAAAATAATCGGTTGCCACCAATATAAACTTATGTCCTTTACTCGAGGGTGGATTGATCTGGCCGATCATGTCAATCCTCCAACCTCTGAACGGCCATGCCTTAATGATGGGATTCATAGCCGATGTTGGTGCTCTTAGAATTGCTTCAAACTTCTGACAATCTTGACAACCTTCTAAAGCAATCTTTCAACATCGTCGGCCAAAAATACCCAGCTCGTCGAAGCAACCATTTCATCTTGTGAGCCGATTGATGAGTACCACATATGCCTTCATGCACTTCACCCATCACCACCGTGGCTTGATCGGCACTTAAACATCTTAGCAACACTCCATCAATTGTCCGATAATATAGATCATCATCGAGCAAAACGTATCTCAAAGCTTTGAAAAGTAATTTTCTTGAAGCCGATTGAGAAGGATTCTTCAAATAATTGAAAACATCATACCTCCAATCATTGGCTGCGATTGTAGCAATTTCTACTGTGATATCTTTCATCATCGGCTTGTATCCCGATGCCCCTTGAGCTAAATCATTAGCTTCAATGTTTTGCTCTCGAGGAATATGTGTCAAAGTCACTAGCCCAAAACTTTCCATCAATTCTCGACATTTTTCGTAGTAGATCATCTATGCATCATTCTTGTACTCATATTCTCTAGCTAATTGTTTGATGACCAACAAGGAATCACCCATGATCTCCACGACATCAGCTTCAAGTTCCTTCAAAAGTTGCAATCCTTTGAGAACTGCTTCGTACTCAGCTTGGTTATTGGTAGCATAAGGTGTAATAGTATAGGCGAACTCAAAACTTGCCCACTAGGTGACATCATGACCAAGCACGATACCACAACCATGGGTACAAACTGATCCATCAAAGAACAAAGTCCAAGACACTATATCGACCGAGCCGATTGAGTCATCACGATGCTCAACAATGAAATCGATTATGGCCTGTCCTTTGACTGCTTGCATATATCCATTTCCCAACTCACCTTTTCAGCACTGGAGCCGATAGCATATACTTGACAACATCGGCTTTGCAGACTATGGTGCATTCATTGGATAACAAATAGTACCTTAACTTCGTTCAAGAAAAATACATGCATAAGCATAACTTCTCCACCAGAGAATACCTTGTCTCTGCATCCAGAAGCCTTTTGCTTAAATAAAATATTTCTCTTTCCTTACCCTCAAACTCCTGGATCAATACCGAGCCGGTTGACTTCTCATCGGCTGACAAGTATAACTCAAATACTCCTTGATGTTATCCAAAGCTTTTTGTTGCTCTACCCCCCAAGTGAACTGCTGACCAGCTTTCAACCTTAGCAAAGGTGTAAAGGGTTCCATCTTTCCAGACATATTAGAGATAAATCTCCTGATGAAATTCACCTTGCCGACCAGAGACTGCAACTGCTCCTTGTCCTATGGAGGTTGAATATTTTTTATCGTGTTGATGCTCCTTTGTGTTACTTCAATCCCCCTTTCATGAACAAGAAAGCCCAAAATTTGTCCAGCCGATACGCCAAAGGCACACTTCGTGGGATTCATCTTTAGGCCATATTTTCTTGTTCATTCAAGAACTTTTCTCAAATCGGCTAAATGGTCTTCAACCTCCTTCGATTTTACGACCACATCATCAATGTAGATTTCAACCAACAAGCCGATTAGATTATGGAAGATGTAATTCATGGTCCTCAGATATGTTGCTCCAATGTTCTTCAAACCGAAAGTCATCACAACCCATTCGTATAAACCGATTGCACCAGGACATCTAAAAGCAGTCTTATGGATGTCTTCTTCGGCCATGAAAATTTGATTATATCCAGCGTTGTCATCCATAAAACTAATAATTTTGTTCCCTGAAGTGGCATCAACCAACAAATCAGCAATCAGCATTGGGTATTCATCCTTAGGGGTAGCTTTGTTCATATCTCGAAAATCTACACACACCCTAAGTTTGTTGTTTTTCTTGATCACTGGAACTAATTTGAAACCCACTCGGCATATTGGCATGGCCGAATGAAACCAACATCATATAATCGAGTGATTTCGGCCTTAATAGCATCATACATATCGGCCTTAAACCTTCTAGGTTGTTGCTTATATGGCCGATATGCCGGTTTGATAGGGAGCCGATGTTCTACAATCGATCGGCTAAGCCCTGGCATCTCAAAATACTCCCAAATGAAACAATCTTTATATTCCTTCAAAAGCTCTAATAGCTTGGTTCTAAATTCAGAAGACAAATTTTTACTAATAAATGTCGGCCTAGGTCTATCTCCTGGACCTATATCAACTTCTTCTAAGTCGTCGGCCGAAACCTTGTCCCAAATCAGCAGTTGGGGCTCTTCATCTCCAATTAGCTGTATTTCAGAATCAAATACTCTTAGATAATCGACTTTCCAAACCAGACAAGCAATCAATGTCATCCATCTCCAAAGGGTTAAATCGGCATTGGCAATGTTAACTGACCTGTCGGCCGACACGATTTCGACCTTGTTGTCTTGCCATTGGATTAAGCTCTGGTGCATGGTAGAAGGGATGTAGCAATTGGCATGGATCCAGTCCCTTCCCAGCAACAGGCTGTATGACCCCTTCTCATCGATGACAAAGAAGGTGGTAGGCACAGTCTTGCTGCTAATTGTTAGCTCCATATTTAGAACCCCTTTGGTTTCTGATGGATTGCCTCCAAAGTCTTTCAAAACCATGTTGGTCTTGATGAGGTTGTCAGAACTCTTGGCCAATCTTTTGAATGTAGTATAAGGCATCAAGTTCACAGCAGCCCCCCGTCGACCAACATCTTGGACATCGGTTTACCATTTACAAACCCTTTAACATAGAGTGGCTTGAGGTGCCGATGCCCTGTCCCTTCAGGTTTCTCAAAAATGGCCTGCTCTAGGGACAAAACCAACTTGGCCAGTGATTCTTCTACAAGATCTGCATCATCTTGGCTGGCCTCATATTCGGCTGGCAATACGAACACCATATTAACCAATGCAGAAGCAACAACTATTCCCTCAGCCAACCTTTTTGCCTTGTCGGCTTCGACCTCATCGGCGGAGAGCACCTTGTTCTTAACACGCGACTCTTTCCTTGAGTGCTCTTGCTTTTTCTTCTTCAACCGATGATCGATCTTGGCTTGAACCTCCTAGAGCCGACCCTTGCTCTTCATCCTTTGTACCCTCCTTTTCTGATTCTTCGTGAAAGTATCAGAAGGGCACCATTGTGGGTTCATGGTCTCGTCTTCATCTTCATCAGAATCGTGCAAAAAATCTTGATGAATCGGACCCAACCTCTGGTGAACAGGGAGTTTCTTTTGTGGTAGCCGATTTCTCTCAGGACGAGATCGGCTAGACTCTCCAACGTAGTTGCCACCATGATTGCTGCACACTGGACAATCTTCGATTGATGGCAGCCTCATCCCTTCATTCCAGCAGAACCTAAAAAATTGACAGCCCCAATGGGGATCAAAGTTGTCATCTTCTTCCTGCCTGTCATATTTTCTCTGGGACTTATTGATGATCCTGGCAGAATTGGGCTGCCGATAATCCCTTCTATCGGTTGCTGTACCACTTGTGTGGACCATGTTGACAGGGAAAGGATTGCCATCAACTTTCATCGGCTTTTTCGAGTCTTCAAATTTAATCTTCCCTGCCTCGATAGCCGATTGGATCTACTGTCTAAAGACTTTGCAATGATTGGTGCTATGAGATCTAGTGTTGTGCCATTTGCAATACTTCCTCTTCTTTAATTCCTTAGTCGATGGAATCACGACCGGTTGGAAGCTGAATTTGCTTCTTCCGAAGCAGCAAATCAAAAATTTTGTCAGCCTTGGTGATGTCAAATTGTACTTTTATTCCTTAGAAGAGGTTTTCACCCACTGACACATGATAACTTTCTTGTTTCTGGCCCAATCGGCTGCTGCCACTTCGGAGTCACTCTCCTCTTCCAATTCAGAGGCGTATGCAACATGGCTAACCTTCTTGAAAGCTTTCCTGGCCTCTTGGAATCTTTGTTCATGCGTTGTTACTTTATGGGCCAAGTGAGCTAAACTTCCAAAGTCCTGAGCCAAAAATCTTTCCCTTATTGGTGTCAACAGGCCATGGAAAGAGAGGTCGGCTAGCTGGGAGTCTGACAGAACCAGGCTATAGCATATGTTACTCATGTCTCTCAATCTTTGGATGTAGTATTGGACAGATTCATCATGTTTCTGCCTGATAGCTGTCAAATCAGACAATACATATCGTGAACACCGCTGTAAAAGTATCTATGAAACTGTTTCTCTAGATCGGACCAGCTTTGCACAGAATTGTAAGGTAGAGAAGAAAACCACGTAAAAGCCGATCCAAAGAGAGGGAATAATCTAACCCTCAGGGCGTCAGTAGCCGATGCCTCACCACATTTAGCTAAAAATTGGCTAACATGTTCATATGTAGAGACATTGTCTTGCCCTGAGAATTTGGAGAAGTCCGACACTTTGTATCGGTTAGGCAATGGAACCCTCTCAAAGTATTCTGGATATGGGTACCGATACATGTTGCCTGTATCCTTGGGCTTGAGGCCAAATTACTGTCATGTCTGCCCAAGGCTTCTGTTACTGTGCTCCTTGCACCTGCTGCTATATCGGCTCGAATTGATCAAATTGAAGCGGTCCCTGCCGATACTGCATCTGGGGTGAATGAGGGTGATATTGAGGATTAAAATTTGCCCCCATGTGGTGCTGAGGAGACTAATGCACCCCGTGAGACGGCTGATCGTGAACGAGCTGATCCAATTGGTACTCGTGGAATCGGATCCACCGGTGGCCGATTCATGCTGAACATGGCCGCAACCTCATCCGGAGTGACTTGGGGAACGTCATGTCCCGTGTGCTAGGGTTGTAGCCTAGTCAGGAGCATGGGATTGAAACCTGGCTGCTTCTGGGCCGATGACGATATAATCGGCTTCACAGGAGCCGATGTCAATGGCATCAACTATTCTGGGGGTATAGCTGCGACAGGCTGCAATCCGTCGGTAACCAAGGTCCTGTA
Organism: Oryza australiensis; assembly: GCA_019925245.2. Lineage (NCBI taxonomy): Eukaryota > Viridiplantae > Streptophyta > Magnoliopsida > Poales > Poaceae > Oryza > Oryza australiensis. The sequence goes on from JAIFGZ020000449.1 coordinate 162,108, forward strand.
TGGTGGAAATTTGCCATCAGGAAGGACGATTGGGTCCTTGGCTTGATGCTCAGCAATTCTAGAGTCGACAACAGAGCTAATCATATTGTTGAGGGTGTTGACCAGCACCCCAGATTGGTTGATCAAGGCCTGGTGGACAGCATAGTCAATTCTATCCTGTAGATTGTTCAGCTCCCGGCCCTCCTCCTATTTGGTGTCCTGAGTCTTGCCACCTTTGCCAGAGCTTGAGTCAGGCTCATGATAACCTGGTAATTTTATCTTGTACCTTTGGACGACAGTGCCTGACCGAGTTTGGACAAAGGAGTACAAATATTGGCTCCGCAATTCGTTCATCATCTCCTCAATCTCGGCCTTTTGCTCTGATGTCAGTTTGTCCATCGTGACAGGAATGATATTTTCTTGGTCAACCTCAGAAGTCTTGATGTCAACCATTGCATCTGGCTTGTAATTGTGTCCCACCGGGTGTGCCAAAAGCATGTTGATCCCAAATCGTGCGGAAAGTGTGTTGACTTGGAAAATCACGCACTGACCTGTGAGGTTTGCTTTACTCTAGTGTAGGTCCAAAATATTGCTTCTTAGGTTCGTAGGCGCGCCAGTTGTTTTGATCCTGCAACCAACAAGAAACAAAGAAAGAAAGCAAGTGTTAGTCTGTAAACGATAGCCGATCGGCTGGTGGCCGATGACGTATCGTTCGTTGTTAAGCCGATGCGGTCTGCACTGAATCGGCCAGAGGAAATTAAGTCTAATCGATCGGCTATAGATATTCATAATACATAATCTAAATATCAAAATACATTTAAACTAAGTGATTGGGATAGATCCGTAGCATACCGAGATAGTATAAACCACCTAAATCTAAAAGTACCTTAATATGTATATTACATATATTTATAGCATAGCCGATGTCATAGATCTAATGTGTATCGGCTAGTACTTCGATACCACTTTATACAAGGATATCATTGCAGACTAAATACATTAAACATGAATCGACCAAGTGTTAAGATAGCCTAACATATCGATAATGAGCTTAACATATTTACTTACAGTGGGATCTTAGTACAAATGGCAGTTTTACCATATCAAATAAACATAAAATAAACCCGATAATATCTCTAATAGTGATCATGACAGATAGATATTATGATTCTAAGTATTACTTAATAGGTCAGACTTAACCGATGCAGCATTAAGCGTAAGAAGAAGCATAAGATCTAAACAAATCTATCAAAACCTTTCGAGATGGTGGGTGTGTTATATAATCCAAGTTGACAATGATATCTAACCCTATTGACTGTTGTCTATTAACAGAGACTAGCCGATTAGGGTTAGATCGCAACATCGATCTAGATTATATAACATATATGATAATTCGACGATTCATGTAAACAGAATTAGAGTCGGCTATATCAGCTATCCTTATCGAAATCGGCTGCATCGGCTATCCTTGTCCGATTCGGTCTCAGCCGATGAACACCCCAGCCAATTTGACTTGTGACTTGGTGTGCACTCTGTTTCCACCGATCACATTCTCCTCTGAATCTGCTTTGGCTTTAGTCCCAAACTTGATAATTTGCTTACCAAATTTGGTCGTCAACACACAGCAACAAACTCTTTCTACATTACATGTGACATCGGTATAAATCGAGTGTATGATATGTGTAAAGAAACTAAACATATTAAGGTGAGACACTTACAATATTTTCATAAACTTGTTGATCTTGGGGATTTTGCAGAGTGGATGTTCCATTGCTATTCTTCATGGACCTTGCCCTTGCCCAGCTCCTTGCACGTGGGTGCGGGATATCGGCAAATGGAGGCAGCGCGTTCGATGCCTCTGCTGCCTCATCCTCTTTCTGCTATTGCTCCTGCATCCCCGCATATCCTCCACTGCTAAGCTGGTGCGGGTGCACGTACCGAGCCTGGAGCGCCCTACAAGCCTCGCTTCTAGCTCAGGACTCAGCAGTTGATTTCTTCGCGTGATGAAGAGGTAGTTCTCGAATAGCTCCGGGGTGGTAGGCTTGAGGACGTGGTCGGTGACCAGCTTGGACTTAAAGCTCTTCCAAGCATGTCCCATCATGTGGAAAGCCATCTGCTTTAGCCTGTCCTCGTTGGTTGCAGGATATTCGAAGCTCTCCTTGAACTTCAGCCAAGCAGTTTCCTTCACCACGTCCATCACCTCCTTGATGTGATGATGCAAAATACTGAAGGTCTGCCTCCCTATTATCCCGCAGATCATCTTGAACTTTGTGGGCACGTTAGGGGGAGTGGACGACACTCCGAGGAGGTCCACCTTTGCTATGGTGTACCGCTCCTTTGGAATTTTATTAGGGCTCCTAAGGGTCCATGTCCTTGTGGACCCACTAGTTGTCGCCGACATTGGTTCATCGTGCTGAGACATCCTCTAAATAGCTTACAAAATCACAAAATGACAAAATTTCTCAAAATGAGACATCCTCTAAACAATACGACCAACAAGAGGTGATCCCCTCAAAGCAAGGGGGGCCACCTCTTGTACCATAATCATAAGTCAGTTCAGTCATGGGCGGAATATGTTTCGTTGCAAAAAACATGATCTGCAGACAAAAACTTGAATAGTGTCCCGTGACAACTCCCTCTTCCTTCCAGACAAAATCTGCTGAAGGTTGTACATATTAGTTTTGGAGGCTTGCTTTATGGTCACCTTGTATTCCTCCTCACTAAAACACCATAGCAAATAATTTATAAATCCATCATATTAATATCAAAATAGTGGTGAGAAAAGGGGAAGGCTTTAAGTGTTTAACCCTACCGTTGGTTACCTCTCAAAGGATTAATCAGTAGTTATTCCATCCTCCTACCTTTTGACTTAGGAGTTATATCATCGTCCTGCCTTTTGAAGCTCGAGTTTACATGGTAATCCTTGGCCGATGATAATACCATACTTGAGCGAGTCACAGTCGATGGAGTAGGTCACATTGGTCGTCTCGTCGGTAACCACACCGCACCCCGCTACTAGTCCGTGAAGAGGCCTCGACGTCTTCTTCAAAATGATCTGTTCAAATGTCTAGGAGTACCATGAGAACTCGAGCTTCAAAAGGCAAGAAGCAAATGCCACACTCGAGCAAGTCACGATCGATGGAGTAGGTCACCTTGGTCGTCTCGTCGGCATCCGCACCGCATCCCGCTGCTAGTCCGTGAAGAGGCCCCGACGCCTTCTTCGCCAACCTCGGTCTCGCCTTCTTCAAAATGATGCGGTGCAATGTCTAGGATTACCATGTAAAGTCTAGCTACAAAAGGCAGGAAGCAAATGCCACACTCGAGCGAGTCGCGGTCGATGGAATCTTGATTACCCGTTGGGAGAGGATGAGCCCTTTTTCACTCGCCATTTATGTACTAGTGTTCAGAGCATCTACTTGCAAGGTAGTACAAGTCTTTGTACCAAGGAGCAATGGAGCATCATGTACTCAAGCAAGTATGCGGTAGAAAGCGGAAAGTTTATGTATTTTTTACCTGTCAATGCAGACGAGCTTTACACCCTCTTCGACGGAGATATCCTAAGCATTTGGGATGACTTGGAAGAAGACGCCTATCACAAGAGAAACAAAAGATTGGGAGCGTGAAGGAAAAGAAGCTGGAGGATGAGAAGGCCATGGAGCTACAAGGGCATGGACCTACTATTTTTCAAATTTTCTTGGAAAAAAGAGACAAAAATTCACCCTCCTCCTTCTCCCAACAGTGGGATAACCAATACAATGGGTGATGGGGGTATTTATAGAATGTGAAAGTTATCTTTGTTAGGCCAAAGTAAACTTCCGTCACTGAAGACACTCATCGGTGACGGGCCATAATGTCCGGCCTAGTTGTTATCTCAATCGGGCGGTAATTTCAAGCCCGTCACTGATGGTAAAGATCGGTGACGGGCTTCTATTGGTGCTCGACAAAGATAACTTTGGTTATCTTGGTCAGGCCTTTAGTTGAGCCTGTCACCATAGGTATCGTCCGTAACAGGCTCAAGTTTTATACACATCTAACATGTTTGTGTGAGTATATCTTTGTCGGCCTCTTTTTAGGCCTGTTTGAGATTACTCCGTTGTGACGGCCCATAAATCTCAGCCATGTGATGACCCGTCATAGAGGAAATGATCTGTTCTTATGGGGCTTGTCATTGGATTTGGTCCTGCCAACAAGTCTCAACGTTTGACAATGGTGTCCCATGTATCGGTTGGTGTGCTTCCACATCTGCATAAGGAAAGGTCAGCTCGGCCTTCACTGACATCTCTGGCAAGGTCGTTCCAAAGGTGGAGGCCTTCTTCATGAGCTCCAGCGAAAGTTCATGTGGCGGCTAATGTTGTTGAGTCAAGCTGAGTTGTCCTCAACCTCCCATGCATGGAGGCTCCTTTTGGGTATGGTCTTTGGTTTCTAATGCAACATTCTATGCTTCTTCAGTATGCTTCGCCGATGCTATGGATCCGAGCTAGCGAGATATGTGGAACCACTGTTGTTGCATCCTTCCATGGCATATGATTTGGTGAAAATCTACTGTGGTGTTGCTGAAAGTTCAATTTGTATGCCATTGTGTGAACCTCCATTAGTGTCATATACAGCTCCGTTTGTTTCAAACTATGCCAGATTCTAGCTCTAGGACTTCATTATTGACGCTACAAGCAGTTGAAGAACTCAATTGCTTTTTTTCAAATCTTTCTAAGTCCATTTTCTACAAAATGTAGCTCAAAAGTGTAATTCGCCCACTATGGAGAGGCTTCTTTGCAAAACTGACCAAATCTGTCCTCGATGCACTGAATCACTCATGCATGTTTCTAATAACTTAGCTATACTAGTAAATGCATATGTTTTCAAAAAAACGTTTTGAGTGGTAAAGTAAAAAGAATAGCACCAATTCCACAATCACGAACTACTTTTTAGGTAAGATGATAAGGAGGATACGTGTAGATTGAGCGGCACTGGGTTAGAATCCTCTATACCGCACACAATCATACTTTGTGCACGATTGTCTCCACATAATCAGTGCCGAGTAGATATTAGAACTGACACTGATGTAGTGTCATCAGTGTTCGTTCTTTGTTGATGGTCGTTAAGTATTAATTCCTACCGTCACAGACTTCGGGAATAAAAGGGCATTAAAAATTTTTCCACATATATCGGATTACATGTCCGTGGAGAATATTTATGCAGGAACTTATATGAATAAATGAAGTGAAAAGTTCGCTTGCATGGCAAAGAAGCACAACTCTGACCAATCAATGCTCGCCATGTCAGCATCCCACGGATTGGAGGGCCCACAAGTCATGTTAAACCGACTAAAAGTGAAGCCAAACACCTGGGAACCATCAGAAGGGCCCACCTATAAGCCACTGGAGAAAGTCGGTGGGGATTGGAGGAGTTAGGGGGTCGGCCGAACCAGGGTTCGGCTGAACCACCCTTAGCTCCAATCCATCCCACCTTCCACATGAACGGTCCAGATGAAGTCCCAATGACGGTTGTGCAAGTTTGGCGGTTACAAACCAATTCTACAATCGTCATTTGGATGTTATAAAAGGGGAGCTTCATTTCACTTTCAACACACACGACAAGAAGTAGTTTCTACATTTGATACTTCTCTAGGCTAGTGGAGTTAGGAGTTAGGTAGAACTTCTAATCGGTTTTGAGTCATCTACAGAGAGTCGAGTATGGCTTTTGTATCTTATTTCTTTTGTATGACTTTGCTCTATATAATATATTTATCTTCTTATACATTTGAGTATGGTTGATATTGTACTTGCTTAGATTTATGTCCCATCTATAGTTTATATGATAATTATAACATGGTTAGACGAGTAACTCTATTGCCACGGTTATCGTCCAATGTGCATTTAGGATGTAGGTGTGCTCTTGCCTTAGTCATTGACGTCCTGTGAAGCAAGGATATTTGTGGCAATGTAAGCATAGTGCTTAGATTGTTCCATAGACATTGGTTATGGTCATACCCCACAGGTTGTAGAGGTAGGCGGTAGGTTGTGATAGCCCTATCCGACCTTTGTAATCCTCCACGTTCGGGTATGACGTAGGGCGGACGGTAAGAAATCACCTTTGGTGGTAGGCCGGGCCACTGAAGGCAGTACCCCCGTAGTCCTGGGAGCATAGAATTGGGTAACTAACCATTAATATAAACCTATATAACTATATTAAAAGTACATTAGGAACCTAGCTCTAACACTATACTCTCTGCTTAGCATTAGTGTACTATTTGTTAGGACTCTTCTGTGTGTGTCACACGACCAAATTATCCATACCTCTTACCCATGCCTAGACTTTGGCAGATCAACTATAACATATAAATATACATAGTAACTTAATATTCTCTTCTTGACCACCGTCTTCCTTTGGAATAAAATAAATACGACACATTGGAATACTGTATGGTGAAATGATACAACGCTATATCCGTGCACTTGCAGATTTATCTGTGAATATAAGAAATACCAACCAGCATTTCTAGCACCGTTGCTGGGGAAGACATTGGTCTAAGAAGAAATATTAAATTACTAGTTTATTGATATGACCATAGTTGACTTACCTCTACTCTAGCAGGCTTAGCTTGGTCTGTTTTCTTTTTTATGTTAAAACAGGGTAGTGTATGATCGGATTCAACTTGCCGACAAATTATAATCTAAATCTGAAAGCACTTGTAAGATGACTTCGACCGTGTGTCATTCCTCCTCAAGTGACTCTCTCGACAAGTGAACTAGCATTTAAAGCACCATCGAGCTCAATGGCCTAGAAGACCCTCCGTAATTTCTCAGCACCCTCGGCTGCCAACGTCCTTACCGGACCGGCTCTCAGCACGAGTGAGGCCGATTTTGAAATCAAGATGGGTCTAATTACGATGGTGCATGCTAACCCATTTTGTGGAAAAGCCAATGACGACATAAGTGCTCATCTCCAATCATTCTGGATTTTCGCAACACTTTCACTATCAAGGGAGTCACCCAATATGCCATCCAACTCTGACTGTTGGGATAAATGATCCAATGTGTTCCTTGCGAAGTTCTTTCCGATGGGTAAAACCAATGCCCTTTACGGAAGAATTTCAAGCTTCCAGGATGCGTCAGATGAGTCAATCCCTGAAGCGGTTCCAAGAGTACATCTTGACTTGCCCTCATCATGGGATGGGTGATTGGCTTATTATACAGAATTTCTACAACGGGTTAACTACGGCTGCCGTAATCATATTGATGCTCCTGCGGGAGGAGCCTTCTTTTCATTAACCATTGCTAACGCGATGGAGTTAATTGAAAGGATGGTTTCCAACCAAGGGTGGAGCGATGATCGTCTCCAAACCCGTAAGCGAGGCAATCATTCCGTTAAGGAAACGAACATGCTCGCCGCTAAACTGGACCTCCTATTGAAGAAACTGGATGATAAGGCCGAAGTGGTGAAGATTGTTCAATCTATTGATGCTTGCATGACTTGCAAGACATGCGGCAACACTGGCCACTCGGGGAGTAATTTCCCCAAGACCCATGAAGATGTATGCTATCTGAACAACAATGGGTATCGTCCACAAGGAGGCCAAGGGTGGAACCAACAACGCCCTTACTATCAAGGAGGTAACAATTGTTCCCATGCTTTCAGTTCGAATCAACCTTGCTTGAAAGATCTTGTCTTAGGCTAGGGTAATGTTAATAAAACCATTTCTAAAGCTTAGCTACCAATGACAAGATTTTAGACAGCATCAAAGCTAAAATGGAAGGTCTTTCTTCTGCAATAAAAAATCAGTTGAGTTTTAATAAAATGTTACAAACTCAATGAACTCAATTGGTTGCTGCTATCCCTTCATCTGAATAGGGGAAGATTCTGGGGCAACCCGAACCTTCCTTAGAAGACATTTGTGTGGTGACCACATGAGGAGGTAAAACTACTCGTGATCCGCTAATTACTAACAATGCAGGGAGAACAACAAAAAAAGAGAAGGAAGATGGACTGTCCAACACTAAGGAGCAAGTACATGAGGTTAATACGGCTCCTCAAGAATTTCATGATAGAACCCTCTAACTGTTCCCTCATCGCAACAGGAAACCAACCGTGGACGAGCAATTTGCTCGTTTTGTTGAGGTTATTCAGAAAATCCACATCAATGTCCCTCTGTTGGATGTGATGCAACTTCCCACTTATGCTCGCTATCTCAAGGACATCCTCAACAACAAAAGGCTGATGCCTACCACAGAGATAGTCAAATTGACGAAGGAGTGTAGCGCAGCTATACTCAACCAGCTTCCTGAGAAGAAGAACGATCCGGGCTGCCCAACAATCAGTTGTTCGATTGGGGCACAACAATTTGACCATGCCATGTGTGACATTGGAGCAAGTGTCAATGTTATGCCCAAGGAGGCATTCGACCGACTGAACTACACCACTCTGTCATCAATTCCGATGCGGCTGCAGCTGACCAATTCCTCGGTCTGCTACCCGCCGGGAATTGCCGAAGACATTTTGGTAAAAATCCAGGGTTGCTTCATTCTCGTCGATTTTGTGGTGCTCGACATGGATGTCGATAAGAGAATTCCGCTCATTCTTGAGCGACTATAACTTAGCACTGCGGATGCCCGCATAGATGTGGGAGCTAGAGAAATCCGACTCTACATCAATGGAAAGGAGGTGAAGTTTGACTTCCAACCCAGAGTAGAACAATGATCAATGGTTAGAATCAAATATGGGCTGAACTCAAGGAATATCAAAGGGGTCAAAGTTAAACCCCCAGAAATGGACAGCCTCATGATGTTCATGATGAAATTCCTAGAAAAGCAATTACCGTCACATCAACGGAAAATCAAAACTATGGTGAGGAAGGTCGTGTGAGTTCAACCACCACCGCCAAAGTCCGAAAAATCCTCGACCACACCAGGCAAGCAAAGGAAGACCAAGAAGGTGTGGCGAGTGAAACAAGTGCAGCCGTCCACGTCTACTTCTCCGAGACCGGGCGACGCACAACAACATAATTGCATAGAGGAAATCCCTGCTCGTCGAACTTTAAATGGGGAGTCCTCGCCAATAGGTAAATCGGTATGTATCTCATAATTAATTTTCCCAATGCATGTTTAGTTTTCTTGCAATTTTTTATTTCAAATTCTGCATACTAGCATGGCATGTTTAATTTTTGAATCATGCATAGAAAAATATTTGAACTTAGAATTTTCATAATGAGAATTCTCATGCACATCTTGACAAATATTTCCCTTGGATACCAAACACTAACCCTACACATAGCTGAACTAAAATGCATTATTTAGCATTGGATTCTTGGGTGGGGACAAAAGTCCCGCATAGTGGTTCAGCCGAACCATTATGGTGCCCACTTGTGTTCAAACTTTTTGTGTGCACCATGTTTGGTGTGTGTGTTAGGGAATGCAAAGTTTAGAGGGGAGAGGAGCACCCCCTTGGTTCGGTCGAACCAAGGGTCGGCTTACCCTATAAAGTCAAGGCATGGAGCTTGCTCTCCTTGCCTCAAATTGAGTTGTACCTAGTTGCTCTCAAGTTCTCTCCTCCTCTCTTGAGTTCTCATAATATTCTTGCTCTAAGTTCATATAAAAACATTTCCCAAAGTTTTGTTGCATCTTGAGTTTCCTCCACGTGTTTTCACGCAAGAACAAGTTGTGGTGGCAACCAAGCTCCACAAGAACGACTAACTCGGATGGCTAATTTGCTTTGAGCTAACACTTAACCTGTCCCTAGTGTTCTTGTGACACCCCAAGCCACAAAACCCCGGGATATCACTAAAATCCACTATGTGACCAATTGTTGTGCTAACCAGCAGAAAAAAATTTCAGCAGCACCTCCTCTGTAATTTCAAAAACGCGGAGCAAAATAATACTTGATATCATATAACGCAATCCAAAACCATAAAGAGCATCCTAACATGCATGAAAGGTAAAGTTCTAGTTTCCCTCATCCTTTCTACACATCCACCACCAAGACTCAACAACAAGCCTTAAAGGCATAACATGGTTTTTACGATTAGCAAAAGAGATAATTAGAGAATGATGGTGTGTGTATCCGTGCAGCTACGCCCCTCCCAAAAGATCTACCTTTGGTACCAGGATGGGAAAAACAAGGGTGAGATTTAAACATCTCAGCAAGAGAACTTGTTTTGACAAGCTATTTAAATCATAAGTTCATTAAGCAACGATGTAACATAATCATGTAGGATATCAGAAGAAAAAATATAACTTCTAGAATTTTAAAAGCGCAACTCCACATAGATAAGGTAAACATGATATTTCCTCACATCCACATAAGCATGAAATTATTTTTCATCTTAAGAATATGCAATGAGTATGCATATGAAGGCAATGCTATGTCTCTTGCCTACATACCCAACAAGGTATGGAGCTGCATCCATCGATGTTGTACCGGTACGGTCATGACCATAGGTCGATGACATAACTTCAAATGCATATGAATGATGCAAGATGTATTCACTGCATGATTCAATATTATCACAATATAAACATACAACTATAACTTCCTTCAACAATGTGGATTAACCACATATATCTTGATGAAAACAATAATAGCTTCATATAAAGAAAATTATTCTCCAATTCCACATGGTGAATAAATTAAATATCAAGATTCAGTTGTTGAAAGTAAACAATGGTTCTTTGCATCAATGAGTAGGTGATAAAGATAACAAGCCAAAACAGTAGCAAACCACCGCTACATTCACTTGCCTGCAACTTGATAGAGATGAGCGCTCTAAGCACGATCTGGAGCAACACCACCTGTTAAATATCTCATATTCTCAGCATCCAACAAGGAAAAACATCTACAATCAATAGCCAACTCGCACCTACGTCCAACACCCCAAATAGGCAAACAAAGACAAAAAGCACCCATCCTGAAATATTCAACTAGAGTAGCAGATCTTATATTTTTCATATCTCCTGATTATGATGGATATAAATTCTCAAATTTTGTTGTGAGTAACATAACTTTATAATCTACCATTCTTTAGTAGTAATTGTCCTTAACAAAAATCATTTAGGTCATCAAACATTCAATTTAAGTTCAGCCTGTAAGTCTGTCAGAAACTGCAGAGCACTCACACAAAAATAGCCATAACTTTTGCTACAAGATTCCAATTGTGGAGATTATGGCAATTGGATATCCACATGGCAAGCTTATCCGACTGGAGATAGGGATAGGTTGCGCCTGCCATATATGTAAACCAAATATGACTTGGGTGTTACGTTGCCGATTGAGATAAGGCAACGGCCCATAGTCACGGTTTGGTAGGATTGAGGAAACCGACTTAGAGTAAGATAGGGTTTCCTATCTGTAAGCCCGCCTCCCAAGACTATATAAGGGGGGTAAGGGGCGTCCCTTGAGGGATATTAGAAGTTAGATCAGCTTTCAGCTTTAGATACACAACATCACGAGATCAATAAAAACACTCACGGATCGAGTCCCCAAAACAGAAGTAGGGTATTACCTCACGAGGGGGCCTGAACCTGTCTAAATCTTGTTTTCCACCTAACCCATCGAGCTTGGCGATCTTGACTGCACCCCCAAATTTCTATTGCCGAAACCAAGTTTCGACAGTTGGCGCGCCAGGTAGGGGTCCGCGCGTCAAGACTTCTTCGACAATCTCGCCGACAAGGGCGATGGGATCTTCTGCAGGATTCGGCGACTTCGCCGCCAACGACTTCGACAAGTTCTCCTCCTTCGACTCGGATTCAAACCAATCGGGAGGAGAAACCCACTCGGTGCCGTTTGGGCTCCCGAACAATGCCAAGATCTACGACGAAATCTTGGAGTCCAAGATGCAGTCCATCCACTCCGACGAAGGAACTCACTGTTAGTGATATGCCCTAGAGGCAACATGGAGATGTTGGATATCACTTCAATGTTTATGTATAAATGAATAAAGTGTTATTTAGTTCCATGAAATAGACATCTTGTATTGATCAATAAGTACGTGACTTATTTATGAGACTCTTTATGTATGAATTTTCTAAACGATCCCTGATCATATGTCATATCGTTGGAACAAATATGATTCTAAGATCGGCATGTTTATTGATTGATGATCATGTCTCATAGATCATGGGTATGAAGATACCAAATCAATAAACATGGACATATGTGTTGGAGAACACATTGTTGGATAGACCCACCATGAGACACTACAGGAATTAATGTGCCATTAGTTGGTCTCAGGTAGTGTTGGTACAAAGTCCTTAGACCTGAGATCACTACGGATTCCAACATGTGTAGTAGCCTACTTTGGGACTACCAAACGCTATTCCGTAACTGGGTAGTTATAAAGGTAGTTTTCGGGTTTGCTATGAAACATGGAGTGGGATGTGAGTGATCAAGATGGAATTTGCCCCTCCTTTGGAGAGATATCTCTGGGCCCTCGAGGTAATGGATTATGGAAATGCATGGCCATGCTAAGTTGATTGAGGAGTCAATCAATAGACAGATAATCCAATACGGTTCGAGTGAATGGTTAAGCTATTGAAGGGATGGCACACATCTTGCCTATAGCTTAACCGGTATCGTGAGGAGAGGGATTTGTGTACACATTACAGTTCGAGCCGATATTATTCTTGTATACTATGGTGTCAATATGTGCTGCTAGGCGCCGCTGTTGATGGGTCGGCTGAGTTGGACTCGAGCCGACGATCGGCTAAGTTAGACTATAGCCGAAACCGAGTATACCTGAACCTACAGGGTCGCACGCTTAAGGGGATAGAATAGATATTCGAGTTGGACTCGGATACGGCTCGATCGGATAGGGATCCGATCGGATAGAGTCCTATGGGCTTACGACGTGTGGGCGGCCAACTCTATGAGATACGGATGAGATCGATTCAAAATAGAGTCCCGATTGGCCACTAGTCCCGCCGGCCAACTCTATATAAAGGGCGAGGGTGGAGAGTTTATGTATCGCGTTGAATCGAATCCGCAACAAAAGTCGCCGAGATCAATCTCCACGGAAACCCTCCCCACTTTCGAGCCAAACCCTAGCCTTGCATCGCGTGCTAGCACACGGGTGTACGGCGTTTTGTCCCCGGACGTGTGGATACCGGTAGAGGCGCTGCTACGTTGCGCGCTGTTAATCGGCTGATTGGCGAATCGGCTGTCCCCGGGAATCGGCTGTCGGCTTGCGGAAATCGGCTACACAGTTCCAGATCAGATAGCCCTGATTGGCTATTTCCGCTGCATACTCCAATCGGTAACGATCTATCGGCCCTTACTTGCAAGTGTTCCTGGTTAGCGCGGTTAAAAGTTTTTATTTTTAGCTAGCGTAGCCTCCGCGTATCCCTTCACTCACTCGGCACCGTTTGGATTACCAAACACCGCTGAGATCTACTGCAAGCTCCTCCACTCCGAATCAAGGACGACCCACTCGGAAGAGTCCACATCATCAACCTATGACTCGGACTGGAACGATCCAGATCCGAGCAACCCTGGCTCGAGGGAAATCGCGGTCATCCTCCAGTCATTCGGCTCATGCTCATCCTCGGAGCTCAACGAGTATCTCAGCTCTTCAGGCTTTGACGACCTTTATGGCATCCCCTCGGACGAAGCCAATGACTCCGATTGCGACAAGGACTACGAGCCGAAGTGCTTTGACGTCCTCATGGCTGAGGTGGCCGAGACCAACTAAGCCATGGCCCGCAGGCTTGTGGAAGAAGAACGAGCCAGACTTGAGCAAGAGCGCAAGCTGGCGGAAGAGGAGAAGAAGCGCAAAGAGGAAGCCGACAAAAGGAAGCAGAATCTAAGGGCAGCCGGACGGTCTGCTCAAGAGGCTATACGTCAAACGCGGGTCCGCAACACCAATATCTTTCAGACGCCACAGCAGAACGCCGTCGCTGCCCTCACTCTCTTGGACACCGTCATCGAGACGGCCCCCCCGACGTGACTCCAATCCTAGACAAGATCAAGACCATTGTTGCAGCTACGGCCAATGGTCATCCCTCCACCTCAGCACGAAGACCGACTAAGTCCGTGGCTGAAATGCCCGACAGAAGCCGGCTTCCGCCGCTAAGGTCAAGGGATTACAAGAGGCCCGAACCAGACTGGTCGACAACCAGGCCAAGAGGCCCACGCCACGAGTCCACGAAGAAGCATCAAGAGCAAACGGCCGACTCCCGCGAGAAGCAACATGGACGTCCACCCGTCCACCACCACGTCCGCCGCAACAACAGCTCCAGCTACTGAACCAGCCTACCGAGGACCCCGCCGAGTGATCTGCGGGAAGTCCTCGATCGTCGCTACCAAGAGCAAGATCAACGCACTCGGGAAGATCGGAGGGGATCACCCGACAGCAATGACGACGGAGTTCCAGCTTTTACTCGGGAGCTTCGCCAAGTGCACTGGCCGAACGGGTTCAAGCCAACTGGAATCGAGAAGTACGACGGCAAGACAAACCCCGAGTCGTGGTTGACCGTGTATACTCTCGCCATCCGTGCAGCTGGAGGCGACAACAAGGCCATGGCCAATTACCTGCCTGTGGCCCTTGCCAACTCAGCTAGGAACTGGCTCACGAGCCTGCCAAGAGGCTCAATCGGCTCGTGGAGTGAGCTAAGGGACCACTTCATCGCCAACTTCCAGGGCACCTTCGAAAGGCCTGGAACCCACTTCGACCTGTACAACGTCATCCAGAAGCCGGACGAACCTCTGAAGGACTACATCCGACGCTTCTCCGAAAAGCGCAACAAGATCCCCAACATCACCGACGACATCATCATCGCCGCCTTCCAGAAGGGAGTCCACGATGAACTGTTAATCGGTAAGTTTGGGCGCATGCCACCAAAGACGGTGAAGCAGATGTTTGAGACGGCAAATTCTTACGCCAAATCCAATGATGCCATCAAAGCGGCGCGCCAAGACCGGCCCGACAGGAGGGATGACAAGAAGGCGGGAGGAAGCAGAAATCCTAAGAAGGATAACGGCAACAACAACCAGGGCCAGAAGGACCGCAACCGCCGATCCGAAGACCTAGTTGCCGCAACCTCCAACACCCAACGCCGACCCCGAGTCGCGGCCTACGACGCCATCATGAACGCTCAGTGCACGCATCACCCCAATCACAAGCACGCGGCTAAGGACTACTTTATTTATAAACAGTTCGCCGAGCAGTATGCGGCACAGCTCAACAAAAAACCGACTAACGAAGCCGGTCCATCGGGCGCCAAGAAGAACAACGCGGCTGAGAACGCCGAGCCTTTCCAAGACCCCATGGGCGAGCTGAATCACATCTTCGGGGGCCGCTAGCCTATGAATCCAAGAGGAAACAGAAGCTAACTGACCGAGAGGTCAACGTGGCACAACCCGAGGTCCCACAATACCTACGATGGTCAGAGGTGGCCATCACTTTTGACCGCTCGGATCATCCCGACCGAGTGGTTCATCCGGGGCGCTACCCACTCGTCTTGGACCCGGTGGTCCGCAACATCAAGCTCAAGCGCGTCCTCATCGATGGGGGCAGCGCCCTCAACATTTTGTTCGCCAAGACCTTGGACGAGATGCAGATCTCGAGGGCCGAACTGAAGGCAAGCTCAGCCCCCTTCCATGGAGTTATTTCAGGGCTGTCATCAACACCACTCGGGCACATCGCCCTCCCGGTCACCTTCGGAGTTCGAGAGAATTTCCGGACGGAGAACGTCACTTTTGAGGTGGCCGACTTCGAAACAGCCTACCACGCCATTATCGGAAGGCCTGCACTCGCCAAGTGTATGGCGATACCCTATTACACTTACCTCTGCATGAAGATGCCAGGTCCCAACGGCGTCATCACTCTTCGCAGCGACGTGAAGCAAGCCTTCACCTGCGACAAGGAGAGCTGCGACATGGCCCAATCTCGCGAGAGATCACGTGGCCAGCAAGAGATCCGATTGGCCGCATCGACTTTGGCAGAGGGTGAAATCCCCGCGAAGAAGATAGCCAAATCAGGAACCGGCGATGCCAAGACCAAGAAGATCTCCCTTGATCCATCGGATCCCTCGAAAACTGCTGTAATCGACGCTGAACTAGATCCTAAATAGGAAAGCGCGCTCGTCACCTTCCTCCAAAATAATAAAGATGTTTTTGCTTGGAAACCATCTGATATGCCTGGAATTCCTAGGGAGGTGATCGAGCACTCTTTACACATCAAAGATGACGCGAAGCCGATAAAACAACGGTTACGCAGATTCGCGTAGGATCGAAAAGATGCCATCAAGGAAGAGCTCACAAAGCTCCTAGCCGCCGGCTTCATCAAAGAAGTTCTACATCCCGACTGGCTTGCCAACCGAGTTCTGGTCCGGAAAAAGACGGGGCAATGGCGCATGTGCGTTGACTACACCGACCTCAACAAAGCATGCCCCAAAGATCCATTCGAGCTGCCTCGCATCGACCAAGTCGTAGATTCAACAGCCGGCTGCCAACTCCTGAGCTTTTTGGACTGTTACTCGGGCTACCACCAGATCAGCTTGAAAGAATCCGACTGCTTGAAGACATCGTTCATCACGCCGTTTGGAGCCTACTGCTACATCACCATGCCTTTTGGCCTGAAGAACGCCGGCGCCACATACAAACGCATGATCCAGAGGTGTTTCCAGACGCAGATCGGCGAGAACGTGGAAGCTTATGTCAACGATGTCGTCATCAAGACCAAGCAGAAAGAAGACCTGATTGCCGACCTAGAGGAAACCTTCACAAATATTCGGGCCTTCAGAATGAAGTTGAACCCAGAGAAATGCACTTTCAGTGTTCCATCAAGCAAACTGCTCGGCTTCATGGTCTCACATCGCGGCATTGAAGCAAATCCAAAAAGGATCAACGCTATCTTGAACATGAAGCCCCCGAATAACCAGAAGGATGTCCAGACGCTCACTGGCTGCATGTTGGCGCTAAGCTGATTCATCTCTCGACTCGGCGAACGAGGCATGCCCTTCTTCATATTGCTAAAGAAAATGGACGACTTCCAATGGACCACGGAAGCCCACAAGGCCTTTGAAGATTTTAAAGAATTCCTTACGACGCCGCCCGTCCTAGCCTCACCTCAGCCCCAGGAGCCCCTGCTACTGTACGTTTCAGCCACTCACCAAGTGGTTAATACAGTCCTCGTGGTCGAGCGCGAAGAAGAAGGGCGGGCCCAGAAGATCCAGAGGCCGATCTACTTTGTTAGCAAAGTATTGGCAGGAGCCAAAATTCGCTACCCCCAGGTACAAAAATTGCTATATGGTGTTACGATAACCGCGAGGAAATTGGCACACTATTTTCGGTCACTCGGTCACCGTCGTCACTTCCTTTCCACTCGGCGATGTCATCCATAACCGGAGTCAACGGGCGCATCGCAAAGTGGGCCCTGGAGCTGATGCCGCTGGACCTATCTTTTAAGGCAAGGACGTCTGTAAAGTCACAAGCCCTGGCGGATTTCTTGGCCGAGTGGACCGAACAGCAAGAAGACGTACCTCGGGAAGACCTCCAATATTGGACCATGCATTTCAACGGATCCAAGAGGATCACCGGCTTAGGGGCAGGAGTTGTGTTGATCTCCCCGACAGGGGAAAGGCAAAGATATGTCCTCCACCTCCACTTCTCCACCTCACATAACATCGCCGAGTACGAAGCCCTGCTACATGGACTGCGGCTCGCAGTTTCACTCGGGATACGTCGGCTCGTCGTGAAAGGGGACTCTCAGCTGGTCGTCAACCAAGTAATGAAAGAGCGGTCTGTCTAAACGATACCATGGAGGCCTACGACAGAGGTCCGCAAACTTGAAGACAAGTTTGACGGACTCGAGCTATCACACGTCCTAAGACACAACAATGAAGCGGTGACGAGTTGGCGCGGTTCGGGTCCAAGCGAGAAGCCGCCCAACAGACGTTTTGTCGAGCACCTCTACGAGCCAACATTGCGGCAAAACCAACTCCCGCGAACAAGCGCAAACGAAGTCGCCATGATTGACGCCGACTGGAGGGCACCACTCATCAAATTTTTAACACAGCAAGAGCTGCCGGAAGACCGGGATGAGGCAGAACATGTCCGATGTCGTTGCCAAGCTTACGTCATGGTTGACTCTGATTTATACAAGAGAAGTCCCTCCGGAGTCCTGATGAGATGCATCACACCCGAGAAAGGACGACAGCTACTCCAAGACATCCACTCGGGCATATGCGGAAGCCACGCGGCAGCACGCACCTTGGTGGGCAAAGCCTACAGACAAGGTTTTTTCTAGCTCACCGCGGTCTCCGACACGGACAAAGTGGTACGAACCTGTGAAGGTTGCCAATTCTTCACCCGACAGAGCCATGTCCTAGCCCAAGAGCTACAAACAATTCCATTATCCTGGCCGTTCGCGGTATGGGGCTTAGACATGGTCGGCCCTTTTCAAGAAGGCTCCAGGAGGATTCATGCACCTATTCGTCGCAATTGACAAGTTCTCCAAGTGGATCGAAGCTAAGCCGGTCGCCACAATTACTGCTGACAAGGCGCAGGACTTCATCCTCAACATCGTGCACCGTTTCGGCGTCCCAAACAGAATCATAACCGACAATGGGACTCAATTCACTAGAGGCATCTTCAAAGAATTCTGCGAATACTTTGGGATCAAAATCTGCTATGCGTTGGTTGCACACCCTAAAAGCAATGGACAAGTCGAGCGTGCCAACGGCATGGTCCTCCAAGGCATAAAGGCCCGTGTGTTTGATCGCCTAAATCCTTACGCCGGCAAGTGGGCTCAAGAGCTCCCCTCGGTTCTATGGTCCCTGCGGACCACGCCCAGTGGGGCTACCGGCCAAACTCTTTTCTTTTTGGTTTATGGCGCAGAAGCCATGTTGCCAAACGACATGGAGTATGAGTCCCTCTGAGTCCGCAGCTTCTACAATGAACGCTATGACCCTGACCGAGTGGATGACCTCACCCGACTGGAAGAGGCCCGAGAGGCAGCCCTCGTCCAGACGGCGAAATATCTTCAAGGGCTCAGACGAT
This sequence comes from Oryza australiensis, assembly GCA_019925245.2. Taxonomy (NCBI): domain Eukaryota; kingdom Viridiplantae; phylum Streptophyta; class Magnoliopsida; order Poales; family Poaceae; genus Oryza; species Oryza australiensis. Next base: position 181,071 of record JAIFGZ020000449.1, read on the forward strand.
ACCACAGTTGCAACGTTCGAGCACGAGCTTTTATCGTTGGCGATTTGGTTCTACGCAAGATTCAGACCACCAAAGACCGTCACAAGTTATCCCCCTTGTGGGAAGGACCGTATATAATTGCTGAGGTGACTCGGCCAGATGCATATCGATTAAAGCGTGAAGACGGATCCATGGTGGAGAACTCCTGGAACATCGAGCATCTTCGACGATTCTATGCCTAAATTGACTTAAGTTTCATGTTTCTTCTTGACTGCCAACCTCAAGCAAGTCGACTTCTTGAGTTAGTAGTCGGGGCTGTACATATGTCAATAAAGCATGGTCTTTTTTTCGACAACCTGTGCGTACTTGGTTTATCATTGTTTAATGTTTCTTGATTCGAGTTCAATGTTTAAGGACTGAGAATTTTTTGATGACCTAATCAGGCTTAGGCTTGGTGATAGTTGGACGAAAATTACTTAAGAAACTTTACATGAAAACTCGGGTCAGGGCATTAACATAAATAAGCCAAATACCTACAAAGTTTACATCAGAAAGTTGCATATAATGTTTACAAGACAAATTAAGGCCGGAAGTGGTTCACTACATCGGCGGCCACCTTTTTGGCCGATTCCTGTGCCTCATTAATTAAATCAAGGGCCTGCTCATTTGAAGTTCCCTCAGCGAAGCCCTCCCCGACTGAATCCACGTCCACTCGAGGGTAGAGTGACTTCGTTTGTGCAAGGGCGAAGCCCGCACCCATGACAGCCGCCTCGGAAATGTTAGTTAAATACTGGTCAGGGGCTCGCCTAAGCTTGTCAAAGACTTCAATGGGTCCGGTGAGCTGGTCCCGACTCCATGATGGAACAAAGACAGCAGGATCGGGCGCTACGTTCGCTACGTCTTCTCGGACCCTTCCAGCTTGTTTGACCCTCTCAAGTAAGACGTCATATTGAGCTTGGGTCTTGACTTTGTAAGCTGCCAAAAGAACATGATCATGCAAAGCACTCGAAGATAACGCAGTACAACGAATATCGTCTGAAAGAGCTCACCTTCAAACTCGGTCTCCAGCTCGGCCTTGCTGAGGCTGACTGCCTCCAGCTGGATTTGGAGCGAGTGAACCTCCGATGAGTTTTCTACAATAAAGAAGAGTCATCAGCATCCAAAATTGATAAAGAAGCCATAAAGAGATTGAGAGGATTAGACTTACTCCCGACTGAACCCCGGAGGTCGAGGTTTTCTTCCCGAAGTTCGGCTACCTCCCTCCTCAGGGCTGCTTCCCTCGACGCGGCCTCTTCTCGTGTGGTCTTCAACTTTTGCTGGACGTCCTCTAGGGAGTTTAGATGCGGGACCAACTTCTCGAGCGCCTTGGACATGGCCATCGATCGGCAGTACTCTTTCTGCGCGCAAGACCTGAAGTTGGCTGACTGAAAAGGAATAACGATGCGGCAACGGAAAAGGATCGAGACTTACGTTGAGTAGCCGAGTCGCCTCATTCAGGCTGTTGACAAGGGCATCCCTTTCCTCGCTTCCGCTTGCTTATCCAAGACGATGCCCTGCCTTTGGCCTTCTGAATCTCGCCACTCGATCTCAATCGGAGGAACCCAGGTTTTAGAAGACTGTAACCTGGGGATCTCTTCTACTGTGGCTGTTAGATCATGAGGAACAGATGAAGATACGAAAGAGTTAAACTGAAGATTGAAGATGAAATGTTAATTCAAGACTTACCAGTTTTGGCGGCTGAATCCTTGACTGGAGCAGCCCAGCTGGTCTCTTCCTTCTGACTCTTGGCCGACTGATCTTCAGTCGGGGCCTTTTGGGTCACAGCCGAGGGCTTCTCCGCAGTTGACTGACTTCTAGTCGGGGCGTCCCGGCTAGCGGTCGGGGGTTCCTTCCTTGGGATGTTCTCGCTGGGAGGTGAAGGCCTCCCACTCGGGGTGCTCTCGCTTGGGAGAGGGCTCCGGGGTTTGGGTTCCATAGGTTTGGATGCCTCTGACGCGGCAGCTGGCGTAGGCCCCTCACTCCGCCCTGCAGGGTCTATGTCTTGGGGTTTCCTACAAAGAGAACGACAGGAGCAATCAGAATGAAGACGAAGAAACCTTCAACGATGAGTTCAAACTTCAGTCACGAGGCGTACCTGGACGACCGGCGGATTTTCGGCGCCGCCTTCGGTGATGGCATTGGAGGGGTTGTTTCGGCTGGAGGGGCTAGGACATCATCGTCCGAGTCATCGATGACGAGCCTCCTTTTGCTCGCCCGTTTGCTGATATCCTCACTCGGGGCTGCCCTTTTCCCGGCTGGATCACTCTGGATCTTCACGCCGCCGGTTGGCTTCTTGGCAGGTCGGGTCGGCACGTCGTCATGAGGAATTTTTTAGGGCTTCGAGATGATGGAAGCATTTTCCTGCAAGAAAGTTTCTTACAATACTAAGAAGTATGACATCAGGATTGCAAGGCAATGAAAGAGTTCAATCGGCTTACCGGAGGAGGAGGTCGATAGAGACTGAAGGGAAGGACCGGCAGCACGAGGCTGCGCTCGACTGCAATTCCAGTCGAGAAGACCTTGTACATCCGAATTTTTAGGATCTCAAAGCTGAGGGAGTCACGGTCTTCCCGATTGGGGTCCCTCTCACCCTCGCACTCGAAGGCTGGCTTCAATCGCTCCTTGATCGGCGCCAGTCGGCTCTTGATGAAGTGCCAAGTGATTTGCTCGCCGCGAAGGCCTTTTTGCTTCATCTCCAAGATCTTCGCTAATAACTTATCGGCTTCTTCCCAGTCTTGAGCTACTGGCACGGTACTCCAGGTATGCTTAGGCACGGGGGGAAGACCGACGAAGTTTGGCAGGCTGGGTTCAGGATTGCTAATATAGAACCAGCCTGCATGCCAGCCCTTGTTGGAAGACTTCAAAGGGAGAGAGAAATACTCCTTGCGGAGGGATTCGCGGAGCTGGAAACCTGCCCCACCAACGACGCAGGGCTGGTCCTTGTTTGGATGCGGCTTAAGGTAGAACATGCGGCGGAAGAGCTAGAAGTAGGGGAGAATGCCAAGAAAAGATTCACACACGTGGATGAAAAGAGCAATGTGAAGCATGGAGTTGGGGTTCAAATGATAGAGACGAAGACCGTAATAATCAAGAAGCCCCCTAAAGAACTCGGAGGTGGGGAGGCTGAAGCCACAGTAAAAGAAAGATGTGAAGACTACGAGCTCACCGGTGTTTGGGGTGGGAAACTCTTCACCCGCCGCCGGACGCCAGCCCGCGATCTCCTTGGGAGGAAGCACTCCGTGCTTCACCATCTCCTTGAGGGTGGACTCCCTCACATCCGAAGTGGCCCACTGCTCGAAAGGGATTTTCCTCTCATCCACCATGAGTGTGGTTTGGATGAGGAGCAGATCTGGCTAAAAGGATGGGGATTTGAGATGGGGGTCGCTAAAGATGGGTGCGGAGGCTAACTGAAAGCGAGGCACAAGCTTCTGGATCGGTGGATTGGGCACATGCAAGGGCATAGGGTTCTCCGCTATGCGCTGGTGAACAGTGTTGCGATTGGGAAATTTCTTTGGGAAGACGAAGTGGCGGGGATGACCTCGAGGCTTTGTATAAAGATTTGAGGGTTGTGCTAGGTTTTCTTGCGATTGGGCCGAGCCCATGAGAAACTTGCGGCCCATCTAAGGTGTGGCCTGACGCGTGTCCTTAGGGACTTAAGTGGATGAACTTAAGCAGATTTGCTTTGGCAATATGCACGTGTCTGAGTGTCCTGTACCTTTGGAAATCCTTTCATACCGCGGTTTGCTTGACTTCATGAGAAGTTAGCACGATGCAATTTGAGAGGTGACCAACAGCTAAGCTTTTTATGGCTGCCTTGATAACAAGGGCTGTTTGGTTCTTTAGCATTTGATTGGATGACTATATCAATGCTATTTTTCCACCTTGGTGAAGATCTTTTTAGATTGAGACCAATATTATGGCAGGAGCTGTTCAATATTTTGGTCGTATTTTTCAGACGACTGAAAAACTTGTTTACCCATGAGGGACGATTAAAATATTTGTTCCGAGATGACTCGGGCAGATCCGCTCGGATAAGCATGAGCTTACCGAGTGCTTTTCGCCTATGAGGGTTGATTGAGTTATTTGCTCTGAGATGACTCGGGCGAATTCACTCGGATGAGCACGAGCTTGCCGAGTGATCAGATCTTTTATGATTGCTTTAGCATGAGCTAAATATTTATATGAGTATGATTCTTTATAGTTCTTGATTGTATGTTTGGTCTGTTTTTGGCTCTAATCATACAGTCGGGGGCTACACTTAATTGGTACATCATGAGATGTGCCTAGATATTTATTTTTGAGAATTTTTTGGATATTTTCCATCTCTTCACAGCCTTTGGAGCCACTCGGGAGATTCAGGCAGAGATGATGGAATCACTCGGCGCCAGAAGTACTTGGCCAAAGAGTTTTTTGGTTGTATGCTGTCTTGGTTTGATGTTGAGTTGTCTCGTCGACTGAAAAGGACTCGGGGGCTACTGTGGAGATTATGGCAATCGGATATCCACATGGCAAGCTTATCCGACTGGAGATAGGGATAGGTTGCGCCTGCCATACATGTAAACCAAATATGACTTGGGTGTTACGTTGCCGATTGAGATAAGGCAACAGCCCATAGTCACGGTTTGGTAAGATTGAGAAAACCGACTTAGAGTAAGATAGGGTTTCTGATCTGTAAGCCCGCCTCCCAAGACTATATAAGGGGGTAAGGGGCGTCCCTTGAGGGATATCAGAAGTTAGATCAGCTTTTAGCTTTAGATACACAAGATCATGAGATCAATAAAAACACTCAGCGGATCGAGTCCCCAAAACAGAAGTAGGGTATTACCTCACGAGAAGGCCTGAACCTGTCTAAATCTTGTTTTCCACCTAACCCATCGAGCTTGGCGATCTTGACTGCACCCCCAAATTTCTATTGCCGAAACAAGGTTTCGACACCAATGGACTTGTTATTTACATATCTAGAAAGCTTATAAAGTTATCTACAACTTATACAACTTCTAGAAAGTCTGATTCGGCCTCTAAATAGGATTAATCTATAGTTGAACAGATACTGCCCAAAATCGCAGGAATGAAAAACAGTCAGAAAGAAACATTCATAACTCACTAACCACAAATCCGATTGAGGGTTTCTTTATGGCCATGGAAAGCTTTAAATCCCCTACAACTTTTAGAAAATCTTATTTTTTTTTTGGAGCCACTAATATGCCCAAAACAACCAATTTCGGAGACTACACAAATTGATGAGTTTCAGATCAAGGATGAAGCTGCATTTCGGGAGTCTCTCCTCTAATCCCATCCCCTAACCACGGATATAACCCACAAAACATCATCCAATCAGAGGGATTAGGGTTTCTCACCTTGCCTTGAGTTGTAGCAGCAAGAACCTAGGTTTCCCACCTCCTCTTCTCTCCCATCCTCTTCTTCCTTCTTCTCCTCCCTTCCTCTTCTTCCTTTCCTCTCTCCTTTCTCTACTTTGGGGGCAAGAGCAGCCGCCAACAAGGGGGGAAAAGGTGGCTAGGGTTAGAAGAAGCTAGGGTTGGCTGCCCTTTTATACTTGAGTTCTCTACACACACATCCAACGGTCCACAATTACTCGGGTCATCAAAGGGGCAATACTTAGCCAAATTGGGCGAGTGAGTAGTCAAACGGACTCGTCTCGATGAGCTCTACGCAACCACGGTCTCCGATCGTCCATCAGAGCAACGGATTTAAAAGTCAACTTTTACCCCTCTTAGGAGTAATTAGTCAGCTCTCTTTATTTTTTCTATTATTTTTCATTACCAGTATTACAGTTCTTGTGTTATTGTTCTTTTGTAAGCTGTAGATATGAAGAAAGGTGTCAAGCGGTCAGTCGATGCTATGCACAAAGCCACGGGGACAAGCTCGACAAGATCCATCCACCGGCTATGCACCTAGCCCGACAACACAAGATGAGCTTCAAGCCGCTACATCGAGGGGAGGAGAAAGCTCCAACGCTCTGTCATTTCTCTCAGATCGATGTCGATCTAAGGGATGATCAAGAGAGACAAGCCTACATCATTCTCAAAGACCGAGACTTTGCTCACACCCGAGCATATGACCCGACATTGCTCACCAAAACAGGTATGGATGTTGACTTCGTTAATGTTTGGCAAGCCATAGGGAGGCATAAATTTGAACATGTGGGGAGGAAGGTTCACACGTTCTTATCATCCAATTGCTTTGCACCCTCAAAGAAGTAGGAGAAGGTATTACTTTTTGATTTTTCGGGAAGGAATAATATTACACATGGAAAGAATTTAGTCTCCTTCTTAGGTTTGTTCAACATTGTTCTGTGAACTGGGAGTCACCACTATCAAGTTTTAATAAACAAAATTTCTAGCAAAACGTATCAGGTGAAACCTTTTATACTAAGCCAAGAACTAATGATATTCATAATCCTACCTTGAGGTTGATGCATAAATGGGTAGCATTTACTATCTTTCCTAGCGAGGATCTTAGGACAGTAAGAGATGACGAATTAATGATCCTATATGCCATGGTTAAGAAAATTAAAATCTCTCCTGTGAAAGTGATGATAAAACAATGGTTAGAACAATTTAGGATGAAGGGACACATTGAGTGCACTTTATTAATCACTCGTATTGCACTTAATGTCGGGGCCTTGGCCGATGTACAAGTACCGTACATCACCAAGCCCATGAAATGTCGTGGCAATCAGCTAGTAGTGAACAATGGGCACAAGGACCTAGCTGGTACCATGGATAGACCACAGAGTCATCAAGCTCTAGTGGTCTACCTCCATCATTTGGTGCTCAATGCTCATTCTCGGCACGAGGTTTTCGTGACCAAGCATTTGCGGAGATCACTCAAAGGATGGGTGAATTGGACATGAGAACCATTGAGACTCAAGATACACTCCATCAACATGTCCAAGAAACCCATCAATGGCAACACCAGACCAATGAGCAGCTCAAGGAAATCGGCTCTACACTGCAGCAAGGCCAATCCGATCTGATGGCCTATTTCTGTTCACAAGAGTTCAATCCCTATCATGGACCATGAGAAAAAAAACAAGCTTGGGGGAGAGCCCCCACGTGAGGTAACTCATATCATTTATTACCTTTGCATTGCATTTGATAATAGTAATAATAATAAAACAATATATATATATATACTAAGGTTGCTATGCATAGTAGGAATGTTTAATTCCCTCACTTTGGAAATGATGAATAGTTGCTCTATTTTATTTTCCTCTTGTGCCTAGATTACAACTTATCATTGTCTAAGTTTTGAGTTTGTTGGCTGAAGTATATCACCTTGAACTTGAAAACTTGTGGGTAGCAAGTGCACAATCTAAGTCTAGGTTGTTGTGGGATATGATATGACGAAGTAGAGTGGCTATGATCTTATTCTCTGTGGAACTTGAATGCGGAGATTTCATTTTCAAAAGAAAAAATGATGAGTTCCTCAATGATTACAAATTCCTATCAAAGTCATATGATGATTTATTTTCAAAAACCCTATACATATGCTGCTTGTAGTTAGTTTGAGTTTGGTCAAAATGTTAGACCATTGTTAGAATCTTTTCATGCTTTAATGATCAAAGTGTTGTGCATATCCACCATAAAAATTGCTCTCCCTCGACATTAGATGTTTAGCCAAAAAAATCTATTTCCCACCATATGCAAACTTCTACTCCGGAAGTGGCATCCACCATCAACTATCCCCAAAATAAAGATTCCAAATAATTATGATCCTTTATCCTCCTATGCATGCCAAATGAGACATGAGCTAAAAGGTATATACTTCAGCCAACAAGAGTATCATTCGAAACACATTGAGCAAAGTGGCAAAGCAAGGCCTTGGTAAGTAAAAGAAACAAATAATGCTCTAAGAAAACAGATATTAGAAAAAAATCATAATGCTCATAAGAGAAGAAACAAATCTTCTCGAGCATGATGATGAAAAAAAGAGAGAAAAGAAGTCTTAGCCATGTTCTCTAAATAAAGGACAGGGAGGAGGATCATACATACAAAAAGGAGTCACCAACCTAGTTCTTTTCTTTTCCTTCTTCCAATTCTCCACTCATTTATCCCTTTCCACATATATGCACAAACTTGATCATGGTCGCATGACTAGTATTCTTCTTGGATCTACTTTTTGACTTTACAAAATATTTGATGCAAGTATGTCTTATAATTTGCCCTACCTTGAGCCCCACATAAGCCTCATTAGAAGTAGGAGAAAAGTGGCAAAGCAAGGCCTCGGTAAGTAATTAAACACATTGAGCGATCTAAGAGTATCATTCGAAGAACTCTAATTTCTTTTCAAAATTGTTAAAACTTTCGGACGAAAGTGACACAAGTAATGATGGAGTAATACACTCACGATAGCCATTCTATCTCTCAACCACCCAAGACAAGGAGAAGCCTAAAGCCCTATGAGGACTAAGGTAAAAAAGGTGAGATTACCATTGCCAAGTTATTCAATTCAAGGTAGAATACTTTGTTGTAGGCATGGTACCTTAGAGAAATAAAACATGGTAGCAATTCCTGATCCGCCGAGCCTAAGTCTTGTCTTAACTCGGGGACAAGCAAAGGGTAAGCTTGGGGGAGTTTGTTGACGGTCATTAAGCACCAGTTCTGACCATCACAGACCTCGGGAATAAAAGGAATTAGCATTTCTTGCATGCATATAAGTTTAGAATTAATAAAGTTTCACATGTCCCTGGAGAATATTTGAATGCAAGAACTTATATGAATAAATGAAGTGAAAAGCTCGCTTGCAAGGGGAAGAAGCACAACTCTGACTAATCAACGCTCTCCACGTCACCATCCCACGGATTGGAGGGCCCACAAGACAGGTTAAACCGACTCAAAGTGGGGCCAAACACCTGGAAATTGCCATAAGGGCCCACCTGTAAGCCACTGGAGAAAGTCCGTGGGGATTGGAGGAGTTAAGGGGTCAGCGAACCAGGGTTCAGCCGAACCACCCTAAGCTCCAATCCATCCCCACCTTCCACGTGGACGGTCCAAATGAAGCCCCAATGATGGTTGTGTGAGTTTAGCGATTACGAACCAACTCTACAACCATCATTGGGAGGTTATAAAAGGAGAGCTTCACTTCAATTTCAACACACACCACTAGAAGTAGTTTGTACATTTCATAATTAATCTCCAGGCTAGTGGAGTTAGAAGTTAGGTTAGAGCTTCTACTCGGTTCCGAGTCGTCTACGGAGAGTCGAGTATAGTTTGTATCTTACTTTCTCTGTATGACTTTGCTCTACATAATATATTTATCTTCTCGTATATTTAAGAATGGTTCATATTCTACTTGCTTAGATATATATCCCATCTATATATTATATGATAATTATAACATGATTAGATGAGTAACTCTATTGTCATGGTCACAGTCCAATGTGCATTTAGTATGCACGTGTGCTCTTGTCTTAGTCATTGACGTCATGAGAGGCAAGGGTATCTGTGGCAATGTAAGCACGGTGCTTAGATTGTTCCATAGATATCAGTTATGGTCTTATCTCACAGGTTATAGAGAAAGGCAGCAGGTAGTGCCAGCCTTGTTGGTCCTTTGTAATCCTCCACGTTCGGGTATAGCGGAGGGTGGACGATAAGAAATAGCCTTTTGTGGCAGTTCGGGCCACTAGAGGCAGTACCCCTGTAGTCCTGGGAGCATAGAACTGGGTACCTAACCATGAATATAATTGTTTGTATAACCTATTCAACTATATTAGAAGTACATTAGGAACCTAACTTTAACACTATACTCTCTGCTTAATAGTAGTGTACTATTTGTTAGGACTCTTCTGTGTGTGTCATACTACCAAATTATCCATACCTCTTACCCATGCCTAGTGTTTGACAACTCAACTATAACACATGAATATCCATCGTAACTTAATATTCTCTTCTTGACCACCGTCTTCCATTGGGATAAAATAAATATGATACCCCGGAATACTCTAGGGTAAAATGTTATAACGGTATATCCGTGCGCTTGCAGATTTATCTGTGAACATAAGAAATACCAACACTTACCTGGAGAGAGTGCATACGGGCTTAGGGGGGCATGAAAACCTTATCAGTGTAAGCTTTGGTCTAACCGGCACTACTGTTCTATTATGTAGTAGTGATGAAATTGTGGATTACATCTAAACAAACACTAGTATAGAACCTCTCCTCTGTGACGGGCCATCACATGCCTGAGTTTGCGGACCGTCACAACGAAGTCATCTCAAACGGGCCTAAAAATAGGCCGACAAAGATATACACGCATAGACATGTTAGATGTTCATAAAACTATAGCCCATAACGGATTACAATTATCGGTGACGGGCACAATAAAATGCCTAACAAAGATGACCAATGTTATCTTTGTCGGGCACCCATAAATGCCCGTCACTGATGTGTACCATCGGTGACGGGCCCAAAACTATAGCCCAATTGAGATAACACTTACAGCCCGACATTATGGCCCGTCACCGATGAACATCGGTGACGGGCTTGAACAGTGGCCCAACAAAGATAACTTGATGGGCTTCTCGGTCTATAAATACCCCCTTCACTCTTTGTGCTGGTTATCCCACATATGGGAGGTTGAGGGGGACGAATTTTTGTCTTTTTTGCAAGAAAATTTAAATAGTAGGTCAGTGCCCTTGTAGCCCCATGATATTTTCACCCTTCAGCTTCTGTCCACATTCTCGCCGCCATCTTTGTCGCCCTTGTGATAGTCTCCTTCTTCCATGTTACCCCCAATACTTAGGACATCTCCGTCGAAGATGGTGTAAAGGTCGCCTGCATTGACAAGTAAAAAATACATAAACTTTCAAAGCTTTATACCACATTTGCTTGAATACATGATATTCCATTGTTACTCGGTACAAAGACTTATAGTCCCTTGCAAGAAGCTGCTTTGAATACTAGTATAGAAATGGCGAGTGAAAAATGGCTCATCCTCTCTTAGATGATAATAAAGATTCCATCGACTGCGACTCGCTCGAGTGTAGCATTTACTTCCTGCCTTTTGAAGCTCGAGTTTACATGGTAATCCTAGACATTACACCACATCATTTCGAATAAGACGAGACCGAGGTAGGCGAAGAAGGCGTCGAGGCCCCTTCACCGAGTAGCAGCGAGATGCGGTGAAGTTGCCGACGAGACGACCAAGATGACCTACTCCATTGACTGCGACTCGCTGGAGTGTGGAATTTTCTTCATGCCTTTTGAAGCTCGAGTTTACATGGTACTCATAGACATGGATCATACTAACGCACGCGTCCACTACTCATCACCACCACCTCGATAATGAACAGCTGCATGCATGTATTACAAAAGACATGGTGAGCTGTCTTATGATTTTGGAACAAGAGGTGGTCCACGGCTTTGAGGGAAACTCTTCAATGCTTGCAAACTCAAATCATGCCTCTGTGGCTCTAAGCATTGTTGAGGTTAGATGGACTTTGAAATACAGTATTTGAAAGTCCATGTAACCTTGACAGTGTTTAGAGGCGCAGAGGCATGATTTGAAATTGCAAGCTTTGAAGAGTTTCCCCTCAAAAGGGGGACCACCTCTTGTTCCAAAATCATAAGTCGGTTTAGTCATGTCTTTTGCAATGCATGCATGCGATGCGTTGTTATGGAGGTGGTGGTGACAGTAGTGGACGCGTGCATTAGTACGATCCATGTCTAGGAGTACCATATAAACTCGAGCTTCAAAAGGCATGAAGAAAACTCCACACTCCAGCGAGTCACGGTCAATGGAGTAGGTTATCCTTGTTGTCTCGTCGACAATTGCACCGCATCCCACTGCTGGTCTGTGAAGGGATCCCAACGCCTTCTTCGCCAACCTCGGTCTCTCCTTATTCAAAATGATGGGGTGCAATGTCTAGGATTATCATGTAGACTTGAGCTTCAAATGGCAGAAAGCAAATGTCACACTCGAGCAAGTCGCGGTCGATGGAATCTTTATTACTCGCTGGGAAAGGATGAGCCATTTTTCACTCACCATTTCTATACTAGTGTTCAGAGTAGCTTCTTGCAAGGTAATATTGTTAGTGATATGCCCTAGAGGCAACATGGAGATGTTGGATATCACGTCAATGTTTATGTATAAATGAATAAAGTGTTATTCAGTTCCATGAAATAGACATCTTGTATTGATCAATAAGTACGTGACTTATTTATGAGACTCTATATGTATGAATCTATTTCTAAACGATCCCCGATCATATGTCATATTGTTGGAACAAATATGATTCTAAGATCGGCATGTTTATTGATTGATGATCATGTCTCATAGATCATGGGTATGGAGATACCAAATCAATAAACATGGACATATGTGTTGGAGAACACATTGTTGGATAGACCCACCATGAGACACTACAAGAATTAATGTGCCATTAGTTGGTCTCGGGTAGTGTTGGTACAAAGTCCTTAGACCCGAGATCACCATGGATTCCAACATGTGTAGTAGCCTACTTTGGGACTACCAAACGCTATTCCGTAATCGGGTAGTTATAAAGGTAGTTTTCGGGTTTGCTATGAAACATGGAGTGGGATGTGAGTGATCAAGATGGAATTTGCCCCTCCTTTGGAGAGATATCTCTGGGCCCCTCGAGGTAATGGATTATGGAAATGCATGGCCATGCTAAGTTGATTGAGGAGTCAATCAACGGACGGATAATCCAATACGGTTCGAGTGAATGGTTAAGCTATTGAAGGGATGGCACACATCTTGCCTATAGCTTAACCGGTATCGTGAGGCAAAGGGATTTGTGTACACATTACGGGTTCGAGCCGATATTATTCTTGTATACTATGGTGTCAATATGTGCCTGCTAGGCGCGCTGTTGGATGTCGGCTGAGTTAGACTCGAGCCGACGATCGGCTAAGTTAGACTATAGCCGAAACCGAGTATACCTGAACCTACGGGGTCGCACGCTTAAGGGGATAAGAACAGGCATTCGAGTTGGACTCGGATACGGCTCGATCGGATAGGGATCCGATCGGATAGAGTCCTATGGGCATACGACGTGTGGGCGGCCAACTCGTGAGATACGGATGAGATCCGATTCAAAATAGAGTCCTAATCGGCCACTAGTCCCGTCGGCCAACTCTATATAAAGGAGGGACGGGTGGAGAGGCTGTGGCATGTCAATTGCATCGCGTGCAACGAAGTCGCCGAGATAAATCTCCACGAAACCCTCCCCACTTTCGAGCCAAACCCTAGCCTTGCATCGCGTGCTAGCACACGGGTGCTCGGCGTTCGTCCCCGGACGTGTGGATACGGGTAGAGGCGCCGCTACGTTGCGCGCGTTGATCGGCCGGATCGGGCGCAATCGGAGCGATCGGCGTGGTGGAATCGGCTGCGGTCGGGCGCATCGGAGCGAGGCGTGAGCGCGGCCGGACGACTCGAATCGTCGATTGGCGAATCGGCATGCGGGAATCGGCTACATTGTTCCGGATCGGATTGCCCCGATTGGCTATTCCGCGCACCCTACTCCAATCGGTAACGATCTATCGGCCCTTACTTGCAAGTGTTCCTGGTTTGCGCGATAGAAAAGTTTTTGTTTTCGGCTAGCATAGCTTCCGCGTAACCCTTCAGTGGTATCGAGCTAATCTTGCTTAGTTCGGGTTTTAGATTGGATCGGAACAAGTTTTGTGCACGGGTTGATTAGATCAATCGGTTTTACGGGATTGTTGAGGAGAGTTAATGGTAATTGCGTTCCTTGATAGTGTATCGGAACGACGTAATGTGATTACGTGGAAGCAATTTCCATGTAACTCTGTTGAGTTGGGTTCGAGATAGCGTTCCTTGATAGTGTATCGGAACGGTATAATGTGATTATGCCAAAGCTATCTCGTAATCCGATCTTGTTTGTGCCTCGTGCCTACGCAAACCATCTCCCTTGATAGTGTATCGGGACGACATAATATGATTATGCCGACATGGTTTCCGTAAGCGATTTCATAGATTGGATCTATGAATTTCATAGATTGTATTGGGACCGCCGTGTGCATACCCCCCTTATAGGTTGTCTCGATGTCGTAGCTCGCGATAAGTAGAAAACGTTTCTACGCCTAACTTGTTTTTGCAGAGAATGCTTTGAGATGGTATGGCCCTATTGTATGTATGAGATGAATGAGATGCATGTGATGCATGTAATATTCTTTCATATGTGCAATCCTGTAATATTCTTTCATACGTGCAATGCTTGTAATATTCTTTCACGACCTGCGAGTCGATGTAATCTTCAATTAGAGCTTCTATAGTAGTAGCTTAGTTTGAAGAAATCAAGCATTCGGCACTCGAAAGAACGGTGATGAAGATGGAGATCCTGTACACCGGCATGGAGATGGAAATCACCATGTGAAGGGGGCCATACTATTTCATGATATTCTACTTGCTTTCATATGTGATATGTTTGTTTGATAGGATAGCATCCCTCACAAAATTAAGTAGTAATGATGCCCTTCCAAATGTTGCACCCGTCACCGTTATGCTCGTCAATGGTGGGGCGCCAAAGCGAGTGCCATTCTCTATCATAACACGAGGGGTATATGTCGACATATACATGCAGGAACATTTGGTTTACTTAACAAGGCTATCAAAACAGTTTTGGGCCTTGGGGCATAGGTTGGGGCCGGGCATGGAGATGCCACACCAACAACAAGAGTCACATAGAGATGTGATTAGCAAGGAGTTGCTTACCGATGTTATTAATCTTCTAGCGTGATGCCAAAGCTCACTAGAAAATTAATTAACATGTGGATCTTGACCCAATACGTAACCTAGAGGGAAGGTGGAAAATACGTAATGGGAGTCTTATGTTAAATTGTTTAACAAAAGACATAGCATAAACATTGTGCTAAACTTTGCTTTTCTCTTTGTAGAATAAATGGCGGCTAATACTACACCCAGTACCTTTAACTTGCGATCTATTCTCGAAAAGAAAAAATTAAATGGAACAAACTTTATGGATTGGTATCGCAACTTGAGAATTGTTCTCTAGCAAGAGCGTAAGGAGTACGTTCTTGAAGTACCTTATCGGAGGATTTGCCTAATAATGCCACTTGCAACGCACGGAGAGCTTACGAGAAGCACACTAATGATGCCCTAGACATAAGCGTCTCATGCTAGCTACAATGTCCCCGAGCTTCGAAGCAATATGAGAGCAGCGATGCTCACACTATTATTCGAGGGACTGCGTGGCATATTTGAGAACCAAGCTCGGGCCGAGAGGTTTAACACCTCAAAGTCCTTGTTTGCGTGCGAGCTTGTTGAGGGAATCCCGTCGGTCCGTATGTGATAAAGATGATTGGCTACATTGAGAGTCCGGAAAAGCTGGGTTTTCCCCTTAGCCAAGAGTTGGCTACGGACGTGATTCTCCGGTCGCTCCCTCCGAGCCTTCGAGCCATTCATATTAAATTATCACATGAACAATATGGATAGAACCTTGGCTGAATTGCATGGGATGCTAAAGACAGTGAGGAGAGTATCCAAAAAAGGTCATCATGTGATGATGATGCGAAGGCTAAGCGCAAACCACTTGTCAAGAAGCTTTGCACCAAGAGGAAGTTAACTCCCGATGAGATCGCGAGTGCCTCCAATGCAAAGAAGGACAAGAAGGGGTCGGCGGCATCGATGCCGTTTGCTTCTATTGCAAGGAGACAGCCCTTGGAAGAGGAACTGCAAGAAGTACATGGAGGATCTCAAAAAGAAGCAAAGTACGACTTTCGCTTCAGGTATTAATGTTATAGACATTAATCTTGCTACTTCACCTACCGACTCTTGGGTATTTGATACCGGATCGGTAGCTCATATTTGCAAGTCGTTGCGGGGAATGAGAAGAAGTAGAGGATTGAGAAGAAGTAGAGGATTGCGAGGGGAATGCGCGTCGGCAATGGAGCAAGCGTTGCTACACTTTTTGTCGGCACGATACCACTTCATGTACCTTCAGATTAGTTTTGGAATTGAATAATTGTTATTGTGTTCCAACACTATGTCAAAACGTTATTTCCGCTTCATGTTTGCAAGCGGAAGGATATGATTTTAGATCAATGGACAATGGTTGTTCAATATATCTTAGAGATATGTTCTATTTTCATGCTTCATTGGTGAATGGATTATACGTTTTGAATCTTGAAGCGTCTCCCATCTATAACATTAATACGAGAAAGACAACTCTCTAATGATATAAACCCCACGTTTATCCGGCATTGTCGCTTAGGCCATATAAATAAGAAACGCATGGAGAAGCTCCATAAGGATGGATTGCTTCACTCTTTTGATTTTGAATCATTTGAGACATGTGAGTCTTGTTTACTTGGTAAGATGACAAAGGCACCTTTCACGGGACACAGTGAAAGAGCAAGTGACTTGTTGGCACTCATACATACTAATGTATGTGGACCAATGAGCTCAACGGCCGAGGTGGTTATCGTACTTCATTACCTTTACCGATGACTATAGTAGATATGGTTATATCTACTTAATGAGGCATAAGTCCGAATCCTTTGAAAAGTTCAAAGAATTCCAGAATGAAGTACGAGAATCATTTAGGGAAAACAATCAAGTTTCTACGATCGATCGTGGAGGGGAATACTTGAGCCAAGAGTTTGGTAATCATCGAAAGATTGTGGAATTGTTCCACGTTGACTCCGCCAGAACTCCACAATGGAACGGAGTGTCCGAACGGAGAAATCGCACCTTGTTGGACATGGTGCGGTCGATGATGAGCCAAAAAGTGATCTTCCGTTATCCTTACGGGGATATGCTCTTGAAACATGCGCTCACACTAAATAGAGTTCCATCTAAGTCGAGTTGAAAAGACACCATATGAGATATGGACAGGGCAACTCCCTAGTTTGTCTTTTCTCAAAATTTGGGGATGTGAGGCTTATGTAAAACGTTTACAATCGACAAGCTCACACCCAAATCGACAAGTGCTTCTTTGTGGGATATCCTAAGGAAACTAAGGGATATTACTTTTATAATCGGGAACAAGGCAAAGTGTTTGTCGCCCGACATGGTGTCTTCTTGGAGAAAGAGTTTCTTTCAAGAAGGGTTAGTGGGAGCAGGGTGCATCTTGAAGAAGTTCAAGAAACACTAGAAAACGTTTCGCGACCACGGAACCACAACGGGAGGAACAAAGTGTTGCGCCACCGGTTGTAGATACACCCGGCCCACGAAGGTACGAAAGATCACGTCGTGCGCCGATAGGTACACAGTGCGGAACAACGTGATATATTGTTGTTAGACAACGATGAGCCTAAGACCTATGAGGAAGCGATTGTGGGACCCGATTCCAACAAGTGGCTTGGAGCCATGAAATCCGAAATAGAATCCATGTACGACAATCAAGTTTGGAACTTGGTTGATCCACTGATGGTGTCAAAACCATTGAGTGCAAATGGGTTTTTAAGAAAAGGCCGATATGGATGGAAATGTTCACATCTATAAGGCGCGATTGGTGGCGAAAGGTTTTAAACAGATTCAAGGAGTTGATTATGATGAAACCTTCTCGCCGTCGCAATGCTTAAATCTATTCGGATTATCCTAGCGATTGCTGCATATTTCGATTATGAGATATGGCGAGATGGATGTCAAAACGGCTTTCCTAAATGAAAACCTAAACGAGGATGTATACATGATACAACCTCGGGGTTTTGTCGATCCGAGAATCGCTGGAAAGATATGCAAGCTACATAAGTCCATTTATGGATTGAAGCAAGCATCTCGAAGTTGGAATATTCGTTTTGATGAAGTAATCAAAGGGTTTGGTTTCATCAAAAATGAAGAAGAGGCTGTGTTTACAAAAGGTCGGTGGGAGCGCAATTGTATTTCTAATCTTATATGTGGATGACATATTCGATTGGAAATGATATCCCTATGCTAGAATCCGTCAAGTCTTCGTTGAAAAATAGTTTTTCCATGAAAGACATAGGGAGGCAGCATATATATTGAGCATTCGGATCTATAGAGATAGATCCAAGAGGCTAATTGGATTAAGCCAAAGTACATACATTGACAAGGTGTTGAAAAGGTTCAACATGCATGATTCCAAGAAAGGTTTCTTGCCCATGTCACATGGCATTAATCTTAGCAAGAATCGGTGTCCTCGGACACATGATGAGCTGAATAAGATGGGTATGGTTCCATATGCTTCGGCAATTGGATCCATCATGTATGCCATGCTTTGTACACGCCCGAGATGTCTCGTACGCTTTGAGTGCTACGCGGATACGTCGAGATCCAGGTGAAGGTCACTGGATGCAGTAAAGAATATCCTTAAGTACTTGAGAAGAACTAAGGATATGTTCCTAGTCTATGGAGGTGAAGAAGAGCTCGTTGTAAGTGGTTACACCGATGCTAGCTTTCAAACGGACAAGGATGATTATAGATCGCAATGCGGGTTCGTGTTCTGCCGAACGGAGGCGCGTCACTGGAAGAGTTCCAAGCGGGATCGTTGCTGATTCTACAACGGAGGCCGAGTACATTGCTTGCTTCGGAAGCGCAAAGGAGGCTGTTTGGATCAAGAAATTTGTTTCGAGCTTGGTGTGATGACTAGTACGCGGTCCAATGTCTCTTTATTGTGACAATAGTGGAGCCATTGCGCAAGCCAAGGAGCCGAGATCACATCGAAGTCCAAACATATACTTCGGCGATATCATCTCATCCGCGAGATTGTGGACGAGAGGTGATGTCAAGATATGCAAGTGCACACGGATCTCAACATAGCCGATCCGCCGACAAAACCTCTCCTCGGCCGAAGCATGAGGCGCACACAAAGCAATGGGTATTAGATACTTACATGATTGACTCTAGTGCAAGTGGGAGATTGTTAGTGATATGCCCTAGAGGCAACATGGAGATGTTGGATATCACGTCAATGTTTATGTATAAATGAATAAAGTGTTATTCGGTTCCATGAAATAGACATCTTGTATTGATCAATAAGTACGTGACTTATTTATGAGACTCTATATGTATGAATCTATTTCTAAACGATCCACGATCATATGTCATATTGTTGGAACAAATATGATTCTAAGATCGGCATGTTTATTGATTGATGATCATGTCTCATAGATCATGGGTATGGAGATACCAAATCAATAAACATGGACATATGTGTTGGAGAACACATTGTTGGATAGACCCACCATGAGACACTACAAGAATTAATGTGCCATTAGTTGGTCTCGGGTAGTGTTGGTACAAAGTCCTTAGACCGAGATCACCATGGATTCCAACATGTGTAGTAGCCTACTTTGGGACTACCAAACGCTATTCCATAGCGGGTAGTTATAAAGGTAGTTTTCGGGTTTGCTATGAAACATGGAGTGGGATGTGAGTGATCAAGATGGAATTTGCCCCTCCTTTGGAGAGATATCTCTGGGCCCCTCGAGGTAATGGATTATGGAAATGCATGGCCATGCTAAGTTGATTGAGGAGTCAATCAACGGACGGATAATCCAATACGGTTCGAGTGAATGGTTAAGCTATTGAAGGGATGGCACACATCTTGCCTATAGCTTAAGCGGTATCGTGAGGCAAAGGGATTTGTGTACACATTACGGGTTGAGCCGATATTATTCTTGTATACTATGGTGTCAATATGTGCTTGCTAGGCGCCGCTGTTGACAGTCGGCTGAGTTAGACTCGAGCCGACGATCGGCTAAGTTAGACTATAGCCGAAACCGAGTATACCCGAACCTACGGGTCGCACGCTTAGGGGGATAAGAACGATGGCATTCGAGTTGGACTCGCGATACGGCTCGTCAAAATCGGATCCCATAGGACTCTATATAAAGGAGGAGGGGTGGAGAGCTGCGGCATGTCAATTACATCGCGTGCAACGAAGTCGCCGAGATCAATCTCCACGAAACCCTCCCACTTTCGAGCCAAACCCTAGCCTTGCATCGCGTGCTAGCACACGGGTGCTCGGCGTTACGCCGAAGGGTTACGCGGAAGCTACGCTAGCCGAAAACAAAAATTTCTACCGCGCAAACCAGGAACACTTGCAAGTAAGGGCCGATAGATCGTTACCGATTGGAGTAGAGTGCAGCGGAATAGCCAATCAGGGCAATCCGATCCGGAACAGTGTAGCCGATTCCCGGAGACAGCCGATTCGCCAATCAGCCGATTCGAGTCGTCCGGCCGCGTTCTTACGCCTCGCTCCGATGCGCTCGACCGCGCCCGATTCCACCACAGCCCGATCGCTCCGATTGCGGCCCGATCCGAAGCCGATCAAGAGCGCGCAACGTAGCGCGCCTCTGCGGTATCCACACGTCCGGGGACGAACGCCGAACACCCGTGTGCTAGCACGCGATGCAAGGCTAGGGTTTGGCTCGAAAGTGGGGAGGGTTTCCGTGGAGATTGATCTCGGCGACTTCTGTTGCACGCGATGCAATTGACATGCCGCAGCTCTCCACCCCTCCCTCCTTTATATAGAGTTGGCCGACTGGGACTAGTGGCCGATTAGGACTCTATTTTGAATCAGATCTCATCCGTATCTCATAAAGTTGGCCGCCCATACGTCGTAAGCCTATAGGACTCTATCCGATCGGATCCCTATCCGATCGAGCCGTATCCGAGTCCAACTCGAATATCTATTCTATCCCCTTAAGCGTGCGACCCTGTAGGTTCAGGTATACTCGGTTTCGGCCATAGTCTAACTTGGCCGATCGTCGGCTCGAGTCCAACTCAGCCGACCCGTCAACGGCGGCGCCTAGCAGCACATATTGACACCATAGTATACAAGAATAATATCGGCTCTCGAACCTGTAATGTGTACACAAATCCCTTTGCCTCACGATACCGGTTAAGCTATAGGCAAGATGTGTGCCATCCCTTCAATAGCTTAACCATTCACTCGAACCGTATTGGATTATCTGTCTGTTGATTGACTCCTCGATCAACTTAGCATGGCCATGCATTTCCATAATCCATTACCTCGAGGGCCAGAGATATCTCTCCAAAGGAGGGGCAAATTCCATCTTGATCACTCACATCCCACTCCACGTTTCATAGCAAACCCGAAAACTACCTTTATAACTACCCGTTCACGAATAGCGTTTGGTAGTCCCAAAGTAGGCTACTACACATGTTGGAATCCATGGTGATCTCGGTCTAAGGACTTTGTACCAACACTACCGAGACCAACTAATGGCACATTAATTCCTGTAGTGTCTCATGGTGGGTCTATCCAACAATGTGTTCTCCAACACATGTATCCATGTTTATTGATTTGGTATCTCCATACCCATGATCTATGAGACATGATCATCAATCAATAAACATGCCGATCTTAGAATCATATTTGTTCCAACAATATGATATATGATCAGGGATCGTTTAGAAATAGATTCATACATAAAGAGTCTCATAAATAAGTCACGTACTTATTGATCAATACAAGATGTCTATTTCATGGAACTGAATAACACTTTATTCATTTATACATAAACATTGACGTGATATCCAACATCTCCATGTTGCCTCTAGGGCATATCACTAACAATGTCCCCGGACGTGTGGATACCGGTAGAGGCGCTGCTACGTTGCGCGCTGTTGATCGGCTTCGGATCGGCTGCAATCGAAGCGATCGGCTGTGGTGGAATCGGCTGCGGTCGGGCGCATCGGAGCGAGGCGTGAGAACGCGGCCGGACGACTCGAATCGTCTGATTGGCGAATCGGCTATCTGCGGGAATCGGCTACACTGTTCTGGATCGGATTGCCCTGATTGGCTATTCCGCTGCACCCTACTCCAATCGGTAATGATCTATCGGCCCTTACTTGCAAGTGTTCCTGGTTTGCGCGGTTAAAAGTTTTTGTTTTCGGCTAGCGTAGCTTCCGCGTAACCCTTCAAATATGAGTCTTTGTACCAAGGAGCAATGGAACATCATGTAATCAAGCAACCATGCGGTAGAAAGCTTTGAAAGTTTACGTATTTTTTACCTGTTAATGCATACGAGCTTTACACCATCTTCGACGAAGATATCCTGAGCATTTGGCATAACATGGAAGGAGACTATCACAAAGGCGACAAAGATGGTTGCGAAAAAAGGAAAAGAAGCCGGAGGATGAGAAGGCCATGGGGCTTCAAGTGCAATGACTCCCGAGCAGGCGCGGATCAGGGTAGAAGCCTCTTCTCCCATCATGCTTGTAGTTATGGATGAAAGCGAGTATGGGAAACAGGATCAAACTCAAGAAAGCATCTACTCCTGTGGATTATTCTTGAAGCGCACAACAACATAAGAAAGTCAAAGCCCGACATGATTTCAACTCCAAAATCTTCCGAGAAATATTCATATTGGCGGCTTGGTCTATTTGGGCTCACTGTAATGAAGTAATTTTTGATGGTGTCCCATTATCTTTGAACTGATAGAAATATCTGTTTAAAAGGGAACATGGCTATGTATAGTATTTATAGTTCATGAAAATATGTTAGACTAAAAGTCCATTGAAATATTTATATTAATAGTATTTATCTGAACTTGCTTTAAAAGAGATACTTCATATGAACATGCTTGGAAGAGCTTCAAGTCCAAGCTGGTCACCGACTACGTCCTCAAGACCAGCACCCCGAAGGTATTTGAGAAATATCCCTTCATCACACCAACCGTGTGGGAGGAGTTCTACGAAAAGAAATCAACTGTCGAATCCTGAGTCAGAAGCGATGCTTATAGGCACTCCAGGCTTGTTACGTGCATCCACACCGGCTTGGCAGCGCAGGATATGCGGGTAAACAGGAACAATGGAAGAAAGAGGATGAGGCGGCAAAGGCATCAAATGCACTGCACCCATTTGCTGATATTCCGCACCCATGTGCAAGAAGCTGGACAAGGGCAAGGGCCGTGAAGAACAGCGATGACATTCACTCTGCCAAATCCCCAGGATCAACAAGTTTACAAAAATATTGTAAGTGTCTCACCTTATTATCTTTAGTTTCTTTACACATATCGCACACTCGATTTATACTAATCTCAATTGTAATGTAGAAAGAGTTGGTTGGCTTGAGACAGTTCTCCCAAGAGGCCTGCACCGATAGACACGAGGATGACATCCTCACGCAAGCGTTGGGCACCGACGAACACCATGGACGGACAAGGGGCGTTGGCTCTAATGTCCCCTGGAAATATGGACTTTTAGAATACACCGGACAATATAAGAAGCGGACCGTTAAGAAGAAGGTGGAAAGAGATGCACGCCTGGTTGAGAGGATCCGGGAGCAGGTTAGAGCTGAACTGAGCTCAGAAATTAAAGAGCAACTAGATCATGCTGCGGAACGGATCCGGGAGCAGATCCTAGCCGAGCAGCAGACCATCGCGCGTACCATCGGTCCGCAACGAGAAAGTCCAACGCAAAGGGGGAGGAGTTGTGGATCAACTGATGCGGTGGAAAATCCAACACCAGTTCTAGCCACCGTCGACCATATATCGCACAAACCGACTAACTACATGCTAAGAGTTAAGGTGACGCCATCTTTCATGGTTCCAACGGCCGAGGGACTAGCATTCAAGCCAAAAGCCGATACAGGAGTGCACGGGTTGCAACTTATGTCCGGATATGCAAAAGTGCAAGTGGACACAGTCAAGGATGAATTGGTCCATATGTCGCTGCAACATCCACCGAACGACGAAGTCCTAACCTTAGGAGCTGCACGAGGAAGCTTTATCCAATGGCCGAAGAAGCTCATTGACATCAAATTAACTCCGATGTGAGCCCCTCCATCTCCCTTTGGTGATCCAACCCCTCCATCTCCCTTAGGTGATCCACAAGATGACTCGATCGAGCTGCAGTATGACACCGACTTTGGCGGGTCTAGCCTTGAATGGCCTGCTCGCTCATCTCTGGAGAAGGGCAATAAAGCAGCGTCGGAGCCATCTGTGTGCGTGCCAGTTGAAGTACAATACCACTTCATTCGCATGGCAAGGCCACCTGCACCGGAGAAACCAATTTCGGACTACCACCGCATGATCAAGAAAAGAAAATTGCGACAATTTTCTAGGGAAGAGTTCGTGAAAGACATGGCACAGAAGTATGAGCAAGAATGTTCAGGGGTGAAGAGTAACACTGATGTGCACAATATTGCGAAGGCCCCTCAGCCAGCTAAGTTGAAGTTTGGTGCTCCTTTGACCACCCCTGAATATCGCAACATAGTTGGAAATTGCACTTAGATGAGAAGGGTAGTAGAGTGGTACCTACAGATAGCAAAGGAAGGTAAAGAGACGTTCACCGTATTTTATAGGGACGAGGAATTCCATCACCAAGATGGTATAATCTGGGTCCAATTTAAGCAGCTATTTTAGCTATACAATCTGAGGGACCTAGACGCATCGCTATTTCAGCAATGGGCATTGTAAGCATACTCGAACCCCTCGCTATTATTTCAAAGTTGATATCCTCACAAAGTTCTAACTTGTTTCCTTATGCAGAATGTAGAGCAAACTATAATAAAGTATGATTCCTCGATCCAGGGCTTGTCAATTCCAATGTTATTGACGATGACCCAAGGTCCCAAAAATGGGTGCTGGACTACTTCTACAACTCCTTTGTCAAGCTTTAGGACATGAATATGATCCTTTTGCCCTACAACTTTGAGTAAGTGTGACATTTGTTGTTGTACATACCATTTGTGCTTGAAGGTGCTAATTGCTCTCTCCCTTTGTATGCATCCATCACTGGATCCTTCTTGCCATCCATTTAAAAGACTGTAAGATTTTTTTCATGGATGGATTAAGGAAACCACAAGAATCTTTCCAATCCGTCATTGACATCCTAAATAAGGCACTTGTGAAGTATAATAAGAATCATCAACACTTTGCGTGTGCCAATACATTCCGGTTTTGTTGTCACCGTTGGTGCCAACGTCAGGAACCAGGCATGAGCATAAGTGGTTTCTACGTGATGAAATTTATGTGGTTTTTCCTGGAAGACCGTAACTAGCACATTTCGGATTCTAAGGTTCGCCATGTTTGTTAAGCCGTAAATACACGGTTCTAAACACATATTACATTTTCACATATTCAATCCTTTCATTTACAGAAATTAGATATTTCGACAAGTCAGTTATTGCCACATGTTTTCTTAGCCCTCACTGAACAACTCAGCGGATTCATCTTCCTACATGTCATCTCGCCGGGCGGCGCATATCACGTTTCGAGGGTTTCAGATAGGCTAATGGCTTTCCTTGAGGGTGGTGGCCCTAGTGTCACTTTAGACTATCGATTGACAACAAAGAATAAGCATTAGAGTCGATCGACCACAAAGAACAATTTTAATAATCATTTGTAAATTATAGTTTTTTCAAATGTGTTTGACAGAAATAAGTGAATAATGGATGTGTTTATGGATAGATGTGTGAATGTCAGATGTTTATGAATTTTAGATATATGTTAATGTATGTAAAAGGGGATGTATGTGAGTGTGAATTTCAGATATATGGCTAGCGAAGGCCAGAGGCTAGCTAAAAAATAATATTTTTTTTGGAAAAAACTCATCGGTGACGGTCTTTAACTGAAGCCCGATAGAGATGACAGTCATCCGTGACGGGCTAACATTAAAGACCGATTGAGTTGTTATCATCCGTGACGGGCATAATTTAAAACCCGATTGAGTCGTTAGTTATCCGTGACGGACTTTAATTGTGGCCCGTTTGAGATTATATCATCGGTGTCGAGCCCTTGTTTGACTGGTCTTGTGAGTCAAACATATTGGACGGGCTATTCTTTAGGCCCGACAAAGATAACACACATCGGTGACGGGCCTTTGCCCGACAGAGATGAGTACTCACATCAGTGACCTTTGCACCGTGATGGACGTCATACCCCACACAGATGGGGGTTATCGCCCGTTTGAGATGAGGATGACTGTTGTAGTGAAAACATGGTTGCAACAATTGAAATGGTTGTTCTAATTAAGTCAAGGAAAGCGCGAGTAGACACGTGCACTGTAAGTGAAACAATAATCGTTTTAAAATTGGTTAACTAAAGAATTAATATATTTATAGGAAATAATAAAATAAATGGAATTTGGCAGACTCTAGCTATTTATAAGAGCAAGATGGAGCATAGTTCAGCCAAGGCTAAGGGGAGGCCGGAATGAAACCTTTGCAAGGTCTAAGGCCTATGTCTGTCTCAAAGAAATCGTACAACCTTTTTTAATGTGAGATCAGATCCGTTCAAAATATGAGCTTTCCAAGAAGTCTAGATAACCCGAATCAGGGTTCGGATGAAGAAGTTACGTATGTCTTAGAAGACCGTATCATATCTGTTCAAAACCGACATTTTTGCTTCTAGCTCAATTGGACCTTGGGTGTCATGTTAAACTTCCTTGTAGAGCTAATTAAATACATGTGAATTGCATCTAAACACATTGGTACGTATTTCTTTCATTACGTTAAGAGTCATATTTTTTCAATTGAATCAAACTAGAGCTTATTAAGAAAAGTCTCACTATGATGCTCTCTACGATAATAGAAAGTAATTTGAACCACTAATCTTATCTGATCGAAGGGTTTATATCTATTTATACTATCACCTTAGTTAGCGGTAGTAGAAATATAAAGGAACATTATTATAAAAATAGGTGTAGAAGGGTATAACCATCATTTAAAACCTTTTTTTTATTTTCGATGGAATATGAGTGATGCAGCACAATGAATGAACACATATCGATTTAGCTAGGAAGAAAAAACATAGATGACGAAGTTATCTCTAATTATTACATTAATAAATTACTGATTTATCCTTGGTAACGAATGATTCACATCATTTTTATCAAGCATCTCTATATTAAGAAATGATTTAAACATTTGCTCTAGCACGATTGAGAGCTTCACCTTTTGTTGTGACACAGGATGATTTGAAACTTCTTATTTCAATTCGTAGACGATTTGTTGTTGAAGGAAAGCTATACTTCGTAGAAACCGGCGGTACGTAATAACCTCATATTTGCTGCCATATAGCTCGTGATACCCTAATTTATCAATTGCTAACACCTGGAGTTTGTCGAATGGCAAAGTGTCCGTTTGTGCATAGGTGAAAATATACAAATAGGAGAAATCCTGTATTTATTTTTTTTTCAGGTCCCTGGCTGAAATATTGGCTGTATGAGTGCGTGGAGGCAGCAGCCTTACAAGTTTGAGGTGTCCTACTCTGCATCCCTTAAGAGACTGAAGAAAATGCTTAGATTCTTATATATATGTCTTCAGAACGAATTACACCTATATTATCAGGTCAATTGAAAGTTAATTGAGCAAATCGACCATTAATTTTTGCAAAAACGGGTTTAAGTAGTACACTACCAATGGATGATAGGATTCACGCATCTATACTCCTTATAAAACAAGTGATGATGGTTGTTTTTTCATCACCCTCTACCAACTCCCATATTTTTTAAAGGAAAGAACATGTATGGGTAGGGCCCCAATATCAGCTACTCCTATGAACTTTTATTTTTGTAAAAAGAAAAAAACAATATCACCACTACAGAAAATGTGATTGATGTCGGTTGGAAATCGGTCATAAGTGTCGAAATTTTCAAACCACACCCCATAGAAGACGATATCATCGGTGTCGGTTATAGAACCGACACCTATAATATATATAGATGCTGGTTTTAGTAAAAAAATTGAGAGGATGAACGAGGCAAAACAAAAAGCCCGGCTCGGTTGGAATCAAGTCGAGCCAAGTAAAGCTAGCACTGTAGTGTGGATCCACCATCACTAAATCCATCAAAAATTCATTACATCACAATCACTAAATCCATGAGGAAGATCCACCATCCAACTATATTCATGAATCAAAATAAATAAAAAAGTATAAATTGTTGCTTCTTTTTTCTACTGTTTCCACTTCCCCTGAATCTCCCTGAAAGGGATGGAACAGAAAGAGAATCTTCAGAGAAGTGAGCCCATTGTCTTTTGTTTTTGTTTGGTTCATCATGGTGGATGGAGATTGAATGGGATTAGCAGGGGATCGAGGTTTTTTCTTAGCAATTGGTGAGTTACGTGGGGGCTGCGGTGGCGTGGCCATCGAAGAAGGCACAAAAGTGCATGGGAGACAGCATCATCCATCCCGTTCATCCGCCTCGCCCGCAACACGGACCCAAACATCAACTGCCACACACCATCGGAGGCAATTAGCGGCACTTGGAGGAGGCGCAAGGTGGGACATAGAGGAGGAGGTGTGATGCCAGATCCAGCCGCTCCTGAGCACCGGTTGGAAGGGGCGGCGCTGGATCTGACCGTCTCAAGCACTGTTGGGAAGGGGGCAGGACGGAGAGGAGGCCGAGCGTCGGTGGTCGGTCGGAAGGGGCGAGAGGAGGAGGAAGAGGAAGAGGAGAAGGAGGTGATGGTTGGCCCACGCCGCCGTCGCTGCCATCCTCCCTAGCATGGAGAAGGAAGAGGTGGAGGGGAAGAGAGGTCGTCGACAGCGATTTCGGAGAGAGGGCGAGAGAGAGAATGAGGGGAGAGCAGGGAAAGAAGATAAGGACGGGTCCAGCTCCGCTCCTCACATAAAGAACCATCATATTTATTATGATCTAGTATAAACTATTTTAATAGGATAGAAATAAAAGGTCCTAGTTTTAGCTGGAACCGACACCTTTCTTTGACAAAAAATATAGGTACCGGTTCAATTAAAAACCAGCACCTATTTGTATACAAAGGTGTCGCTTCTTGCCCTTTGTGTCCCCGCAGGCATGCGTATGGGGAAAAAAAGCACTATAATGATCAGTTTTAGTTGTTTTAGCGCCTATAATATCGTCTTCTTATATGTTTTTTAGCAATGTGTGGAGCTAATAAGGTTCATACGTAAGTAACAAAGACGTATAACAATTAAAAGATTATAATTAATAATAATTTTTTAATCAAAACTCATTATAATGTACAGGCAATATGCTTGTATAAAATTCATTGTCCATGCTCAAAAACAATTGAGATATATATTCTCTCTCGTATCTCTGTGATGTACAAAACAACGCTAACGTGTAGAAATGAAACAGGCAAAAGCACGAGGTAAAAAGAACGGCGAAGCATTTGATTATAAGAGTTTGGTTAGGAACTTAGGATGATGTAGCGGTCGATGATGGGCACAATGCTCGAGGATATAACAAGTACTGCTGCTATAGACTGGATAATGTGGCACACTTGTAGACAAGGCAAACATTAGGACACGAATTTTTTACTTATATAGCTCCAACCCACTCTTATATATGATGTCTTCGATAGGAAATTAACTAATTGTGCTGCTTGGTGACCTGGTCAGCTAGTTTTAAATTTAGGTATAGACAGCGATCAGGAAGGATACCATCACATTTCCTTGCAAGAAGGAGATAATAGTAATCACCTGAAGTTCACTATACCTTGCATTTCCCAAGATCACACGCATATATTTTAT
The DNA here is from genome assembly GCA_019925245.2 of Oryza australiensis. Classification (NCBI taxonomy): domain Eukaryota; kingdom Viridiplantae; phylum Streptophyta; class Magnoliopsida; order Poales; family Poaceae; genus Oryza; species Oryza australiensis. The sequence goes on from JAIFGZ020000449.1 coordinate 210,500, forward strand.
GACTAGCGACTTCATCATTCATGATTACCTATTTAACCAATAAACATGTACTTGCGTCTCAACCGTGAAAATATAGTATCAACTGGAATCAATAATATATTATGTATATGTATATGTTATTCTATATATGTATATATATCCCGGTGAGTGTTGTGTATACTATTATTTCATGTGTCGTATTGTAAATACTTCTTTCTTTCATATAAAATGTACCTAGGATCCTAGAAAACCGAATAGTGGTATTTCTATAATTACACTGTCACACAAAACTTATTCTCATAGCTCGTGAAAATTGTGTGCGGGAATAATTTTAACACGGAAATAAAACAAAATCCAAGTTTTAGGACCAGAAAACAACATCATGTTAAAGTTCAGTGTCAAGAACGTTATTTATTTAGAAAGTAAGAGGATGTTTGCTTGTTCACAGTTTGCTACGTCTAAGGCTATGTAAGTTTTAACAAATTAGACAGGTGTTTGATTGTAGTCATAATTGTGATAAGATTCTCTTGAAATAAATTAGATCCACGTGCCGATGACTTCAACAAGTGTGACAAGATTTTTTTAGGCTTGCTAAAATACAACAATGATTTTGACCACCTAACTTTAGGCAAATGTGATAATTTTTATTTACAAAGGGTAACAAACGAAATATATCAGCCATGTCTATGCTCAAGAATCTATGCTTCTGCGTGATTACATTTATCGACGAGCTAGCACTGGTTTTTAATCAAACTGTCTAAAACAATATGTCGTTTTTATTTTTTGTTGTATGCATTGATTTGTCTAGTGGCATGCATGCACGCTTCAAATTGAATGCAAAATAGGACAAACTATGTTATCGAGAAAACCCTTTTGTCAATCACTACTATAGAAAGTGTAATAGATGCCGGTTCGAAATCCCAATAGATGTCGGTTTCGAACCCGACACTTATTAGTCGGCACCAATGATCAAAGTCACCATTCAGACGTATAGTATAGGTGTCGGTTTTTTAAAGAATCAACACCTATAATATATTATCGGTGTCAGTTTTTCTAACAAACCCTAGTACTAGGTGCCGGTTTTTCTTTAAAACTGACACTTATAAGCCGATACCTATGAGGGTTTTTTAGTTGTGAATCTTTGTGCAGATGACTTTTGCCTCTAACCTAAAAAACTGTCTGTTTTAGGTGTTTCAAAAAGTGTGAAACATGCTTGGTAATGTTTGGAATACATGAATTTTGTAGGAAATTTACAAAAGACATTAGTAATTGAAGTAGGACTCATATGCTGAAAGCTATGTTAAGCAACTAAAGGTGCATTCTCTCAAATTTCATAATTTGAGCGCAGATTGTTGCATACTTTAATGGCGTCACTTGTCTTTCTTTACGTCATGTATATATGATCTAATAAATTTCTTGATAGATAGAAGTGTTGTTGCGCTCATCCATGTGAGAGGATTTATTGATCGAAACAATATTTCAAATAATGGAAACTGCTGGTGGCAGCTGACTAACTACTGCTGGCATTGCTGTCCTAATGTCGTATGTTTACTACTAGTATATATGTCAACTAACTTCTTGCGCGATGTGTGTATTAACCGGAAAGCTTCGAAACTTTGATGAATTCAATCAACATGCGTCTCGTGCCTGTACAACTTAAATAAGCAAAAGAGTTACGTTACTCAGTAACACTACTACAAACATGTATAAGTCGAAAGTAACACGTGAGGATAGACCACTATGTCATATATATATATATATATATATACTCGGTCATCACTGTTGAAAAAACTCACTATTGTCCCGGTTCGTAACCTTCTTTAGTCCCGGTTTTCGAACTGGGACTACGAAAGCGGAACTAAAGATCAGTATTTTTAGTCTCGGTTGAAATAACCGAGACAAAAGATGTATCTTTATTCCCGGTTGGTATCATCAACTGGTGATGGTGCCACGTGGCTGGCTCCGCCACGTGGTGCCACGTAACTAAAGGTATTTTTTATTTTTTTAAATTTCTCCTGCTGATAGCTTGCTGCTTGTTTACGCATATATATTTATACATATATATGCAAATATACATATATATGTATAAATATATAACACATATATATAACACACATAACATACATATATATGCAAACAACATTGAAATTATTTTTTTCAATGATCGAATACAACAAAATGCAACAATAAAATTCACACATATATACAACAAATTATCCATAAATTTGTTCACACATATATACAACAAAATCGTCCACACCATATATACAACAAAATACAACAACAACATCAATTTTCCGCGTGCCGCTGTCGCCGGCTCCCGCTCGTCGCTGCCGCCGGCTCCCGCTCGTCGTCGGTGAGGAGATGGCGCCCCGCTGCCGCCACCTCCTCCCCCGCCGCCCCTATCTCCTCCCCTTGCTTGCCGAGGGGAGAGGGAGAGGGAGAGGGATAGAGCTGAGGGGAGAGGGAGAGAGATCTGAAAAATAAGCTAAGTGTTGAATCGGTGGAGAAGACGATGCACACCAAGATATATATATTACCCTGGATCTTTAGTCCCGGTTGGTGTCATCAACCGGGACTAAAGATATATTAGTCCCGTTTGGTGGCATAAACCGTGACTAAAGATCCAATTTTCCTGCTATTTTTAAATCATCTTTAGTCCCGGTTGGTGTCATCAATCGAGACTAAAAATAATTTTTCGCTATTTTCAATTCATCTTTAGTCCCAGTTGTAGCCACCAACCGGGACTATATAATTTTTCGCGTTTTTCCAAATTTATTTGGTCTCTGCTAGGGTTAACAATTAATTAAGTAGTAAATAGGGCCAAATTAATTTCGTTAAATATAGATTTAAAACAATAATATTAAAATTTAATGAAACATAAATAATCCTAGACATGATATTGTTCCTCTTTTGCCCCTCTCTTTTTTCCTTTTCATCTGTTGTTGACCAAGACAGAAAAATTTTGACTTTTTCTTTTTCTTTTTTATATGTTTTATTTACTTAGGAGCACATGATAGATAACCAAAGAAAATTTGAGCCTGAACAAGCGAAAGACGTGGCCTCTGAAAAATTTAGAAGACACGCTCAAAATCGGAAAAAACTTTTGGAAGACACGCTCAAAATCGGAAAAAACTTTCGGGCTCGAAAAACAACCTTCTGAGGCGTTTTTGGGGAAAATAATATCGCCGAACATGGCAAAGCCGCGGACGAACGCATCCAAAATATTTTTATGATCGATTTACATATATAGAACGTCTTGATCGGAGCCCGTATGCGAAAGTTATGGTCGTTTTAAAACCGACTCCGAATTAGAGGACAAAACGGGAACAATGGCGATTTGTAATTACAATGTAATAATGATTAAATTAAAGCTTCCTTCTATTTTTAATCACCCACCCCCGCACAATACTACCCCTTTGAAATTATAGATCCTCTCAAATTAATTTCAAATCATTTGAATCATGTAGCAAAATTTGTATGTTTTTATTAGGTTCAGTTAAAAAGTAAGCACCTTCACTTTAGTCCCGGTTTGTAACATAAACCGGGACTAAGATCTTTAATCCCGGTTTATAACACCAACCGAGACTAAAAATAGGATGTTTAGTCCCGGTTGGTGTTACAAACCGGAACTAAAGATGATCGCTGGTCTAACAAATTCTGTCAAGAATCTAACCAGGACTAAGGATCATAAAGATGATCTTTAGTTTCGGTTCTAGTTTATAACACCAATCAGGACTAAAGATCATAGAGAGTCGGTGTCTTTTTAAATCGAGACTGAAAACGTATTTTAGTGTTGGTTTCTATTAAAACTAGAACAATTATAAATTTTAGCAGATCAACCAAAGATCATTTTTCCAGTAGGCATCATCGTCTTCGTCTTATGTACGTACACTTGGTGCTAATTAAGTCATCGCAGTCAAGCTTATACCGCTATATATCATCCACGTTCATGGATAAAATGAACAAGGGCAGGCAGCATATGCAGTAGGCTATGGCTATGTTTGGAGAAGTTTCTAGCTAGCAGCTACGGTTTACTTTAAAATCATTAGTTGCACTAAACAGTTAACATTGTCACTAAAATTTTGAGAATCTATCTATAGAATATAGAAAATATATTAGATCCACTGTTGAGGAAACCATATATCCGGTTTGTAACCTCTTTAACCTCGGATTGTAAACCAGAACAACAAAAACGGGACTAAATATGTTTTTCTTTAGTCCCGGTTGTAATAACCGGGACTAAAGATCTATCTTTAGTCTCTTAGTCCCGATTGATAACACCAACTGAAAATAAAGATGACATAGCCATGTGGCTGGCTCCGTCATCTCTAGTGTCGGTTGGTGTTACCAACCGGAACTAAAGGTTTTTTAATTTTTAATTTTGCTTTTGCTCCTTGCTACTTATTTGTTTATATATTATGTATATATCTATTATACATATATATGCATAATATATATATGTAAAATATATATTTATATATATACATGCAATGCATATATATGTATAAATACATATTTTACATATATATATATATGCATTTAAGTAAATATCTACATATTTTACCAAAATATATACACACATATAAATATATACATATATTATAATCCTTCTTAATTTCTAATGTTCTATACATATATTACAAAATCTAAGCCGTGGCGTCGCCAGGGGCACGAGGCAGCAACAGACATTCAAGGCCACACCCCGTCATCTGGCGGCGGACGAGGCGACGTGCAGTCTGATGTGGCGGCATCGGCCATGAAGGGGCATCAATAGTGGAGGCTTACAGCGGCATGCGGTGGTGGTGGCTGTGGTGGTTGGCGCGCAGTGGAGGCGGCCAGCGTTGGCCATGGCGGTGGCACGATAGCAGCGTCGGTGGTAGTGGCGTGTGGCGGGGATGACGACGACAAGACGTACGGCGGCGACAACATTGACGACGACAGCGAGATCAGGACATATATGGCGCGAGATGATGGCAGCGAAAGAAGAAGAAGAGATCTGAAAAAATATCTAAGTGTTAGATCGGTGGAGAACACGATGCATGCCAGGATATATATATATCCCTGGATCTATAGTCCCGGTTGTTGGCATCAACCGAGAATAAAAACCTAATTTTTAGTCCCGCTATTTTTAATTCATCTTTAGTCCTGGTTGTAGCCATCAAATGGGACTAAAGATAATTTCCTGCTATTTTTAATTCATCTTTAATCCTGGTTTTAGCCACCAACTAGGACTAAAGATAATTTTTACTATTACCAAATTTTTTTATCTTGGCTAGGGTTAACAATCGAGACTAGAAATTAAACAATCCATTAAATCAGACCAAATTAATTTTATTAAATATAGGTTTAAAACAATAATAAGCAATGCATTAAAATTTAATCAAATAGAGGTTTAAAATAATAATAAGTTTACATGGTAATCTTAGACGTTGTACCTCTCTATGTGCTCCGCTTTATATATGTTCCTCTAGATATTGTTTATTTTTTTGCCTTTTTTTTTTTTTTTTTGGTTTTCGTTGTTTTTTGGAAAAATTTGAATTTTTCTTTTTCTTTTTTTTTTTTCTTGACTTAGGAGCACACAAGACGTAACCACAAAAAAATTAAGCTTAGACAAGTGAAAGACATGGCCGGTGAAAAATTCAGAAGACACACTTAGAATCGATAAAAAGCTTTCGGGCTCAAAAAGACAATCTTCTAACGAGTTTTTGGGGAAAATAAAATCGCCAAACCTGGAAAAGCAGGGGACGAACGGATCCAATATTTTTTTGATCGATTTTGATATATGAAACGTCTTAATCGGAGTCCGTATGTGAAAGTCATGTTTGTTTTAAAAACCGACTCCGAATTAAAGGACAAAACGAGAATAATGCTCGTAAAAACTTGTTACACGCATACAAATTAGATGCGACGACATGATAGAAACAAAGGGGGAAATACATGAAATGGACTCTAACACGATCTAACCAGCAACAAGACCTCGACCAGGATACAAACTCAACATGATGGACTCTCAAACTGAAATATGCAAAGGCTATGGCACAGAAAGTTCTAGGACAGAAAAAATAAATGTGACAGAGAGTGATACACCGATCCAGCTTCAGATCGAAAGATCCAACCCTGCAATCTTAGCACCACAACTCCTTTGATTATCAACCGAGACACAGACCCGGTTGATCTCGCCACGAAGGTTAATCCTCCCTTCTTCCTGCAAACTTTCGTAAAATGGCTCGAGCTGGAGGAGAAAGAAGAAGTATAAAAAGCACATTCACTTTAGTCCCGATTGATGTTACCAAGAGAGACTAAAAATCATTTAAATCTTTAATGTCGGTTAATAACACTAACCAGAACAAAAGATAAGATTTAGTCCTGATTGGTAACTAGAGAGCCTTTTATAATCGGGACTTAAAACGTTTTCTAGTCTCGGTTTTTATTAAGACTATTTTGAATTTTACTAGATGAATCAAAGACCATTTCTTTAGTAGTGATCCAAAAGCTTAAAAAAACTAAACTTTTTTAATTCTCAGAAACAAAATAACAAACAACAACTATTTATAATCTTATACTCATCTAAATATGACCTATCTTTCGTACCGTAACAGTCATCTCAGCATGGACATATTATAATCTGACACACTGTCGAACCTGAGGAGAGAGACGTCGGGGACGACTACCCCTACCTAAGCTACGCACTAACCACGGAATTAAGAAAAGTAAACCGGTCTGGTCAGCATAAGTATACATTAACTGGCTTGGGCTTTCAGTCCCGGCCAATCAGACAGCGATACGGCGGCCACTGGCAAGTGAGGGGCTTTCGGGATGGATGAGTATAGCAGTAGTGGGAGGCCACACCGATGGCCGCAAAGTTGGAGCCAAGAAGACGTTCGAACCATGGCCAACCTGATTAGCAAGTTTAATGGATCAACTACTAACTTTATCTAACGGACTATTTATAAATCTATAATAACTTAACTATATATAAAGCAATAAAGCAAAGTAGTTTCACCCAAATTTTGTTTTGCCTGACTATTTTACAGAAAATCTCTTGGTTTTTCCGAAATTAACCCACAGCCCACCTGTCTATTTAAAAGACTCAGTTAAAGAAGAAAAATATGTTATTTTGCAGAAAACCCCTTTGTAGTCCCAATGCTGAAAAGAAAGGGAGGGCTTGGATGAAAAAGAAAGACTTCATGTGTCCCTCTCTTCCGTCCCCATCCGCGCCGCGCCTGCACCCCTCCCTCCCGTTGCCGCTCGGAGCTCCCGCGTCGCCGCCTAGACCTTCGCCCTTCGTCTGCTTCCCTCCCTGCATCATCGTCCCATTGCAACGCATGGACATTTTTCTATTATATACTATATTAATAATACTTAATCACATCTCTTACACGCATAGCCACTGCTAAAAAAACTCACATTTATCCCGACTGATAACCCGCGGGACTAGAAATCGCTTTCTTTAGTCCCGAGTTAAATAATCCGGTTGGTGGGATAAAAGATATAGTCACTACTACAAAAACATGCATAGGTGTCGGTCTAATAGGTGTCGGTTCAACAAAAACCGATACCTATTAAAACAATAGGTAGCGGCTCTAAAGAAAAACCGGCACCTATACTATAGGTCTTGGGTTTTTTAAAAACCGATACCTATAATATATTATAGGTGTCGGTTTTTAATAAAACCGACACCTATAAACCGAACCGAGCCGCGCGCCTATAAACCAACTGGTCTCTCCCTTATCTTTTCTCACTCTCCTCTCACTCTCATCCTCATCCTCTCATCATCATCCTCTCACTCTCACTCTCATCCTCTCATCTCGGGCCGGTCGCAGGAGGGAGGTGGCGGAGGCCAAGACGGCGACGGCGCCGCCACGGAGCGGGCCACGGGCGGCGCCGGCCACGGGAGGCGGCGCCGGCCACGGGAGGCGGCGCAACGGGAGAAGGGCGGGCGGCGGAGGCGGCGACGGCCGCGGGAGGAGGCACGGCGCGGGAGGCGGTGCCGGCCATGGGAGGTGGCGCCGGCCGCGGGGCGCACGGCTTTAGGAGGGCGAGCGGCCGGAGGCGCGCGGGCCGTCTTGGAGGCGTCGCCGGCCGCGGGAGGTGGCGCCGGCTGCGGAGGTGGCGCCGCCACCGGAGACGGTGCGACGGGAGGAGGGCAGGCGGCCGGAGGTGGCGCGGGCCGTGCTGGAGGCGGTGTCGGCCGCATGGGAGGTGGCGCGGGCCGCACGGGAGGCGGCACCGGCGTCGGTCTCCCTCTCTCTCGCCCCACTCTATCTTGGATTAAGTTTTTGTGATTTGTGGATGAATTTGTGTGGATGTGGAATTTGTGTTCTTGTGGATTGGATCGTGAATGTGAATGTGGATTGGATATGTGAAGCTCGGCTCAAACCGGTATGATGCAAGCCGACGAACCGGGATTTTTTTTTATTTCTTGAATCTTAAAGGTGCGAGTTGTTCGACCAGCACCTATTAATTTTTTATAGGTGCCGACTAATAGGTGATGGTTGGGAAAACCGACACCTAAGCCGGTTTTCCAACCGGCACCTTCGTCGGTTTTTGTAGTAGTGAGTGCCCTCCGGACATCCCACTTCCCCATATTCCTTATATTTATTTTTTTCTGGCCAAAAAACCGAAATCATCACACAAGATGAAATCAAACATCATAAAACATGTCACAAATGCTTTTTTATTTATTTTTCTCTAGATCAAATACATCTTCAAATCACGATCCAATACAACTACGAAATCACAAAATGACGGATCAAATACATCTTCACTTCACAGATAAAAATCACACATCACCAAACATAAAAAAAATCAAAAAAAATAGATCTAGAGTCCGGCCCGCCAGCCCGCCCGCGCCGCCAGCCCGGCCTGCCCGACACCGCCCGCGCGGGCCTCCGCCGCACGCCGCGTGGGGCCTCCGCCGCACGCCGGAGAGAGATGGAGAGGGAGAGAGGGAGAGGGCGCCGGATGGAGATGGAGATGGAGAGGCTGGATTAGATCTCAAAGAGGGAGAGGATAAGGATAGAAGAAGAGGATCAGATCTGATAGGAGATAATGAGAGAAGAAGAGGAGGATAAAATAAGATAAGGACGGGCGCGGGGGATGAGGAAAGGCTGATATTTTTCTGTTTCGATTTTTTACACAAACCAGGATAAATATCAATTTTTAGTTCTGGTTGGTATCACCAACCGGGACTAAAAATAATGGGACCTCACAATAATATGTAGATTTTCATGAGCCGGGACTAAAAATAATCTTTTTGTCCCGGTTGGTGTTAACAATCGGGACGATAAAAAATACTTTTAGTCTCAGTTCCTAATGGAACCGAGACTATTATGGATTTTGACAAATCGCTTCTCCAGTGGTGAGCGTTTTAAAAATTCGTGTTTAGTCTGATTATAAATCCGTAGCTATTTCTTTTCTCTATGCTCTTTTATTCTGTTATTATACTTGCAATCAGAGAGCTGTGAGCTCCATGATTAATTAGTTAGGGCTAGACTCCCCAGAACCAGCCTGTCTGAAAAGCTAATTTAAGGCACTGCCTGTTGGGTGGCTGGACTAGGAGGCCCTGCATATCCGGCACGACAAACCTCGCAGGCAACAACTCCAGTTTTCTGCTCTGGATGCTCACAAGTAGTTAAACATCATAGCATCCAGGCCAGATAGAGTTAGCTACTTCTAGCACTGTGTCGATTGATGGATGGATCATTAACCTTTCTTCCAAGGGATCGCCAGCAGCTAGCTAGCCTGATGCATGCACGCCAGTTCCTTCTTTTCCTGGAATATCCCAGCCAAAACTTGAGCTGCTGTGCTGCTGGTCACTTTCATGTCGGCCGGCCTGCTGTTATGATTAGTACCAAGCGGTTTTTGGTTGGTTATACCGACACACACACACCATATATGTACATGCATGCATGGTAAGGATGGAGGAGGCACAATTATGTCGTTAGGCCTTGTCACTTTCATGCATCCTCTTGAAGACTATTATTCTGGTGTAGGTTAATCATGCATGCATATACTATATCCAAATTAGGATGAAATAGCAAGGAAACTAGGGATCTCTTGAGAGGAAAAACATATAGGAAATTATTATTGCGGTGTGTGCAGGTGGAATTAATTAGACCTCGTGTTCGGCCTTTCATTACACACAATCACTTCGCTGTTAGTCTTATTACAGATGCACAAGAACTGATCCGTTCATTACTTAACAATTTGGACATATATGTACTTGTACTTAATCGTCACTGACACGACGGATATATGTACTTGTAGCGCCCTAGCCGTGATTACCGAAGAAGACGGCCAACAGATGGAAACATTGCAGGTCACATCGTGCCCAAAACACCGAGTCAACACAGCATCTGTGAAGGAACCACACAACTTGAGATGTGATATTTGAAAGCAACGTACAAGTACACAATTGAGAATTGAGCTGGTGACACACACATATAACTTCACACATGTGATGATTGGGAACAACTTTTGATCAGTACACATCCATATCTACGAAACAATTTTTGTGGGGAGTGCACAAATCCAAGAGGGGGAGATGAAAAGGAGTAGCTAGCTAGCTAGCTAGTCTAGTTAGATGCCCTCGAATCAAGCAGCTGAGAAGTTGGTGGTTGACATGAGAAGTGCTTTGCCTCCCTCCTCCCTTGCTTTGTTCGTTCGGCGTCTCTCTCTCTCTCCGCATTTTCTGTGTCTGGTGAGGGGTAGTAGCGGTGGTGGTGGTGGCGTCCCTCTCCTCCTCCCTCCCACCTATCATTATTCTAATCAAGCGGCAAAGTGGAGAAAAGAAGGCCAGGCCAAGCCAGGCAGGGCGCCGTCTTTCTTTCCCATCTTTTCCCCTCTCCCCTCTCGCATACCGCACAGCACAACACACACCACACCGCACCAGTAGTAGAGCACCATGCATCTTCCTTAGCTTTCCTCCCCTTCCATCCTCTTCCTTCCCTTTGCTTTCCTCGCCACTGTTCCATCTCGTAGGTTTCGTCTCTTCGTCGGCCCCTTCCTTCCCACTTGAGACTCGAGAGAGATTTGTTACTAGATAAGATAGAGGCCAAATAAAAAAGATCTTGGAGGAAAAAGAAAGTGAGTGAGAGAGAGGAAGAGCAAGAGGGATAACCTAGCTAAGTAATTGCTAGCTTGTGAGGATGGATCCGGTCACGGCATCAATACACGGTCACCATCTTCCTCCACCGTTCAACACCCGCGACTTCCATCACCATCTCCAGCAGCAGCAGCAGCAGCACCAGCTGCATCTCAAGACCGAGGACGACCAGGGCGGCGGCACTCCTGGGGTCTTCGGCGGCCGTGGCACCAAGCGCGACCACGACGACGACGAGAACAGTGGCAACGGCCATGGAATCGGTGGTGACGGCGGTGACCTCGCGCTCGTTCCCCCTTCGGGTGGCGGGCCAGACGGTGCCGGGGGCGAGAGCGCCACGCGCCGCCCGAGGGGCCGCCCGGCGGGGTCCAAGAACAAGCCGAAGCCACCGATCATCATCACCAGGGACAGCGCCAACACGCTCCGGACGCACGTCATGGAGGTGGCCGGCGGGTGCGACATCTCCGAGAGCATCACCACGTTCGCGCGCCGCCGGCAGCGCGGGGTTTGTGTGCTCAGCGGCGCCGGCACCGTCACCAACGTCACCCTGAGGCAGCCCGCATCGCAGGGAGCGGTCGTCGCGCTCCACGGCCGTTTCGAGATACTCTCCCTCTCCGGCTCCTTCCTCCCGCCGCCCGCCCCCCCGGAGGCCACGGGGCTCACCGTCTACCTGGCCGGAGGCCAGGGGCAGGTCGTGGGCGGCAGCGTCGTCGGCGCGCTGACCGCGGCTGGGCCTGTGGTGATAATGGCGGCGTCCTTTGCGAACGCGGTGTACGAGCGGCTGCCATTGGAGGACGACGAGCTGCTGGCGGCGCATGGGCAAGCCGACAGCGCCGGGTTGCTCGCCGCGGGGCAGCAAGCGGCGCAGCTCGCCGGTGGGGCCGTCGATCCAAGCCTCTTCCAAGGACTACCACCAAACCTACTCGGAAACGTGCAGCTGCCGCCGGAAGCCGCCTACGGATGGAACCCGGGTGCCGGCGGTGGTCGCCCGGCGCCGTTCTGAGATGGATCGATTCCGCAACAGCAACGCAGCATAGAAAGGTTAAGTGCTTTAATTAGCTTTCTCTTCACTTGGAGTTGGAGACTACTCTTTCTTGAAGGATTTCCGTGGGAATTATGCATGCGATTTCAGGTGTCATTAATCGTTATTATGTCCGCGTCGGGATTAATTGTTTCGTGATATGTAGCTCTCCCTCTGTGTCTCTATCATTTGTTTCGGCTATTTCTTTTGTCTTCCTCTTAACTGATCTCGCTGTTGACTCGAGAAGCTTGTACTACCCTTATATTGATCTTTCTTTCAGCTCTGTAGCTTAATTATATTCGTTTCGAACAAGTTGTTTGTAGCTTTGGCCTTTAATGAAAACTGCGACATTGTTCCCTTGATCGACAGATCGATCAACTAAATTGAGGAGTGAGAGAGAAACAAAGGAAGGGGGGAGACAGGATAAAATGATGAGAGAAGGGGAACATATGGAAAGATGCGTGTACTACCCGGGCCTGCAGAGAGCAAATTTCCCTTACTTCCAAGCCTTGGAAGTGAAGGTTTGATCGGTACGAGAAGTGCCTGTGTCCTGACTGACACCATCACCACGGCCACCAGCCACCAGCCACCATCATCGCATGCTCCGATTCCTGCCATTTCTTCTTCCCACACTACCTTGGACACTGACTCCGAGAATAACTGAAACACTGACCAATTGCCACCATTATGTTCTACAAGCCAAGTCGTAATAGCAGCAGCACACACGTACATTACATTTCTATTTCTTTATACCATTGCTAGCTGCTGTTCTCTGCTATCTCGCCGCTTCACTGTACTCATTCACACACTACTACACGGCTACTAAAATAGTCACCGCCGAGTCAAATATAATGTTGATGCCAATCAGGGCCATGCCCAATAACTAGCCCATGCGTGAGAGAGCTGAGACTGGAACAAATATTTTATTTCTGCTCTCTTGTTTCTGGGTCTCCTTGTTGGGATAGCTATGAACGAGAGATGTGCAGCACGTTGCAAAGAGAGGGTCATGGAGTGGTAGTCGTATCTTCTCGAGGCAAATTGCCAGATCTTAATGCCTCTGCAACGCCAACAAAGAAGCACACGAGGTGTTAGATCTGGCTCTATTTGATGCCAGGCTATATCATGTTGTTCGCCTTGCTGCGTCTGGTCAATATCTAAGACGAAGACTATTGGGTGTGTTTTCCTGTTTCATGCCTTTTCTCACTGCAATTTGCTATTTCAATTAATTTCACCCGCTAGCTTGACGAGCTGTACACTTCCCATTTCGATGCATGATAATGATTAATGAGTGCTATTAATTACCATTTATTCTTCAGTGCTTTTTAGGGTGATTTTACAATCCTTGAGAGGTATATTGTGTTATATAACTTTCTCTATCTTATTTTCAAAAACAAAATTGTTTCCATGGTTCTGTGCACTTCCGAATCTATTTCTCACTGAAAAGGTAAGATATAAGAGAAATAGTCTCAAGATATCAAATATATTACTGATGAAGGCCATATAATGTAACCATATCCAGTTTCAAGCTAGGGTCGTTGTGAGACCAATACTCCCTCTAGTCATAATATTTGACGTATAGGATAAAAATTAGTCAAAATTTTTAAATCAATCTTTGATAGTCAATTTTGTGTCAAATTAGTTCATAAAACAATAAATTTATGATATTACAATAATGTTTTTCCATGAAAATCTATTCATACCGCATATTTTCTTGTAAAACCAAGTATTTGAGAAGCTATAGATAAAAGTTTAATGAAATCTTCTCCTAAGCATAAAATATTTATGACCAAAAAGAGTAACATTTTTTAGTAATGTTTAAAAAAGTAATGAACTTTTTAATATGCGTCCTTCGTTGAACTATTTATTGAAATATTCTTAAGTAATTAATTTCGTATGTGCACCACTACCTAGACTAGAAAAGAGGTGCAAATACAGTTCTTTTTAAGTAACATTGGCTAGCTAGTCTGGAGAAAAAACCCTAGCTATTTATATATACTATGTACATGTTAGTATATTTAATCATATTTTTCTATTATGTTTTTCCAATCCAAAGATTGATTGCACTTATTTGACTATGTTCTATCTATAATTGACGAATTTTTATTCCATTGTTTTTTAAATCATGAATACAAATAAATATATGATTTTGATATTATATTTTCTAGGAAAAGGTCCATATACCCCCAAACTTTTTGGAGAGGAGTTTGTCTAAGCCAGCACCCTGAAACTTTAAAACCACACATCGAACCCCCCTAAACTTTGCAAAAACATTTATATTACTCCCTAAGGTTGTTTATATAGTGGTTTGGCTTATTTGGAAGTTTACTTGAGTGGCCTTGAATTACTAATATAGCATGCTTACATATCATCAATGGCCAGTCACTAATTTATACTCTATTGTAATATCATACTAGTATTGTATTGACATTCCTTTGTAAGTGAGAGCAAAGAATAGAGTAAAGACGAAAGATTTAGGTGGAGATTTTAACCTATAGGAAAAATTTGCTATAGGACACTGAAAGATCGTAGCCTTTGCTGAGGGGCACTCAAAGAACACATATTTGTTCGTGGACACCATAGAAACATGGTAATTAACTGTTAGACACCTGACACGTTACTTTATTATATTCGATGGAAATGGAGAGAGAAAATTTCATAAAAGACATGTTTGCTCTTGGGGCCTCCACCTCCTTGCCTTCGTCAACGGCAGCAGCGTCACCACACCTCCCCTTTCCTCCAACAACCGCCGACACCACCTACTCCTCTGTCAGCCCTAGGTTTTAGGAACCGAAATCCTATTTTTTCCTATACCAAATCTCTAGATCAGTAGTTAGTACATACAAAACATAGTCAGTTCATAACATATGACGAAATGAAGTTTGACTAAAAGAATAGATACCTTTATAAGGGTCGATTTGGCCACTTCCTATTAGAGAAACAACAGCGAAAACCAAAGTATGGTAGGGCCTAGATGACATGCCCACAAACAGTCGACTGGGATTGTAACCTAGTCTCAACTGGCACTCCGTTAATCTCATTTGACTTACTCCTCTCCTAAAGATATAAATTGAGCAATCATGAGTACAAAGGTACTCAGCAAGCCACCACGCAATATGCTTATTATGCGCAAGGTATTCAAGGAGTGGCTGAGGTTGGTTTTGCGTAAAGCCAATTTTAAGAATCAGTTCATAAACACCTATGACCTAGCTGTCTAGACATAAAATAGCTTTAATATTGATATGTTCACTCAACAAAGGTTTTATCTGCCATCCCGAGACCGTCTCGGGAATGAGTTGCCACCGCTGATCATGCAATTTCTACAACTCATTGCCTCCTTGCCTTCCAAAGGTCAATAGTCATAGTCAACCAAATCATCACCATCTCACAATCCCAACAATCTGTCGGCCCCCAGTTTTGAACACCAGGAATCTCATGTGTTTTCCTATACCAATCCCTGCATCCATAGTTGGTATACACATTCATAGCCAATACAAAACATATATCGATATGAATTTAAGCTAAAGGTGTTTAATACCTTTACAAGGACCAACAGGGTCTTGTCTTATTAGATAAACATCGGCGGACACCAATATAGTGGTAGGCCCAAGTAACATGTCCACAGGTAGTTAACTAGGGTCGCAACCTAGTTCTCGATCAGCTCTCCGATCATCTACCAAATATGCCATCATGCTAGCAGAGTCTTCCTCATCTCTTGTTGTTATGTCTGAAAGGGGGAAAAATAGCAACGATGAGTACATAGAGTATTCGCAAGCGACCACTACAACATGATTAATGCACACAAAGTTCAAGGAAGGTTAGGTTTCTTTTGCATGAAGCTAGTTTTCATAAACATTTTCACAACCCTATGACCTAACCATTTTATCTTAAAAACAACGTCAAGTTTTCTTGTTTAACCATTCACTAAGGGTTGTGTTTACCTCCCCAAGACTTACTTAATTGGTTCGGTTTACCCTTAGGCACATTTATCCATAATTCTCCCACTGGATCCTACCCTCACCATGGGTAGTTCCACTAATCACCATCCATTCCCATCCTTGCCCTAAGTCAAATTAAAGTTTATAAGTCTAGTCAGGAATAGTACAAGTCCCGGTGCTCCTTTAACTGTGATCACTAATAGAATTGTTTACTCACACTATAGTGGATGTATGCTTTGCCCGTACTTCCTGACGCACCCAACACATGAGACTTGTCATGGCCTAGTCTTTCAGGCCCCCTTAAGGTTATTGTACCTGCTCCATGAACTATCCATCCCCATCATCTACCTGGCTTCAAAAACAGGAAGTGAGGGGAGTTCTGGCATTGCTGGGATTCTAAGGGAACAAGTCTCAACACAGTTAGTCCAATTTTAGTGTTAGATCTCACGCATGCCATGAATTTGTCATGCTTTGCGCTCTCTCACATGACCTACATTATTACGGTTCTGAACCACAAATGCCTGAGGTACCACCCCCTTATGGTGGCCCTAATCCTCTAGGTCTATGCCCATAGGGAGAAGATATCGTTGTACTCAGTTCGTTTTCTGCCTGTTTTCCTCATTCGGTCCTTAATTGACCAGGGTCGACACTAGCCTTTACCATAATCCACCCAAATCATCTAGCTCCCCTAGTCTAAAACATTTTCGTTGTGTTTAAGTTTTGTTTTTTCATAAACAACTTCACATGTGTCTCACGAGATGGCAATGCATGTCTGCATCTGCTTTTTGGTAATCGCTAGTACCCTCGCAACTATCTTCCCAAATCACATTAGCATTTCATGTGATATACAACTATAGGCATGGCTAAGCATGTGTCAATAATTTGACTAAGGACTTTAATATATCCCTGATTATCAAGGTAAAGGTAATCAACATCAAGATGGGCTTAATCAACAATTAGGTACACAGATTAAATATAGCATGCAGTTTGTTTGAAAACAAAACATTTTGCAATATAGGTACAACATGATCAAGGTAGGGGGCGTGGTGACTTGCCTTGCTTCGGGTGATATAAACTGATTTAACTTGGTTTTTGACCTTGTGCAACCTTTGGCTCCTTGGGTAGCACCATCACGATCCTCACAGGCCAAAATAGTCTATTTACGCGAGAAGAACCAAATAAAAAAACCAATCAATACACAAAATCAAAATCTAAACCTAAGGCGGAACTAAGCGATTTTCTAGCACCTCGTAAAGCTATAGGGCTTCGCTAACTTAATTATACCAAAAGCTAAGGGTTTGACTTTTATTCTAAGTAGAAGGTCTCTAGAGGGTTTGGCTACCCAATTAAGGCATGGCTAAGACCCAAGCTTGCTATAGGCCACATCCAAACAATTTAGTGAACTACTCTTTAGTTATTCTGATGTTTCACTTGTACTTGGTGGATCATTCGGATTTTCATGTTGTCAATGGGTATTTATTGCATTTGGTAGGTTTAGGAGTTGATGTTCATTTTACTTGTACGTATAATCATGGCATATGTGGGTCTATATAGAGTTCATTTAAGTTAGGTCAATAACTTGATTGGGTGTTTTCTAGTTGAGGCCGTTTCCTCGTCTAGGATTGATCTTAGATGTTGTCTTGCATATTTTACTCACAGCTACATGTCACAGCCCGATTTTCGTTCGGGATTAAAAATCATTTAATAAATCATTTTCTAGAAAATAAATAAAATGAAAAGCATTCTAATCAAGTGAAACTATTAAGGAAAATAAATTTTCCTTTAAAAATCATGGCTGGAAATATTTTTAAAATATTCTCCATGCCCTAAAATACCCTCTGGAATTTTCTATGAAATTTTGAAGCTCCAGAAATAATTTTAATAATACAAAGGGCATTAAAGTAATTATTTAAATAAATTAATTAATCATTAAATAATCTGGAGATATTTTTATTAAATACTTTGGATGTTCTTATATTTTTAGGAATTTTCTGGGCACTCGAAGTATTTATACAAAATCAAAGATCATTTATGGGTTAATTTAAATAAAAACAAATTTAAAATCCCCTTTTGCTTGGTCGGAAACACCAGAAAAGACCGCCTTTTCTCCCTTGCGCCCATCCGACGCCGCCGCCTCTCTCTCCTCGGCCCGGCCCGGCTCGAGACCCGTCTCCTCCCGTGCGCGCGCCGAAGTCCGCTTTGTCTCCCCGCTTCCCCGAGCCTCGACCGGTGGACCCCGCTTCTCGTCTCCCTCCTCCTCGCGAGTCGTCGACAGATGGGTCCCACCTATCGGAGCCGCCTTCCCCGTGCCCGATCGGTCTGCGCTGCCACGCGTGCCGCCCGCACCCGAGCCACGCCGCTGCACGCCGCACCGCACCAGGCCCGCACCAGGCCCAAGCCGCCTTCCCCGTATCACGCACTGCCTTTTCCGCATCCCGCGCTGGTCGAGTCCTCATCCAAATTGCCGCCGCATTTTCCTCTCTAACTCTCCGAGCCCAAGATCAACGGCGAAGAATTCTGCCGTATCCCGTGCCCTATCCGGCCTCCTGAGCTCCTATAAATTCCCCCGCAGCCGCCGCCGTCGTTTTCCGTTTGCGTCGCTTGAATTCGAGCCCGTTTTAACCTAGCGTCGCTCTCCCTCTTTTTCCTTTCCGCGTGGGCTCAAGCCGCCCCGCGCGTGATCCTGAGCCGTTGCGCCGCTCCCGTGCCGTTTCCCGTGCGTCACACAGCCGCCCGGCGTCGTCTCCCGTGTCGCTGGTGAGCTGGCCGGCTGCCGCGCGGCCATGGCCGATGAACCGAGCTTGGGCGTCGTCCCCGCCCAAAACCCTAACCCTAGCCGTGCTGCCAGCCGTCCGATCTATCGAGGGTAGATCGGGGCCGTCTGATCCCACCCACATGTCGCCGCCGTTCGATTGCGCCGCCATGCCATGGATGGGCACCACGTGTCGCCGTCGCTGCCGTCCGCGCAACCCTAACCCTAGTGACGCTCGGCCGTACGATCGTGCGCCGCCCCGACCGCTGGGATGCTACCACGTGGTGCACCCGCCCGTGGACTGGTCCTCATGGACCAAGTCCACCGTGGACTCGTGGACCGTGCTACCGCCACATGGACATCAGCCTTGGTCTGCTGACGTCAGCCCTCGTAGTTGCTAAAGTCAGCCGACGTCAGCCCTTGCTGACGTCATCCCCGTTTCGTTGACGTCACCAGCGCCCGTCCTTCCTGACGTCAGCCCTTGTTTTGTTGACGTCATCCCGAGCCTTTTCCTTTGTAAAAGTAATTAAAAATTATGCAATAAATCATTTTAATTTATAGAATTTATTTAAATGGTTCAAAACTTCTAAATTTCATATCTAATTCATACGAACTCCAAATTAGTCCATTCAAATTGAAAAATTCATCTAAAATTGAGCTCTACATGTTTGTTTACTTTTTATGTACTGTTATTTAGTTTTTATTAGAGTTTTTCCTCGTTTTGCATCCAGCGTGTAGATTCCTCTGTTTCCGGAGTTCGCGCTCGCGAGGAAAAGAGTCCAGAAGTTTGTTGGAAGACGCAAGGCAAGTCACACTTCCCTTGAAGCATATTGATCCTACTTTTATAAATGTTTTATGTTTGCAAATAAAATTGCATTGCTTTGCTAATTACATGGAATGATGGGATACCTATATGCTTATTTGTGCCTTATTGACTTGATATCCGTTCTTTGTTAAACTTGGGTGATAATTGACTAGCTTTAGTCACTGATGTTGATTCTAGCTAGAATTATATGCTTAGCCATTCTTAAATACTAGCTCACTAAATGGGATAATTACACTATTTATTCTAGTCTCTCATGAGCTACAAGCTCGATATACCTGGCCATGTCTTATTGATCATAATTATCTCAACTAAAATATGACTTAATGGTGGGCTTGGGTGCATGGTTTTGATGGTCGCACCCATGGCAATTAAGGACCAGTTCATGGGAAACCCTAGAAGACATACCGTGCAAACCACAAGCCAGAATGGGCAACGGCTGGGTCCGTAGTATAGTTTTCTCTAACTGACATACCCTAGAGAGGGTGAGCGTGATGGAGTTCGGGCGGACCCTGCGATGGTCTGTTCGGTTGCCGGATTCACCGCGGCATGAGAGGGGGCTGCCCGCTTGTCGGGACGCCTCCGGACCTCTTACTATCTTTAAGGGTCGAATAGAAAGTACCAAATCTCCCCATAAGCATAGTAAGGTATCCGACGTTCCGAGAGAGAGATAACTGAGACATTGCTGGGCCTTTAGCCTGCCAGTCAACTTTAGCTTGGATTGTGCCCGTCAAACCACTCGATGGTGATGACCAGATGTGTTACATAACCATGATACTTACACCAATTGGCTAAAGATCTACATTGTCTCAATTATCTTTAACTCATACTCATTGCTAATATATTCCTAGCAAAAGGAACGTCTAACCACTTTCATCCAAGCAGTTGGTATTGCTAACATTCCAAAGGTTCAACATACTAACATAAGTAAACTCAACATATTAGTCTCATAGGTACATATGGCCGTCAGACCAAATAGTTATATAGATAGTATTATCGCACGGAAGCGAACTCCGTCCCCGAGGATATTTACTTCAACTGACTAGGGAATGCCCTAGTAAGAACCGTCTGGAAATAATGGCTCCTCCTCGGCGAACTCATCCTCCTCGGGAGGAAAATCTCCTACAGCCATGTCTATGCAAGCAGCCAAATATAGATACACCAACAAGAGTTAGTACAATGAATTGTACTGGCAAGCAACCATCAAGCCTACATGCTACATGTTTAGCATTATCAAAGGAAGTTCATATCGGGTTCTTTTAGCACAAAGCAAATTTTATTTTGGTAAAACCCCATTGTAAATTCCAGGCTTGTACAAATAAATTTCAGCAAGCTGGCACTTTGCTAAATGGGGCATTTAGTAGATAGTAATACACATGTATCATCATCTCTTTGCATTTCAGGCAGCAAAGGAGTAACATAAGCGATCATCAATCGTCCCTTGAAATATAGGGGCAGCAAAGGAATAAATAAGATATCAATCATGTTTGAATATTTTCAATCAGGTTTTTCGGAACAACCCTTTTAGAGCACACAAAGCTATACCCACGACATATTCACAGACGCTCGTAACTGTGAGCATGGCTAACCGATTAGTTTTAACTCTGCAGAGTGTGTACACTTTACCCACATGATGTGACATAATAATCATGCAAAGCAAGGGACGTGATACAAAAGTATCTGATTTATTACACACAACAAAGCCCTTCTAATATCCGTGATTTAGCCTTATACCAGCACGATATGTGTTTCCTCCATCCTATACCATTTTGGAAATACAGCATGTGACCGTTAAGTGGCGGTCCCACACCTTAAACTTAACGTCGTGGGGGCGGACACGACAGAAACCCACCCACGTGGCATAATACCATTGTATTGGACAGGTTGAGTCACCTAAACTACCACATCAGGGCATAAAGGAAGCTTCTCTGAGTTATACGAACTCATACACTTCGGCCTACCTAATTGTAAGGCTAAACCACAAATAGTATACTAAGCTAGGGCTATCCCATACTAGCACATATGGTTGTACTGTATTCGAGATGAATATACGTGGAGTGAAGTCCTTAGGGTAGTTTGGGCACACACTCTCCCTATCGGTATACAGCTAGTCACCATATGTATACCACTTGCGGCCCAAACTTGAAATGCATATTTCTCACCTTTTTATTTTGGAAAGTAACATTTTTATCATAATATAATTTTTAGAAGAGAATTTTTAAAGCAAAACTTAGGTACTTTGCCCCATAAGCATAGGACAATGGCACTACAAGCTCTACTAAGCATAGGGGTGAATCATCTAGGTTTTAGGTCTTTCAAACACACATTAACATCTTGATCATTCCTAGGGTTAGGGATTTGGCTAAGTAATTATGTGGAGTTTGAGATGGCATGCAACATAGGTGGTTGTACTATCCATCTTCTTCAAGATTTTAGTGTCGTTATAACATACATCATGCAAAGTTCCCAAACATTTTGAAATAACCTCCATAAATCTCAGATCAATGTGTTCAAAGGGGGAGGTAGGACTTGCCTGGTTCTTCTTCCTGATCGTACAAATACGCGGGGTCTTGGAAAGATGCCGATGGTTCGTCTACATGCGATAATTTCAGATGGCAAGCACTTATGAAAACTTTTACGAGCTAAGATGAATGCATATGAGATGAAAGTGTTTAAGCTTCAGATTTACCTATTAAATAATGTTTTTATTTCATATTTTCCTCTATGGTGAAATATTCTTATATAGTTCCTTTTATAGGTCAAGTGTTTTAGCTTTGCATTCCCTAAATTTGCTCAAGGCTAAACTATAGGCTTTCTGGTATGTTAATTATTTTTAGCTAATAAAACAAAGAGAGGTGGTCCTAACAAAATTTAGTTTGAATTTTTAGGAATTTAAATGGGTTCCCTACAATTTTTATAAGTTGGAGCGCTCTAGATTAAATCTTTTCTAAAAAAATCTATAAGTGGTTTATTTGTCACGAAGGTACCTAGTTTCATAATTTTAACTTAAATTACATTTTCACAGACTCTGTAGAGTCTTGGTTTATCTCATTCTGAGCTAAGATGATTTTTCTATGATTTTTATAATTTAAACCTACTCTATTTTGCTGGGTTCATAAAATAGAATTTTCTTCTGTGTGCAGTTGTTTTTATTTCACAATCCTAAAGTTCATAATCTTGCGGTTCTAACAAAATTTGTCCCACGTCAAAATGTGCGGTTTTCAATTTTCTATGGATTTTCAAATCTGGCTATTTTTCTGTTGAAAAATCCTATTTCGGATTAATTCTTTATTTTCGTGTGGGGCCTACATGTCAGCGGCAGCCGGTGTTTAAACAGTCTAATGACACGCCTGGCTAAGTGGGTCCCGGCTGTCAGCGGCGGTTTAACGTTTAAACGAGTGATTTGGCGCCTGACGAGTAGGTGCCACCTATCGGTGGCTCATGGAGAGGGGAAAACAGGGCAGCGGCGCGCGGCAAGTTTCATGCCGGCGCTGGCGGCGAACGGCGGCTGGTGAGCGGTCGCGGCCAAAAGGAAAAACATAGCAGAGGCCATGGCGAAGCTATCGGTGGTTCTTTCGCATGTTACCGTGGCTGGAACAGTCGTCGGCGACGGAGTGGGCGCCACCGTGGTTCGGGATGAACATGCATGTGTGGTTCTAGCTATTACCTTCCCGTGCATGTGTCTAAAATAGCTACTAGGGATACTAGGGATGCTTACCGAGCAAACGCGGGGTGCTGGCGAGGTTGAGGTGACGGTGGCGCCGTGTAGGGTCTCAAGGCGGCGACGATTCTCAATTCGGGTGAACGTCGACAAGGCGTCTCAGTGCGCGACTGCGAGGAGGGAGTGTGGGACCTTGTTAAGGGGGTACTGGGGATGCTTGAGTCGAGAGGAATCGTGTTAGAACTTTCCAGAGAGAGAAAAGGAGGAGTTCGACGATGGCGGCCGGAGTTGTGGAAGAAAAGAGGGATTCCTTCCACAAAGCATTTCCCGATGATTTTTTCGGTTTCAACCAATGTGAGGCATCAAGTATTAAGGTGGTGAAGGGATTTCGGTAATGGCTTACCGTGGAGGGTTGGCGACGAGCGGGTGGTTTGGCGGTGGTCGACGCAGAGCGTGCGGTTTACGGCCTCAGGTTGGTGGCGTTCCCGGTCATCGGCTATGTCATTTGGAGTTAGTTTTGGTCGTTAGAGAGAGCAAAAATCAGGGAGTTGGGAACGTGCATTGCCTAAGGGACTAGCTTACCGGAGATCAAATGTGGTCAGATCTTGCTCGCCGACAGAGAGGATTCTTTGGGGTGTTCTTGGTGTTCTCAGGGTGTTCGGTGTCGGCTTCTTTGTGGAACGCGACAGGAGTGAAAAGGGTTCTGTGGCGGTCGGCCGGTTGGGCTTTTATTCGGTTGTCGGCGGTGCGCGCGAGAACAAGCTCGGTTCGGCAGCGAGCGACGCGTGCGCGGAGCGTTCCTCACGTGCGACGCGTGCTCCCATGTGTGGCGCGCGCGTTCGGGCGTGTGAGACAAAGTGGAACATGGTGTGTCACTGGCAACATGGCCCCACCGGTCAGCATGGCCCGCATGGCAGTGAGCAAATGAAGAAGAGATGTAAAGGCTAAAATTTTCTAAGTCCGGATGCAGTGTCGAATTTACAAATTTAGGCTCCGTTTAAAAATACTTCCAGGCCGATTCAGTGGCGGTGCCCTATGGCAAACTTGTAAAGGGCGACTCAATCTACAATACCGCCAAGTTTCACCGCCTGGAGCTCGCTGGATTAATTTTGGCAACAGTTCAAAGTCAGCTCCAGAGTTCTGTCTCGGTCAGCTCCATACTTAGAAAATATTTCTAGGGTCAAGTCTAGTTTCAAGTTAATTACTATTTTCCACCTTTGTAATGTGTTCCTAAATCTTGTGGTTGTTTTCCTGATGTCTCTTTTATGTTTTTGGGTATTTTTCTTGAATTTTCTTTGGGCCTCTTTTGTTTAAATTCCAAGTGAAAATTATGCCCCTATTATACACATGCACTTTGTTTTAAATGAAAACCGAATATCCGCACTTGACATTAATGAAAACTTTTGCTTCAATATTTACAGTATACTTTCTCCCTCGATTTTTCAGTTACATAATTTGTCAGGATGTGACAACGTATCAGCTATACCTGATCGGCTATCGTTTACGGACTTAACTCCGTTTTCTTTCTTTAGTTTCTTGTTGGTGTAGGATCAAACCAACTGGCATGCCCTTAAACCCCAAAAGCAAGATTACGGACCTGCACTAGAGTTAAGCAGATCTCTCAGGCTAGTGCTTGTATTTTTAACACCAATACGCTTTTGGCACGCCCGGTGGGACACGACAGGACATCATGGTGGACATCAAGTCATCTGATATTGACCCAGATAACATCATCCCCGTCACCATGGACAAATTGACACCAGAACAGAAGGCTGAGTTTGAAGAGATAATGAACAAACTGCAGAGTCAGTTTTTGCACTGTTAGTTCAAACTCGCTCAGGCACGGTTGTTCAATGCTACAAGGTAGCTTTGCCAAGCAATGATGAGCCCGAGTCAAGTTCTCGCAAGGAAAGCAGACCTCAGGACATGAAGCAAGATGACGGCCCTACAGATTTCAACAATCTACAAGATCGGATCGATTATGCCATATATCATGCCCTGATCAACCAATCAAGGATCTTTGCTAACACCTTAAACCGCTTGATCAATTCTATGGTTGATAGTAGGATTGCTAAGCATCAAGCCAAGGGGCCGGTATTTCTTCCTGAAGGCAATTTTCCACCATATAGGACTCTGGTTACTGACAAACAACAGCCTGCTTCGGGTATGGTCCCAAAACAGCCGATGGTATCCACATCGGCTCTTGGAAAGCCGATTGTATCATCATCAACACAGAAGCAACCAGGTTTCAATCCTATGCTCTTGGTCAAACAGCAACCTCAACACATTGGATACAACATCCCTCAGGTTTCCCAAGACCAAGTCGCGGCTATGTTCAGAATGAACCCGTCGGCTGTTGAGCCGATTCCACAGATGCCGATGGGGCAGCAGTCACCGATCCCTCACCAGCATCAGCCTATAGGTTCTCAGTTCGTTCATGATCGGCAAGCCCATGGGGTGTGTCAGTCTCCTCAACATCACATGGGGGACAATATCAATTTCTAGTATCAGCCTCCAGCTCAGGTGAAGTATCGGCAAGGGACACCACCTCAAACCCAGTACTTGCCTCAAATCAATTAGTTTGGGCTGATACAGTAGCAATTTCAAGGAGCACCTCAACAGAAGCCTTGGGCTATGATAGCCGATGTAATGAGGGAACAGTTTGGCCTCAAGCCTAAGGATACTGGCAATTTGCATCGGCATCCATATCCGGAATACTTCGAGAGGTTAGCATTGCCAAACCGATACAAGGTACCAGACTTTTCAAAATTCTCAGGGCAAGACAATGTGTCAACTTATGAACATGTCAGCCGATTCTTGGCTCAATGTAGTGAGGATCGACTAGTGATGCTCTAAGGGTTCGATTGTTTCCTTTGTCTTTATCTGGATCAGCTTTCATGTGGTTTTCATCCTTGCCATGCAATTCTATTCAGAGTTGGACCGATTTGGAAAAGCAGTTTCATAAGTACTTCTACAGTGGGATCCATGAGATGAAACTGTCTGATCTAACAGCAATCAAGCAAAGGCATGATGAATCTGTTCAAGATTACATCCAGAGGTTCAGAGATATCAGAAACAGATGCTGTAGCTTGGTTTTGTTAGATTCTCAGTTAGCCGATCTTGCTTTTCCAAGGACTATTGACACCAATCAAGGAAAGATTTTTGGCTCGGGACTTTGAGAGCTTGGCTCATTTGGCTCAGAAGGTGATGGCACATGAGCAAAGGTTCCAAGCAGCCAAGAAGGCATTCAAAAAGGTTAATCATGTTGCATATGCCTCTGAGTCTGAAGAAGAAGAGGACTCCGAAGTAGCAGCAGCCGAATGGGCAAGAAACAAGAAGGTTGTTACATGTCAATGGGTCAAAAATTCGACAAAGGAGGAAAAATATGATTTTGATATTGCCAAGGCCGATAAGATCTTTGATTTACTACTTCGGAAGAAACAAATTCAACTTCTTGCTGGTCATGTGATTCCATTGGCTGATGAGCTAAGGAAGAGGAAGTATTGCAAATGGCATAATACTGGATCTCACGGCACTAATGACTGCAAAGTTTTCAAGCAGTAGATCCAATCGGCTATTGAACAAGGGAAGATAAAGTTTGAAGATTCAAAAAAGCCGATGAAAGTTGATGGTAATCCTTTTCCTGTATACATGGTTCACACAAGTGGGAGAGCAGCCGATAGAAAGGATTATCGGTCCACACAGCGTAATTATGTCAGAATCATTGATAAATATCAGAAGAAGCATGATATGCATTAGGAGAGATACTATGAGCAAGATGACAATTTTGATCCCCATTGGAGTTGCGAATTCTTCAGATTTTGCTGGAATGAAGGGATGAGACTGCCATCGATAGAAAATTGTCCAACATGCAACAACTACGACGAGGAATATGCTGGAGAACCAAGCCGATCTTATCTAAGGGAAAATCGGCTAACACAAAGGAGGATGTCTGTTCATCAGAGATTGGGTCCAATTCATCAGGATTTTTCACAGGAGGATTTTGATGAGGATGAAGAGGAGACTATGAACCCACAATGGTGCCCTTCTGGTATTTTCACTAAGAACCAGAAGAGGAGGGTTCAAAGGATGAGGAGCAGAGAGCGTTTCCAAGAAGTACAAGAGGAGATCAATCATCAGTTGAAGAAGAAAAAGCAAGAACATGTAACGAAAGAGTGGCCTGTCAAGAGCAAAGTGCTTTCAACCGATGAGGTCAAGGCCGACAAGGCAAAAAGGGCAGCTAAGGGAAAGGTTGTTGCTTCTACATCGGTTAACATGGTTTTTGTATCACCGGTATAATAAGAGGCTAATCAAGTGTTGATCCCAAATCATACCAGAGTTGACTTGGAAAACCGCTCACTGGCCAAAGAGATTTGCTTTACTCTAGTGCAGGTCCAAAGTATTGCTCCTTAGGTTCATATGCATGCCAGTTGATTTGATCCTGCAATCAACAAGAACAAAGAAACAAGTATTAGTCTGCAAATGATAGCCGATCGGTTGGTGGCCGATGACATATCGTCTGTTGATAAGCCGATGTGATGTGCACTAAATCAGCTGGGATGATTAAACCTAACCGATCAGCTGAAGATATTCATAATACATAATCTAAATATCAAAATACATTTAAACTAAGTGATTGTGATAGATCGGTAGCGTATCGAGACAGTATGAATCACTTAAGTCCAAATATAACTCAATATATAGATTATATATATTTATAACATAGCCGATGTCATAAATTTAATGTGTATCGGCTAGTACTCCGATACCACTTTATACTAAGATATCATTATAAACTAAATATCCTAAACAAAAACCGATCAAATATTAAGATGACTTAAAAGATCGATAACAAGCTTAGGATATTTAATTATAGTGAGATCTTAATATAAAGGGCAGATTTAACATATCAAGTAAATATAAAATACACAAGACAATTAAAACAGATAAGATCGGCTGAAACCCCGATACTATCTCTAATAATGATCATAAAATAAGATAGATCTGTTATGACTCTAAGAAAGACTTAATAGGTCAGACCTAACCGATGCAGCATTAAGTATAAAAAGAAGCATAGGATCTATACTAATCTATGAACACCTTTCGAGATGGTGGATACACTGTATAATCTAAATCGACGACAAAACCTAACCCTATCGGTTGTTGTCTAATAACAGAGACTAGTCGATTAGGGTTAGATCATATTATACAGTATATATGATAAATCAACGATTTACATAAACAATATTAGAGTATCATAATGATGGAAATACTAATCCCGAGAACAAAAGCCGCTGTGAATAGGTTTACCTTTTCACTAGAGATCAAACTGTTAGTGATATGCCCTAGAGACAACATGGAGATGTTGGATATCACGACAATGTTTATGTATTTATGAATAAAGTGTTATTCAGTTCCATGAAATAGACATCTTGTATTGATCAATAAGTACGTGACTTATTTATGAGACTCTTTATGTATGAATCTATTTCTAAACGATCCCTGATTATATGTCATATTGTTGGAACAAATAGGATTCTAAGATCGGCATGTTTATTGATTGATGATCATGTCTCATAGATCATGGGTATGGAGATACCAAATCAATAAACATGGACATATGTGTTAGAGAACACATTGTTGGATAGACCCACCATGAGACACTACAGGAATTAATGTGCCATTAGTTGGTCTCAGGTAGTGTTGGTACAAAGTCCTTAGACCTGAGATCACCATGGATTCCAACATGTGTAGTAGCCCACTTTGGGACTACCAAACGCTATTCCGTAACTGGGTAGTTATAAAGGTAGTTTTCGGGTTTGCTATGAAACATGGAGTGGGATGTGAGTGATCAAGATGGAATTTGCCCCTACTTTGGAGAGATATCTCTGGGCCCCTCGAGGTAATGGATTATGGAAATGCATGGCCATGCTAAGTTGATTGAGGAGTCAATCAACAGACAGATAATCCAATACGGTTTGAGTGAATGGTTAAGCTATTGAAGGGATGTCACACATCTTGCCTATAGCTTAATTGGTATCGTGTGGCAAAGGGATTTGTGTACAAATTACAGGTTCAGAGCCGATATTATATTCTTGTATGCTATGGTGTCAATATGTGCTGCTAGGCGCCGCTGTTGACAGGTCGGGTGAGTTGGACACGAGCCGACGGTCGGCTAAGTTAGACTATAGCCGAAACCGAGTATACCTGAACCTACAGGGTCGCACGCTTAGGGGGATAGAATAGATATTCGAGTTGGACTCGGATACGGCTCGATTGGATAGGGATCCGATCGGATAGAGTCCTAGGGGCTTACAACGTATGGGCGGCCAACTCTGTGAGATTCGGATAGGATCCGATTAAAAATAGAGTCCTGATCGGCCACTAGTCCCAGTCGGCCAACTCTATATAAAGGGGCGAGGGGTGGAGAGTTGCGGTATCGCTTTGATCCGAATCCGCAACAGAAGTCGCCGAGATCAATCTCCACGGAAATCCTCCCCACTTTCGAGCCAAACCCTAGCCTTGCATCGCGTGCTAGCACACAGGTGTTCGGCGTTCTGTCCCCGGACGTGTGGATACCGGTAGAGGCACTGCTACGTTGTGCACTGTTGATCGACTACGAATCGGCTGTGGTGGAATCGGCTGCGGTTGAGCGCATCAGAGCGAGGCGCGAGAACGTGGTCAGACGACTTGGCGAATCGGCTACATCGGCGAAGCGGCGATTGGTGAATCGGCTGTCCCGGGAATCGGCTTTCGGCTTGCGGGAATCGGTGTCATCGGCTAGCACGGTTCCAGATCGGATAGTCACGATTGGCTATTTCCATTGCATACTCAAATCGGTAACGATCATCGGCCCTTACTTGCAAGTGTTCCTGGTTTGCGCGGTTAAAAGTTTTTGTATTCGGCTAGCGTAGTGCTAGTGATATGCCCTAGAGGCAACATGGAGATATTGGATATCACGTCAATGTTTATGTATTTATGAATAAAGTGTTATTCAGTTCCATGAAATAGACATCTTGTATTGATCAATAAGTACGTGACTTATTTATGAGACTCTTTATGTATGAATCTATTTCTAAATGATCCCTGATCATATGTCATATTGTTGGAACAAATATGATTCTAAGATCGGCATGTTTATTGATTGATGATCATGTCTCATAGATCATGGGTATGAAGATACCAAATCAATAAACATGGACACATGTGTTGGAGAACACATTGTTGGATAGACCCACCATGAGACACTACAGGAATTAATGTGCCATTAGTTTGTCTCAGGTAGTGTTGGTACAAAGTCCTTAGACCTGAGATCACCATGGATTCCAACATGTGTAGTAGCCTACTTTGGGACTACCAAACGCTATTCCGTAACTGGGTAGTTATAAAGGTAGTTTTCGGGTTTGCTATGAAACATGGAGTGGGATGTGAGTGATCAAGATGGAATTTGCCCCTACTTTGGAGAGGTATCTCTGGGCCCCTCGAGGTAATGGATTATGGAAATGCATGGCCATGCTATGTTGATTGAGGAGTCAATCAACAGACAGATAATCCAATACGGTTCGAGTGAATGGTTAAGCTATTGAAGGGATGGCACACATCTTGCCTATAGCTTAACTCGTATCGTGAGGCAAAGGGATTTGTGTACACATTACAGGTTCAGAGCCGATATTATTCTTGTATACTATGGTGTCAATATGTGCTGCTAGGCGCCACTGTTGACGGGTCGGCTGAGTTGGACTCGAGCCGACGATCGGCTAAGTTAGACTATAGCCGAAACCGAGTATACCTGAACGTACAGGGTCGCACGCTTAAGGGGATAGAATAGATACTCGAGTTGGACTCGGATACGGCTCGATCGGATAGTGATCCGATCGGATAGAGTCTTATGGGTTACGACGTGTGGGCGGCCAACTCTATTGGATACGGATGAGATCCGATTCAAAATAGAGTCCTGATCAGCCACTAGTCCCAGTCGGCCAACTCTATATAAAGGGGCGAGGGGTGGAGAGCTGCGACACATAAGTTGTATCGCGTTGAACCGAATCCGCAACAAAAGTCGCCGAGATCAATCTCCACGAAAACCCTCCCCACTTTCGAGCCAAACCCTAGCCTTGCATCGCGTGCTAGCACACAGGTGTTCGGCGTTCTGTCCCCGGACGTGTGGATACCGGTAGAGGCACTGCTACGTTGCGCACTGTTGATCGGCTACGAATCGGCTGTGGTGGAATCGGCTGCGGTCGAGCGCATCAGAGCGAGGCGCGAGAACATGGTAAGACGACTCGGCGAATCGGCTACATCGGCGAAGCGACTGATTGGTGAATCGGCTGTTCCCAGGAATCGGCTGTCGGCTTGCGGGAATCGACTGTCATCGGCTAGCACAGTTCCAGATCAGATAGTCCTGATTGGCTATTTCCGCTGCATACTCAAATCGGTAACGATCATCGGCCCTTACTTGCAAGTGTTCCTGGTTTGTGCGGTTAAAAGTTTTTGTATTCGGCTAGCGTAGTGCTAGTGATATGCCCTAGAGGCAACATGGAGATATTGGATATCACGTCAATGTTTATGTATAAATGAATAAAGTGTTATTCAGTTCCATGAAATAGACATCTTGTATTGATCAATAAGTACGTGACTTATTTATGAGACTCTTTATGTATGAATCTATTTCTAAACGATCCCGATCATATGTCATATTGTTGGAACAAATATGATTCTAAGATCGGCATGTTTATTGATTGATGATCATGTCTCATAGATCATGGGTATGGAGATACCAAATCAATAAACATGGACATATGTGTTAGAGAACACATTGTTGGATAGACCCACCATGAGACACTACAGGAATTAATGTGCCATTAGTTGGTCTCAGGTAGTTTTGGTACAAAGTCCTTAGACCGAGATTACCATGGATTCCAACATGTGTAGTAGCCCACTTTGGGACTACCAAACGCTATTCGTATCGGGTAGTTATAAAGGTAGTTTTCGGGTTTGCTATGAAACATGGAGTGGGATGTGAGTGATCAAGATGGAATTTGCCCCTCCTTTGGAGAGATATCTCTGGGCCCCTCGAGGTAATGGATTATGGAAATGCATGGCCATGCTAAGTTGATTGAGGAGTCAATCAAGGACGGATAATCCAATACGGTTTGAGTGAATGGTTAAGCTATTGAAGGGATGGCACACATCTTGCCTATAGCTTAATTGGTATCGTGTGGCAAAGGGATTTGTGTACAAATTACAGGTTGAGCCGATATTATATTCTTGTATGCTATGGTGTCAATATGTGCTGCTAGGCACCTTGTGATGCAGTCGGGTGAGTTGGACACGAGCCGACGGTCGGCTAAGTTAGACTATAGCCGAAACCGAGTATACCTGAACCTACGGGGTCGCACGCTTAGGGGGATAGAATAGATATTCGAGTTGGACTCGGATATGGCTCGATTGGATAGGGATCCGATCGG
The DNA here is from genome assembly GCA_019925245.2 of Oryza australiensis. Taxonomy (NCBI): domain Eukaryota; kingdom Viridiplantae; phylum Streptophyta; class Magnoliopsida; order Poales; family Poaceae; genus Oryza; species Oryza australiensis. Next base: position 243,245 of record JAIFGZ020000449.1, read on the forward strand.
ATAGAGTCCTAGGGGCTTACAACGTATGGGCGGCCAACTCTGTGAGATTCGGATAGGATCCGATTAAAAATAGAGTCCTGATCGGCCACTAGTCCCAGTCGGCCAACTCTATATAAAGGGGCGAGGGGTGGAGAGTTGCGGTATCGCTTTGATCCGAATCCACAACAGAAGTCGCCGAGATCAATCTCCACGGAAACCCTCCCCACTTTCGAGCCAAACCCTAGCCTTGCATCGCGTGCTAGCACACAGGTGTTCGGCGTTCTTTCCCCGGACGTGTGGATACCGGTAGAGGCACTGCTACGTTGTGCACTGTTGATCGACTACGAATCGGCTGTGGTGGAATCGGCTGCGGTTGAGCGCATCAGAGCGAGGCGCGAGAACGTGGTCAGACGACTTGGCGAATCGGCTACATCGGCGAAGCGACTGATTGGTGAATCGGCTGTCCCCAGGAATCGGCTTTCGGCTTGCGGGAATCGGCTGTCATCGGCTAGCACAGTTCCAGATCGGATAGTCCTGATTGGCTATTTCCGCTGCATACTCAAATCGGTAACGATCATCGGCCCTTACTTGCAAGTGTTCCTGGTTTGCGCGGTTAAAAGTTTTTGTATTCGGCTAGCGTAGTGCTAGTGATATGCCCTAGAGGCAACATGGAGATATTGGATATCACGTCAATGTTTATGTATAAATGAATAAAGTGTTATTCAGTTCCATGAAATAGACATCTTGTATTGATCAATAAGTACGTGACTTATTTATGAGACTCTTTATGTATGAATCTATTTCTAAACGATCCTCGATCATATGTCATATTGTTGGAACAAATATGATTCTAAGATCGGCATGTTTATTGATTGATGATCATGTCTCATAGATCATGGGTATGGAGATACCAAATCAATAAACATGGACATATGTGTTAGAGAACACATTGTTGGATAGACCCACCATGAGACACTACAGGAATTAATATGCCATTAGTTGGTCTCAGGTAGTGTTGGTACAAAGTCCTTAGACCTGAGATCACCATGGATTCCAACATGTGTAGTAGCCCACTTTGGGACTACCAAACGCTATTCCGTAACTGGGTAGTTATAAAGGTAGTTTTCGGGTTTGCTATGAAACATGGAGTGGGATGTGAGTGATCAAGATGGAATTTGCCCCTCCTTTGGAGAGATATCTCTGGGCCCCTCGAGGTAATGGATTATGGAAATGCATGACCATGCTAAGTTGATTGAGGAGTCAATCAACAGACAGATAATCCAATACGGTTTGAGTGAATGGTTAAGCTATTGAAGGGATGACACACATCTTGCCTATAGCTTAATTGGTATCGTGAGGCAAAGGGATTTGTGTACACATTACAGGTTCAGAGCCGATATTATATTCATGTATGCTATGGTGTTAATATGTGCTGCTAGGCGCCACTGTTGGCAGGTCGGCTGAGTTGGACTCGAACCGACGGTCGGCTAAGTTAGACTATAGCCGAAACCGAGTATACCTGAACCTACAGGGTCGCACGCTTAGGGGGATAGAATAGATATTCGAGTTGGACTCGGATACGGCTCGATTGGATAGGGATCCGATCGGATAGAGTCCTTGGGGCTTACAACGTATGGGCGGCCAACTCTGTGAGATTCGGATAGGATCCGATTAAAATAGAGTCCTGATCGGCCACTACTCCAAGTCAGCCAACTCTATATAAAGGGGCGAGGGGTGGAGAGTTGCGGTATCGCTTTGATCCGAATCCGCAACAGAAGTCGCCGAGATCAATCTCCACGGAAACCCTCCCCACTTTCGAGCCAAACCCTAGCCTTGCATCGCGTGCTAGCACACAGGTGTTCGGCGTTCTGTCCCCTGACGTGTGGATACCGGTAGAGGCACTGCTACGTTGCGCACTGTTGATCGGCTACGAATCGGCTATGGTGGAATCGGCTGCGGTCGAGCGCATCAGAGCGAGGCGCGAGAACGTGGTCAGACGACTTGGCGAATCGGCTACATCGGCGAAGCAACTGATTGGTGAATCGGCTGTCCCTAGGAATCGGCTGTCGGCTTGCGGGAATCGGCTGTCATCGGCTAGCACAGTTCCAGATCGGATAGTCCTGATTGGCTATTTCCGCTGCATACTCAAATCGGTAACGATCATCGACCCTTACTTGCAAGTGTTCCTGGTTTAAGCGGTTAAAAGTTTTTGTATTCGGCTAGCGTAGTGCTAGTGATATGCCCTAGAGGCAACATGGAGATATTGGATATCACGTCAATGTTTATGTATAAATGAATAAAGTGTTATTCAGTTCCATGAAATAGACATCTTGTATTGATCAATAAGTACGTGACTTATTTATGAGACTCTTTATGTATGAATCTATTTCTAAACGATCCCTGATCATATGTCATATTGTTGGAATAAATATGATTCTAAGATCGGCATGTTTATTGATTGATGATCATGTCTCATAGATCATGGGTATGGAGATACCAAATCAATAAACATGGACACATGTGTTGGAGAACACATTGTTGGATAGACCCACCATGAGACACTACAGAAATTAATGTGCCATTAGTTTGTCTCATGTAGTGTTGGTACAAAGTCCTTAGACCTGAGATCACCATGGATTCCAACATGTGTAGTAGCCTACTTTGGGACTACCAAACGCTATTCCGTGCGGGTAGTTATAAAGGTAGTTTTCGGGTTTGCTATGAAACATGGAGTGGGATATGAGTGATCAAGATGGAATTTGCCTCTCCTTTGGAGAGATATCTCTGGGCCCCTCGAGGTAATGGATTATGGAAATGCATGGCCATGCTAAGTAGATTGAGGAGTCAATCAACAGACAGATAATCCAATACGGTTCGAGTGAATGGTTAAGCTATTGAAGGGATGGCACACATCTTGCCTATAGCTTAACTCGTATCGTGAGGCAAAGGGATTTGTGTACACATTACAGGTTCAGAGCCGATATTATTCTTGTATACTATGGTGTCAATATGTGCTGCTAGGCGCCACTGTTGACGGGTCGGCTGTGTTAAACTCGAGCCGACGATCGGCTAAGTTAGACTATAAGCCGAAACCGAGTATACCTGAACCTACAGGGTCGCACGCTTAAGGGGATAAGAACATGCATTCGAGTTGGACTCGGATACGGCTCGATCGGATAGGGATCCGATCGGATAGAGTCCTATGGGCTTACGACGTATGGGCGGCCAACTCTATGAGATACGGATGAGATCCGATTCAAAATAGAGTCCTAATCGGCCACTAGTCCCAGTCGGCCAACTCTATATAAAGGAGGGAGGGGTGGAGTGCTATGAAACATGGAGTGGGATGTGAGTGATCAAGATGGAATTTGCCCCTCCTTTGGAGAGATATCTCTGGGCCCCTCGAGGTAATGGATTATGGAAATGCACGGCCATGCTAAGTTGATTGAGGAGTCAATCAACAGACAGATAATCTAATACGGTTCGAGTGAATGGTTAAGCTATTGAAGGGATGGCACACATCTTGCCTATAGCTTAACTGGTATCGTGAGGTAAAGGGATTTGTGTACACATTACAGGTTCAGAGCCGATATTATATTCTTGTATGCTATGGTGTCAATATGTGCTGCTAGGCGCCGCTATTGACAGGTCGGCTGAGTTGGACTCGAGCCGACGGTCGGCTAAGTTAGACTATAGCCAAAACCGAGTATACCTGAACCTACAGGGTCGCACGCTTAAGGGGATAGAATAGATATTCGAGTTGGATACGACTCGATCGGATAGGGATCCGATCGGATAGTCTCCTATGGGCTTACGACGTATGGGCGGCCAACTCTTTGAGATTCGGATAGGATCCGATTTAAAATAGAGTCCTGATCGGCCACTAGTCCCAGTCGGCCAACTCTATATAATGGGGCGAGGGGTGGAGAGTTGCGGTATCGCTTTGATCCGAATCCGTAACAGAAGTCGCCGAGATCAATCTCCACGGAAACCCTCCCCACATTCGAGCCGAACCCTAGCCTTGCATCGCGTGCTAGCACACAGTTGTTCGGCGTTCTGTCCCCGGACATGTGGATACCGGTAGAGGCGCTGCGACGTTGCGCACTGTTGATCGGCTACGAATCAGCTGTGGTGGAATCGGCTACGGTCGAGCGCATCAGGGCAAGGCGCGAGAACGTGGTCAGACGACTCGGCGAATCGGCTACATCGGCGAAGCGGCTGATTGGTGAATTGGCTGTCCCCAGGAATCGGCTGTCGGGTTGTGGGAATCGGCTGTCATCGGCCAGCACAGTTCCAGATCGGATAGTCCTGATTTGCTATTTCCGTTGTATACTCCAATCGGTAACGATCTATCGGCCCTTACTTGCAAGTCTTCCTGGTTTGCGCGGTTAAAAGTTTTTGTTTTCGGCTAGCGTAGCTTCCGCATAACCCTTCACAAACGATGCAGCCCATGGTTGTATTGAACTTGGTTGTTGTTAATTTACAGGGTCCTGGGTCATATTTATACCCAGATACAAGATAAGTCCGTGACGGACACGATTCCTATCTCTATTGCATTTTGAATTACAGATATATACCTAAACAAACTCTCACCGACATTATCTATAAGGAAACTATTTAAAATATCCTAATTAATAGATACAATTGCCTTTTCTGGACTCTATCCATGTATGTGCAATCCTCATGAAGCACTTTAACCGAATCCGAGGATAATTCCAACGCCCTTTTCCTCAGGATTGGTCCACCAACTGTCCTTATCGAAATCGACTGCATGGCTATCCTTGTCCGGTTTGGTATCAGCCGATAGTTACTTTAGACGATTCGATTACCAACGGACGAAACCCTCAGCCAATTTGTTCTACACTTGGCGCACACTCCATCTTCAGAAGAACTTGATTCTCTCCAAATCGGCATCAGCTTAAGATCCAAACCAGATAATTTACTTACCAAATTTGGTCGTTAACACATGCCCCTAAGTCCGCTATATTGTTAATGTTGCGGTTTGCCGAATCTTATCTTGGAGAGATTTTAGGGCTTTTCCGTTTCGGCCGTCACCATGTTTCTTTAAATAACAGCCATCGCCTTAGAGTTTTTCACGCCGTCACTTTTGCCTCTGCCGCCTTAGCCCCAAACAGTTCCAATCTGCACCGACGACCTCCTCGGCATTCTCGACAAACTCGCAGCGTCCTACGCACATCGACGAACTTGTCCTTGGCGATGTCGACTTCAACCACCCCGTCCACGGCGTCGTCGGCCGAATTTACAGAGGTAAGCTCCATCGGCTTCAACTTCTCTTTTTTTACTGCAATCTGACGTCCACCCTTTGTGATTTGCCCTTTTTCTTTCTTGTTCATTGTAGCATCTTACTTACCAGATTGCAATTCCCAACCTCAATCATCCCAATCAGTACCATTTAGGGCCAATCGGCAACCTAGACCCCTTAGAGTTCATTAATGCTGAAACCAATCGGATCCCTTTTCGGTTGTCGAACCCAAATCTGACACACTGGAATGTCACTTTCAAATCATGGCCTTCAACCGATAAAACTTGGCCAACATGGTATAATAGGGTGTCGGCTAGCAAGCAGAGCCATTGGGAGGAACTAGGGATATCACAATGCTTTGCCCTAACAATAGCCGACATGCCTAAAGATGAGCCGCTGCTATCGGCTGCAAGTTACTTTTGGTCCAATACGCTGAATTCCTTTCTGTTCAACCAAGGACCGATGACCCCCAGTCTACTGGATATAGTCATGATCACAAGCCTTGACATCACATCATCGGCTAACCCTATCAACCTGAACATCAAATGCCAATACTCTTTTAAGACCAGGGTCATTGGAGGTTGGAATGGATTCGTAAGCCTGAATATGGGAACCGGCCCAGTGGAGCCTAGGGAACACACAACTTTCCTTCTAATGTGGCTGGAAATGTTTGTATTATCTGGTTCAAGCTGTGGCCCCACAACCAACTGGCAACACATAGCCGAGGCCCTAGTAGAGAAAAAATAGATTCCCTTAGGAAATATCTGCTAGGGTACCTTTATCAGATGTTGAACAATATATCGGCTAAAATTGCCATGAACTCAGCTATCGGCACTGGAGGTCCCTGTTGACTGCAACAAATATGGTTGAACTTGCACACATACAAAGTTGCTCAGAGGCCATAGTTGAAAAACACCAGCTTCCCATTAGCACATCCGACCACGGATGAAGATGGTGATGAAATCACAACACGCCGATGCATGTCATTCGGAGAGACAACATCATCATATTCAGGATCCAAGCTCTTAGCCTATCCTTTTCGGAATTGGTTTGGAAAATTCTATGATGGATTCCCAAGAACCTCAAGAATTTGGTTTGCCTATGAGAATTCCGAAGACTTTGAACTCCCTAGTGACTTTAGATTCGACGAGATAAACTCTGAAAAAATTCAGATGTCCAGGGAAATCTTTACATTGGCTATCTCGCCTTGCATCCTCCCAGTCGGCATCCATCAAGGCAGAAATGTACAAGTGTCTTATGAGTTTTACCATCCCATGAGTGCCGCCAGAGAACTGGGCATGGGACCATTGTCGATCGGTTTGTAGTTCACCGATCAAATAAAAACCAGAGGCAAAATCGGCACAGGCCTCATGATGGATAGGCCGCTGAATATTGAAGGCCCCCCTCTTGGCAGTATAGACAACATTGAGTTGGTAATCACAAAGACTGTAGCCTTCAGCCGATGGTGGAGTGAATGGAAAAAACATCTGTTTCACCAATCGGCTTCCATGTACCTCACCACCATATATCCGGAGCTGATCCTAGAGGTAAACACTTCTCGCTCATCACTTGTTATTTATCATCGACTGTCTTTCTTTATCATTTAACTACCTCTTTTTGTTTGGAGACTACCGATTTATCTCCCCCGCATATCAGCAACACCAGGATTGCCATCCAATATGCTATAGGACTCATCCGAAGTGGTGGTCTTGCCCCTTCGGCAATCCGCTATAACACGCCGAAGGTGACCTCCCTGCTGCATTGCCAAACCCGCGAGGCACTTCAAAGGAAGAAAAGGGCCAAACCATCGGCTGCCGATCCGTCGGCTGTGCAGAAGAAACCTTCGAAGAAACAAAAGAAAACCACAGCCGACGATATAGCGGGCATAGATCCAGACCTAGAGGCCTTCCCGAATCAAGAAGAAATGGAAGAAGCCATTGATGAAGCCGCTGCTGAAGTAGACGAATTGAGAGCAACCGCTCAAACACCACCAGCCAACGACCAATCCCAAGGAACGCCAAGTCATCCAAGACATCAACCTCAAGCTCGGCCTCAGCCGGTATGTATTTGTCAAAAATCCTCCTATTTCAAATTCATATGCAATCCTTCATTAAATTCTGTCTTGCAGAAAAAGAAGTTGGCTTCGAGGAAAAAACCGACTCCAGCTCCATCGGTAATCCTAATTTCATATTCTCTTCATTTTTAACTAACCGATGCTTAGTCAAACTTGTCTCTCTTTGCATACAGCCTCCTCGCACTCCAACACCTGCCCCCCAAACATCAAGTGAAAGAACTCCATCGGCTAGGGGCAACCACAACATTGAGGAAGAAGTCGCATCGGCTCCCGTCATCCTAGTAAGTTCTTTCTTCTTGACTCTAAATCGGCTGTTTAAATTCGTCTAGCACTTAACCATCTCAATTTCCGCTCTGCAGACTCTAGCCAATCTATTTTCATTTGATATCAAGGAGTTCATGGATGACAAGGAAGATACTAACAAGACCTTAGCTCATATAGCCGATGACCTGAGGGCAACCTTATCAGATATAGCCAAGCGCCTGGAGTGCTCCTTTGCCTTCCTAGTCACCGACTATGGAGCAATAAGAGGAAGATTTGAAGAGATCCAAGACCAGCTCCCAGATCAATTGGCTGACATTATCTCCCCGGCTGCCTACCTTGAGCTTCATCGACACAAATTTGAAAGGGCCATGCAACGATTAGCCGATCGGCGAGAAAAGAACGCCCTAGAGGCAACTATCGAAGCCAATCGACAAGCAATCATCACTGAGAAGGCCAAGCTAGATGAGATGAGGACCGAGCCCAATACCAACCTCGATCGGCTGTGCAAGCGGAGAGAAGAAGTGGCAGCCGAGCTTGCCAAGCTTGATGCTGACATATCGTCGGAAGAACAACGCATTGCAAATCTCCCCAAAGCCATCGAAGATCAAAAGTAGAAGCTGAAGGCCTCCATGAAAAATCTGGCAGATCTCACAAAAGCTTTGTAGCCGATCCTTGGAACCGATGCAGCCGATGCTAAGGCTATAGAAGAAGTTGATCAAGTCCGACGCAAAGCAATATCGGCCATAAATGACTTCCTATCTCATTAAGTCGATTGTAATATCCTAGGACTTAGACATTTTGTGAACTCCTGCAGACACTTGTAATATAACTTCTCATGCTGGCAAACTTTGTAAAATCGGCTGCACATCTTGTATTATAATTTCTGCTGCCGATTCTCGTAATCTATTCTGCAAATTTTTGAAGTCCACAAAAATTTTGAAGTCCACCCGGTTTCACTTGTGTATGACATATGATCCTCCTAATTTTACAATGTCAACTAATCATTGATAAAATTATAGCTTGAGGACAACACACAAAATCAGCCATCATGTATACGTTAAAGCATAACCGATTATGATAGGAATAAAATGACTAAGGGCGATATAACTTATATCGGCCACCACACATCGGCAAAGCACAACCGATTATAATGAATGTGAAGAGACTAAGGGCGATATGAGCCATATCGGCCATCTAAAGGCGATGTAAACACATCAGCTACCATGTATCGGCTCGTCACAGCCAAATCATGAATTGATCCACACACTTGGACAATATTTCTTCAAGTATTTGCTGTTGAGTGCCCTTCCAAAGATTTCTCCATCAAGTCCTTGCAACATGTAAGCTCCTTTGGAAACACACTTGTAAATTTTAAAGGGCCCTTCGCAATTTGGTGACCACTTGCCGAATTTATTGTCACGAGTACCAATCGGCAAGATCAACTTCCAAACCAACTCGCCTTCTGAAAATGATTTCGACACAACCTTCTTGTTGTAATGACGAGTAATCCTTTCTTTATCTCTAGTCACCTTTTCAAAAGCACACAGCCTGGATTGGACCAAGTCTTCCAATTCATCTACCATAGGATTGTGATAGTCATCGGCTGTCAAGTCATTTTGCAGTTCAATCCTTCTTGAGTCGATGACGCTTTCCCATGGCAAGACGGCCTCATGTCCATAAACTAGCTTGTACGGAGGCTCTTGAATGGATCCACGACAAGCCATCCGATATTACCATAATGCTTTGGCCAATCAGCTGTGCCATTGCTTTGGATAATCAGAGATCTTTCTCTTTATTAACTTGATCAAACTTTTGTTGGATGCCTCTGCTTGTCCATTAGCCTACGCATAATATGGTGAAGAATTCAACAATTTGATTCCTGTGCCTTCTGTAAACTGGACAAACTCATCGGATACGAAGATGGATCCCTGATGGGTTGTGATTGTCTGAGGAACACCGAATCAGTAGATAATGTGCTCTTTAACAAACTGGATCGCGTCCCCAGAATCAACTTTCTTCAAAGGAATGGCCTCCACCCACTTTGTGAAATAATCGGTTGCCACCAATATAAACTTGTGTCCTTTGCTTGAGGGCGGATTAATCTGGCCGATCATGTCAATTCCCTAACCTCTGAACGGCCATGGCGTGATTATGGGATCATAGCCGATGCTGGTGCCCGTTAAATTTCTTCGAATTTCTGACAATCTTGACAGCCTTTGTAATACTTGAAGCAATCCTCCAACATCGTTGGCCAAAAATACCCAGCTCGTCGAAGCAGCCATTTTATCTTGTGAGCCGATTGATGAGTACCACATATGCCTTCATGCACTTCACCCATCACAACCTTGGCTTGATCGGTACTTAAACATCGTAGTAGAACTCCATCAATTGTCCAATAGCATTTACCAACTTCGTCAAGGCATAGATCCATTTACCAACTCTTCGTTTTAGCACTGGAGCCGATAGCATATATTTGACCACGTCGGCTTTGCAGACTATCGCGCACTCATTGGATAGCAAATAGTGCCTTAACTTCATGCATGAAAAATACAGGCATAGGAATAATTTCTCCACCGGGGAATATCTTGTCTCAACATCCAAAAGCCTTATGCTCAAATAAAAAATTACTCTCTCTTTGCCCTCAACTCCTGGATCAATACCGAGCCGATTGACTTCTTATCGGCTGACAGGTATAACCTGAAGGGCACCCCTTTCTAAGGAGGAATCAATACTGGAGGGGTACTCAAATATCCCTTGATGTTTTCTAAGGCCTTTTGTTTCTCTGCCCACCATGCAAACTGCTGGTCAGCTCTCAACCTTACAAAGGTGTAAATGGCTCCATCTTTCCAGACAGATTGGCAATAAACCTTCTAATGAAATTCACCATGCCGACCAAGGATTGCAATTGCTTCTTGTCCTGTGGAGACTGGATATTTTTGATTGCATTAATGCTCCTCTGTGTTACTTCAATACCTTTTTCATGGACGGGAAAGCCCAAAAACTATCCAGCCGATATGCCGAAGGCACACTTTGTGGGATTCATCTTCAGACCATATTTCCTTGTTCTCTCGCGAACTTTTCTTAAATCGACTATATGGTCATCAACTTCTTTGGATTTCACAACCACGTCATAAATGTAGATCTCGACCAATAAGCCGATTAAATCATGAAAAATGTAATTCATGGCCCTCTGATATGTAGCTCTAGCGTTTTTCAGACCAAAGGTCATTACAACCCACTCGTACAAGCCGATTGCACCAGGGCATCTGAAAGCAGTCTTGTGGATGCCTTCTTCTGCCATAAAAATTTGATTGTATCCCGCATTGCCATCCATAAAACTTATGATCTTGTGCCTTGAAGCAGCATCAACTAACAAATCGGCAATCGGCATTGGGTATTCATCCTTAGGGGGTGGCTTTATTGAGATCTCGAAAGTCGATGCACACCCTAAGTTTGCTGTTCTTCTTGATCACTGGAACTATGTTAGAGACCGATTCAGCGTATCGGCAAGGCCGAATGAAACCGGCATCATACAAACGAGTAATTTTGGCCTTGGTAGCATCATACATATCGGCCTTGAACCTTCTAGGTGCTTGCTTGAATGGCCGATATGTAGGTTTGATAGGGACTCGATGTTCAACAATCGATCGGCTAAACCCTGGCATCTCAAAATACTCCCAAGCAAAACAATCTTTATATTCCTTCAAAAGTTATATAAGCTTGTTCTAAATTGAGAAGACAAATTTTTACTAATGAATGTCAACCTAGGCCTATCTCCTGAGCCTATATCGACTTCTTCTAAGTCGTCGGCCGACATAAAGCCTTGTCCTAGCTTGCCATCGAGATCATCTATAGTGTCCTTTGTGTAGACACTTGATCCCTCCATGATGCCCTCAAAGCAGTAGTTGGGGCTCATCGTCTCCAATTGGCTATATTTTAGAATCAGACACTTTTAGATAATCGACTTCCCAAACATTGCCGGTCAAGCAATCAATGCCATCCATCTCCCAAAGGGTTAAATCAGCATTGGCAATTTTTGCTGACCTATCGGCTTGCACAATTTCTACTTTGTCGCCTTGCCATTGGACTAAACTCTGGTGCATGGTAGAAGGGATGCAACAATTGGCATGGATCCATGTTAGTGATATGCCCTAGAGGCAACATGGAGATGTTGGATATCATGGTCAATGTTTATGTATTTATGAATAAAGTGTTATTCAGTTCCATAAAATAGACGTCTTGTATTGATCAATAAGTACGTGACTTATTTATGAGACTCGATATGTATGAATCTATTTCTAAATGATCCCTGATCATATATCATATTATTGGAACTAATATGATTCTAAGATCGGCATGTCTATTGATTGATGATCATGTCTCATAGATCATGGGTATGGAGATACCAAATCAATAAACATGGACACATGTGTTAGAGAACACATTGTTGGATAGACCCACTATGAGACACTACAGGAATTAATGTGCCATTAGTTGGTCTCAGGTAGTGTTGGTACAAAGTCCTTAGACCTGAGATCACCATGGATTCAAACATGTGTAGTAGCCTACTTTGGGATTACCAAACGCTATTCCGTAACTGGGTAGTTATAAAGGTAGTTTTCGGGTTTGCTATGAAACATGGAGTGGGATGTGAGTGATCAAGATGGAATTTGCCCCTCCTTTGGAGAGATATCTCTGGGCCCCTCGAGGTAATGGATTATGGAAATGCATGGCCATGCTAAGTTGATTGAGGAGTCAATCAACAGACAGATAATCCAATACGGTTCGAGTGAATGGTTAAGCTATTGAAGGGATGACACACATTACAGGTTCAGAGCCGATATTATATTCTTGTATACTATGGTGTCAATATGTGCTGCTAGGCACCGCTATTGACAGGTCGGCTGAGTTGGACTCGAGCCGACGATCGGCTAAGTTAGACTATAGCCGAAACCAAGTATACTATTTCATAATATGCACCCCCCACTTATAGGTCGTCTCGATGCCGTTTCTCTGCGATAGGTAGAAAACGTTTCTACGTCTAACTTGTTTTTGCAGAGAATGCTTTGAGATGGTATGGCCTATTGTATGTATGAGATGCATGTGATGCATGTAATATTCTTTCATATGTGCAATCCCTGTAATAGTCTTTCATACGTGCAATGCTTGTAATATTCTTTCACGACCTACGAGTCGATGTAATCTTCAATTAGAGCTTCTATAGTAGTAGCTTAGTTTGAAGAAATAAAGCATTTGGCACTTGGAAGAACGGTGATGAAGATGGAGATCCTCTACACTGGCACGGAGATGGAGATCACCATGTTAAATTGTTTAACAATAGACATAGCATAAACATTGTGCTAAACTTTGCTTTTTCGTTGTAGAATAAATGGCGGCTAATACTACACCCAAGTGCTTTTAATTTGTGATCTATTCTCGAAAAGGAAAAAATAAATGGAACAAACTTTATGGATTGGTATCGCAACTTGAGAATTGTTCTCAAGCAAGAGCGTAAGGAGTACGTTCTTGAAGTACCCTATCCTGAGGATTTGCCTAATAATGCCACTGCAGCTGCACGGAGAGCTTACGAGAAGCACACTAATGATGCCCTAGATATAAGCTGTCTCATGCTTGCTACAATGTCCCCTGAGCTTCAGAAGCAATATGAGAGCAGCGATGCTCACACTATTATTCAGGGACTGCGTGGTATGTTTGAGAACCAAGCTCGGGCCGAGAGGTTCAACACCTCAAAGTCCTTGTTTGCGTGCAGGCTTGTTGAGGGGAATCCCGTCAGTCCGCATGTGATAAAGATGATTGGCTACATTGAGCGTCTGGAAAAACTAGGTTTTCCCCTTAGCCAAGAGTTGGCTACTGATGTGATTCTCCAGTCGCTCCCTCCGAGCTTCGAGCCATTCATATTGAATTATCACATGAACAAGTATGGATAAGACCTTGGCTGAATTGCATGGGATGCTAAAGACAGGTGAGGAGAGTATCCGAAAAATGGTCATCATGTGATGATGATGCGAAGGCTAAGCGCAAACCACTGTCAAGAAACTTTGCACCAAGAGGAAGTTAACTCCCGATGAGATCGCGAGTGCCTCTAATGCAAAGAAGGGAAAGAAGGGGTCGGCGGCATCGATGCCATTTGCTTCTACTGCAAGGAGACGAGCCCTTGGAAAAGGAACGCAAGAAGTACATGGAGGATCTCAAAAAGAAGCAAAGTACGACTTACGCTTCGGTATTAATGTTATAGACATTAATCTTGCTACTTCACCTCTCGACTCTTGGGTATTTGATACCGAATCGGTAGCTCATATTTGCAAGTCGTTCCAGGAAATGAGAAGAAGTAGAAGCTTGAGAAGGGGCAAGGTGAACTCCGCGCGTCGGCAATGGAGCAAGCGTTGCTACAGCTTCTTGTCGGCACAGTACCACTTTATCTACCTTCATGATTAGTTTTGGAATTAAATAATTGTTATTGTATTCCAACACTATGTCAAAACGTTATTTCCGCTTCATGTTTGCAAGCGGAAGGATATGATTTTAGATCAATGGACAATGGTTGTTCAATATATCTCAATGATATGTTCTATTTACATGCTCCATTGGTGAATGGATTATACGTTTTGAATCTTGAAGCGTCTCCCATCTATAACATTAATACGAAAGGCAACTCTCTAATTATACAAACCCCACGTTTATCCGGCATTGTCGCTTAGGCCATATAAATAAGAAACGCATGGAGAAGCTCCATAAGGATGGACTGCTTCACTCTTTTGATTTTGAATCATTTGAGACATGTGAGTCTTGTTTACTTGGTAAGATGACAAAGGCACCTTTCACGGGACACAGTGAGAGAGTAAGTGACTTGTTGGCACTCGTACATACCGATGATGTATGTGGACCAATGAGCTCAACGGCTAGAGGTGGTAATCGTACTTCATTACCTTTACCGATGACTTTAGTAGATATGGTTATATCTACTTAATGAGGCATAAGTCCGAATCCTTTGAAAAGTTCAAAGAATTCCAGAATGAAGTACAGAATCATTTAGGGAAAACAATCAAGTTTCTACGATCAGATCGTGGAGGGAATACTTGAGCGAAGAGTTTGGTAATCATCTGAAAGATTGTGGAATTGTTCCACAGTTGACTCCGCCAGGAACTCCACAATGGAACGGAGTGTCCGAACGGAGAAATCGCACCTTGTTGGACATGGTGCGGTCGATGATGAGCCAAAATGATCTTCCGTTATCCTTCGGGGATATGCTCATCAAACAGCTGCGCTCACACTAAATAGAGTTCCATCTAAGTCGATCGAAAAGACACCATATGAGATATGGACAAGGCAGCCCCCTAGTTTGTCTTTGCTCAAAATTTGGGGATGCGAAGCTTATGTAAAACGTTTACGATCGACAAGCTCACACCCAAATCTAACAAGTGCTTCTATGTGGGATATCCTAAGGAAACTAAGGGATATTACTTTTATAATCGGGAACAAGGCAAAGTGTTTGTCGCCCGACACGGTGTCTTCTTGGAGAAAGAGTTTCTTTCAAGAAGGGTTAGTGGGAGCAGGGTACATCTTGAAGATGTTCAAGAAACACCGAAAATGTTTTAGCGACCACGGAACCACAACAGAGGAGCAAAATGTTGCGCCACCGGTTGTAGATACACCAGCCCCACGAAGGTCTAAAAGATCACGTCGTGCGCCCGACAGTACACAGTGCGGAACAACGTGATATATTGTTGTTGGACAACGCCGAGCCTAAGACCTATGAGGAAGCGATGGTGGGACCCGATTCCAACAATTGGCTTGGAGCCATGAAATCCGAAATAGAATCCATGTACGACAATCAAGTTTGGAACTTGGTTGATCCACCCGATGGTGTCAAAACCATTGAGTGTAAATGGGATTTTAAGAAAAAGGCCGATATGGATGGAAATGTTCATATCTATAAGGCGCGATTGGTGGCGAAAGGTTTTAAACAGATTCAAGGTGTTGATTATGATGAAACCTTCTCTTTGTCACAATGCTTAAGTCTATTCGGATTATCCTAGCGATTGCTGCATATTTCGATTATGAGATATGGCGAGATGGATGTCAAAACGGCTTTCCTAAATGAAAACCTAAGCGAGGATGTATACGTGATACAACCTCGGGGTTTTGTCGATCCACAATCGCTCGAAAAGATATGCAAGCTACATAAATCCATTTATGGATTGAAGCAAGCATCTCGGAGTTGGAATATTTGTTTTGATGAAGTAATCAAAGGGTTTGGTTTCATCAAAAACGAAGAGGAGGCCTGTGTTTACAAAAAGGTCGAGTGGGAGCGCAATTGTATTTCTAATCGTATATGTGGATGACATATTGTTGATTGGAAATGATATCCCTATGCTTGGAATCCGTCAAGTCTTCATTAAAAATAGTTTTTCCATGAAAGACTTAGGGAGGCAGCATACATATTAGCATTCGGATCTATAGAGATAGATCCAAGAGGCTAATTGGATTAAGCCAATGTACATACATTGACAAGGTGTTGAAAAGGTTCGACATGCATGATTCCAAGAAATGTTTCTTGCCCATGTCACATGGCATTAATCTTAGCAAGAATCGGTGTCCTCGGACACATGATGAGCGGAATAAGATGGGTATGGTTCCATATGCTTCGGCAATTGGATCCATCATGTATGCCATGCTTTGTACACGTCCGATGTCTCGTACGCTTTGAGTGCTACGAATAGATACCGTCGAGATCCAGGTGAAGGTCACTGGATGCCGTAAAGAATATCCTTAAGTACTTGAGAAGAACTAAGGATATGTTCCTAGTCTATGGAGGTGAAGAAGAGCTCGTTGTAAGTGGTTACACCGATGCTAGCTTCCAAACAGACAAGGATGATTATAGATCACAATCTGGGTTCGTCTTCGCCGAACGGAGGCGCTCACTGGAAGAGTTCCAAGCAGGATACTGTTGCTGACTCTACAACGGAGGCCGAGTACATTGCTGCTTCAGAAGCTGCAAAGGAGGCTGTTTGGATCAAGAAATTCATTTCTGAGCTTGGTGTGATGACTAGTACGACTGGTCCAATGTCTCTCTATTGTGATAATAGTGGAGCCATTGCGCAAGCCAAGGAGCCGAGGTCACATCAGAAGTCCAAACACATACTTCGGCGATATCATCTCATCCGCGAGATAGTGGACAGAGGTGATGTCAAGATATGCAAAGTGCACATGGATCTCAACATAGCCGATCCGCTGACAAAACCTCTCCCTCAGCCGAAACAAGAGGCGCACACAAGAGCAATGGGTATTAGATACTTACATGGTTGACTCTAGTGCAAGTGGGAGATTGTTAGTGATATGCCCTAGAGGCAACATGGAGATGTTGGATATCATGGTCAATGTTTATGTATTTATGAATAAAGTGTTATTCAGTTCCATGAAATAAAAGTAGTTTTTGGGTTTGCTATGAAACATGTAGTGGGATGTGAATGATTAAGATGGAATTTGCCCCTCCTTTGGGAGATATCTCTGGGCCCGTCGAGGTAATGGATTATGGAAGTACATGGCCATGCCGAGTTGATTGAGGAGTCAATCAAGAGACAGATAATCCAATACGGTTCGAGTGAATGATTAAACTATTGAAAGGATGGCACACATCTTGCGTATAGTTTAATTGTTATCGTGAAGCACACATCGTGCGTATGATTTGTGTACACATTACAAGTTCAAAGCCGATATTATATTCTTGTATACTATGGTGTTAATATGTGCTGCTAGGCACCGCTATTGACGGTCGGCTGAGTTGGACTCGGGTCGAGACCATGTATACCTGAACCTACAGGGTCGCACGCTTAAGGGGATAAGAACATGCATTCGAGTTGGACTCGGATATGGCTCGATCAGATGGGGATCCGATCGGATAGAGTCCCGATTGGCCTATAGGCCCAGTCGACAACTCTATATAAAGAGACGAGGGGTGGAGAGCTACGGTATTGCAATTACATTGAACCAAATCAATCTGATCACATTAAAACACGCGTGGCTTCAGAACTCTCCACGAAAACCCTCCCCACTCGCGAGCTAAAACCCTAGCCTTGCATCTCGTGTTAGCACATGGGTATTAGGCGTTCTATCCTTGGATGTGTGGATACCGGTAGAGGCATTGCTATTTTGCGGTGCTATTCGGTGGCTACGGAATCGGCTGCGATCGGGCGCGTCGGGCGAGGCGAGTGAGCGCGGTTGGACGACTTGGCGAATCGGTGAATCGGCTGTGGTATCGGCGAATCGGCTGTAATCGAATCGGCTGCGGTCAGGCGACTCGACGAATCGCTGTGGTCGACGAATCGGCTGTGGTTGACGAATCGGCTATGGTCGGGGAATCGGCTGTGGTCAACAAATCGGCTGTGGTCGGGCAAAGCAGCACGCGATCGGTAGAGGTCGAGCGGTCCAAGCTTGGGGTCGACCAGTACTGTTCCGGATCGGATAGCTCTTGATTGGTTATTTCCACTGCACTCTACTCCAATCGGTAACGATCTATCGACCCTTACTTGCAAGGTTCCTCGTTTGCGCAGTAGAATTTTTTTGTTATTAGCTATCGTAGCTTTCGCGTAACCCTACAGTGGTATCAGAGCGAAACTTGCTTAGTTCGGGTTTTAGATTGGATCTGGAAGAAGTTTTGCACACGGGTTAATTAGATCAATCGGTTTTACGGGATCTGTTGAGAAGAACTAAGGATATGTTCCTAGTCTATGGAGGTGAAGAAGAGCTCGTTGTAAGTGGTTACACCGATTCTAGCTTCCAAACGGACAAAGATGACTATAGATCGCAATCTGGGTTTGTGTTTTGCCTGAACGGAGGCGCAGTCAGCTGGAAGAGTTCCAAGCAGGATACTGTTTCTGATTCTACAACGAAGGCTGAGTACATCGCTGCTTCAGAAGCTGAAAAGGAGGCTGTTTGGATCAAGAAATTTGTTTCTCAGCTGGGTGTGATGACCAGTGCAATTGGTCCAATGTCTCTCTATTGTGATAATAGAGGAGCCATTACGCAAGCTTAGGAGTCGAGGTCACATCAGAAGTCCAAATACATACTTCGGCGATATCATCTCATCCGCGAGATAGTGGATCGAGGTGATGTCAAGATATGCAAAGTGCACATGGATCTCAACATTGCCGATCCGTTAACAAAACTTCTCCCTCAGCCAAAACATGAGGCGCACACAAGAGGAATGGGTATTAGATATTTACATGATTGACTCTAGTGCAAGTGGGAGACTGTTAGTGATATGCCCTAAAGGCAACATAGAGATGTTGGATATCATGGTCAATGTTTATGTATTTATGAATAAAGTGTTATTCAGTTCCATTAAAATAGACATCTTTTATTGATCAATAAATACATGACTTATTTATGAGACTCTTTATGTATGAATCTATTTCTAAATGATCCATGATCACATGTCATATTGTTCGAACAAATATGATTCTAAGATCGACATGTTTATTGATTGATAATCATGTCTCATAGATCATGGGTATGGAGATACCAAATCAATAAACGTGGACATGTGTTAGATAACACATTGTTGGATAGACCCACCATGAGACACTACAGGAATTAATGTGCCATTAGTTGGTCTCGAGTAGTGTTGGTGCAAAGTCCTTAGACCTGAGATCATCATGGATTCCAACATGTGTAGTAGCCTACTTTGGGACTGCTAAACGCTATTCCGTAACTAGGTAGTTTTAAAAGTAGTTTTTGGGTTTGGTATGAAACATGTAGTGGGATGTGAATGATTAAGATGGAATTTGCCCCTTCTTTGGGAGAGATATCTCTGGGCCCCTCGAGGTAATGGATTATGGAAGTGCATGGCCATGCCGAGTTGATTGAGGAGTCAATCAACAGACAGATAATCCAATACGGTTCGAGTGAATGATTAAGCTATTGAAAGGATGACACACATCTTGCCTATAGCTTAATTGGTATCGTGAGGCAAAGGGATTTGTGTACACATTACAGGTTCAGAGCCGATATTATATTCTTGTAACTATGGTGTCAATATGTGCTGCTAGGCACCGCTATTGACGGTCGGCTGAGTTGGACTCGGGTCGAGACCATGTATACCTGAACCTACAGGGTCGCATGCTTAAGGGGATAAGAACAAACATTTGAGTTGGACTCGGATACGGCTCGATCGGATAGAGTCCCGATGGGCCTATAGGCCCAGTTGGCAAGTCTATATAAAGGGGCGCGGGGTGGAGAGCTGCGGTATTGCAATTACATTGAACCGAATCAATCTGATCGCACGCAACAGATTAAAACACGCGTGGCTTCTGAAGTCAGTGAGTTCGAACTCTCCACGGAAACCCTCCCTACTCCCGAGCTAAAACCCTAGCCTTGCATCGCTTGCATCGGTAGAGGCATTGCTACGTTGCGTTGCTATTCAGTGGCTGCGGAATCGGCTGCGATCAGGCGCATTGGGTGAGGCGCGCGAGCATGGTTGGGTGACTTGGTGAATCTACGAATCGGCTGTCATCGGATCGGTTGTGGTATCGGCGAATCGGCTGTAGTTGGATCGGTTGCGGTCAGGCGACTCGACGAATCGGCTGTGGTCGACGAATCGGCTGTGGTTGACGAATCGGCTGTGGTCGGGCGAAGCAGCGCTTGGGGTCGGCCAGTACTGTTCCAGATTGGATAGCTCTTGATTGGCTATTTCCGCTGCACTCTACTCCAATCGGTAACAATCTATCGACCCTTACTTGTAAGGTTCCTGGTTTGTGCGGTAGAATTTTTTTGTTATTAGCTATCGTAGCTTCCGCGCAACCCTACAGGATTGCCTCCAAAGTCTTTCAAGATCATGTTGGTCTTGATGAGGTCATCAGAACTCTTGCCAAATTTCTGAATATGGCATAGGGCATCAAGTTCACAGCAGCTCCTCCATCAACCAACATCTTGGACCTCGGCTTCCCATTGACATATCCCTTGATGTAAAGTGGCTTAAGATGCCGATGCCCCGTCCCCTCTGGTTTCTCGAAGACACTTGTTCTGGGGAAATATACCAATTTAGCTAGGGATTCCTCAACCATGTCTGCATCGGCCTGGGCTGCTTCATACTCGGCTAGCAGCACAAAAACCATGTTGACCGATGCAGAGGCCACAGCTTTTCCTTTGGCCAATCTTTTTGCCTTGTCGGCTTAAGCTTCATCGGTTGAAACAACTTTGCTTTTCACACGCCACTCCTTTCTTAGGCGTTATTGCTTCTTCTTTTTCTTCAGCTAATGGTTGATTTTGGCTTGCACCTCCTACAGCCGACCCCTGCTCTTCATCCGTTGCACCTTCCTTTTCTGTGTCTTAGTGAAAGTATCGGAAGGGCACCATTGCGGGCTCATGGTCTCGTCTTCTTCTTCATAATCGTCGTCTTGGAAAAAATCTTGATGAATCGGACCCAGCCTTTGATGAACAGGGAGTTTCTTTTGTGGCAGCTGATTCCTCTCGGAATGAGATCAGCTAGACTCCCCAGCGTAGTCGGCACTACGATCGCTGCAAGCTGGACAGTCTTCAATTGATGGCAATCTCATGCCCTCGTTCCAACAGAAATGAAAAAACTCACAGCCCTAGTGAGGATCAAAGCTGTCAACGTCTTCCTGCCTGTCATATCTTTTCTGGGACTTATTGATGACCCTGGCAGAGTTGGGCTATCGATAATTCCCTGTATTGGCTACTCTTCCACTTCTATGGACCATGTTGACATGGAAGGGACTACCATCAATTTTCATCGGCCGATCATCTCCCTGCCTATGTTTTCTGCAGCCTTGGCAGACGGTGATGTTTCCCTTTCTATAAAGTCCTTCATGAATTTAACCAAGCTAGCCATCTTCGGGGGTTCACTACCGGCTGTCCTGCTATCGGCTTGAACCATGTTGACGGGGAAGGGGTTTCCATCGACCTTCATCGACTTCTTTGGGTCTTCAAATTTGATTTTTCCCGCCTCTATAGCCGATTGAATCTATTGTCGGAACACCTTATAGTCGTTGGTGTTGTGAGACCCCGTGTTGTGCCATTTGCAGTATTTTCTCTTTTAGAGTTCCTCAGCCAATGGGATCACCTGACCGGCTGGTAGCTGAATTTGCTTTTCCCGAGCAGTAGACCAAAAATTTTGTCGGCCTTAGTGATGTCAAAATCATATTTTTCTTCGGCCGAATTTTTGACCCATTGGCAGGTGATAACCTTTTTGTTTCTAGCCCAATCAGCTGCTGCCACTTCGGAGTCGCTGTCTTCCTCAGATTCAGAAGAGTATACAACATGGTTAATTTCTTAAGAGCTTTCTTGGCCTTATGGAATCTCTGTTCGTGTGCTGATATTTTCTGGGCCAAGTGAGCTAAGCTTTCAAAATCTTGAGCCAAAAACCTTTCCCTTATCAACGTCAGCAGACCATGGAAAGTGAGATCGGCTAGCTGTGAATCGGACAGGATCAGGCTGTAAACATCTGTTCCTCATATCTCTAAATCTCTGAATATAAACCTGAACAGATTTGTCGTGTTTCTGCCTGATGGCTGTCAGATCGGACAGTTTCATCTCATGAACACACTTTAGAAGTATCTATGAAATTGTTTCTCCATATTGGCCCAGCTTTGCACAGAGTTGTAAGATAGAGATTAAAACCAGGTGAAAGCTGATCCAGAGAGAGAGGAAATAGCCTAACCCTCAGGGCGTCAGTAGCCGATGCCTCACCACACTAGGCCAAAAATTGGCTAACATGTTCGTATGTAGAAACATTGTCCTGCCCTGAGAATTTGGAGAAGTCTGGCACTTTGTATCGGCTAGGCAGTGGAAACCTCTCAAAATATTCTGGATAAAGAGAACCGATACATGTTGCCTGTGTCCTTGGGCTTGAGGCCAAATTGTTCCCTCATAACATCTGCGATCATGTCTGCCCAAGGTTTTTGCTGCTGCGCCCCTACACCTGTTGCTGTGTCGGCTCAAATTGATCGAACTGAAGTGGTCCCTGCCGATACTGCATTTGGGGTGAATGAGGCTGATATTGTGAATGAAAATTGCCCCCCCATATGATGCTGAGGACGCTGATGTACCCCGTGGGGACCGATAAGGTGTTGCTGCAAGTTCGGAGAATATGATCCTATCGGCACTCGTGGAATCGGCTCCAATGGTGGCCGATTCGTATTGAACATGGCCGTAATTTGGTCTTGAGAAGCAAAAGGGATGTCTTGCCCACCTTGAGGCTGCTGCCTGGACAGGAATATGGTGTTGAAGTTCGGTTGCTTCTAAGCCGATGACAACATAATCGGCTTTCCCGGTGCCGATGCTGATGTCGTCGGCTGACCAGGGGGTATGGCTGAAACAGACTGCAGTCCATCGTGGCCAACATCCTGTATGATAGGAATTTACCTTCAGGGAGGAAAATTGGGCAATTGGCCTGATATTCAGCAACCCTGGAATCGACCTTGTCCTTGATCATGTTGTTGAGGGTATTGACAAGGATGCCTGATTGGTTGATAAGTGCTTGATGCACGTGAAGTGTTACGCAGAGGCTACGCTAGCCAAAAACAAAAACTTTTACCGCGCAAACCAGGAACACTTGCAAGTAAGGGCCGATAGATCGTTACCGATTGGAGTATGCAGCGGAAACAGCCAATCAGGGCTATCCGACTTGGAATAGTGCAGCCGATTCCTGAGCGGCGACAGCCGATTTACCAATCAGCCGATTCGCCAATGTCGCAGCCGATCCGAGTCGTCGATCTGCCGTAGTCGCCTCACTCCGATTGCAGCCGATTCGTAGCCGATCAACAGCGCGCAACGTAGCAGCGCCTCTACTGGTATCCACACGTCCGAGGACAGAACACTGAACACCCGTGTGCTAGCACGCGATGCAAGGCTAGGGTTTGGCTTGAAAGTGGGGAGGGTTTCCGTGGAGATTGATCTCGCCGACTTCTAAAGTCGCGTGTGATCAGATTGATTTCGGCGCAATGTAATTCAATTGACGTACATCAGCTCTCCACCCCTCACCCCTTTATATAGAGTTGGCCGACTGGGACTAGTGGCCGATCAGGACTCTATTTTGAATCGGATCTCATCCGAATCTCATAGAGTTGGCCGTCCATACATCGTAAGACCATAGGACTCTATCCGATCGGATCCCTATCCGATCGAGCCATATCCGAGTCCAACTCGAATGCCTGTTCTTATCCCCTTAAGCGTGCAACCCTGTAGGTTCAGGTATACTTGGTTTAGGCTATAGTCTAACTTAGCCGATCGTCGGCTCGAGTCCAACTCAGCCGACCTATCAATAGCGACGCCTAGCAGCACATATTGACACCATAGTATACAAGAATATAATATCGGCTCTGAACCTGTAATGTGTACACAAATCCCTTTGCCTCACGATACCAATTAAGCTATAGGCAAGATGTGTGCCATCCCTTCAATGCTTAACCATTCACTCGAACCGTATTAGATTATTTGTCTGTTGATTGACTCCTCAATCAACTTAGCATGGCCATGCATTTCCATAATCCATTACCTCGAGGGGCCCACAGATATCTCTCCAAAGGAGGGGCAAATTCCATCTTGATCACTCACATCCCACTCCATGTTTCATAGCAAACCCGAAAACTACCTTTATAGGATCATCTTGCGCCATATGTACTGAAATTGTTCGGGAGACATGGTCAAAGCCCGGGTTGAAGTAAGGCTAAAGGAGATTTCTTGAAGCCAACATCCAGCCTTAGTGGCCCCTCTCTGATAAGGTTTGAAAGTTTTGAGAACGAAAATCAAATGATCTGAATCAAAATGCCTCAACTTGATAAATTGACTTATTTCTAACAATTCTTCTGGTTCTGCTTGATCTTATTTACTTTTTTATTCTATGTATGGAATCGTCCGGCCGAAAACAAGGAAGAGCCTCTGCTGTCGTAGAGGCCTCGTCGAGTGCTTCCGCTCCGTTACCCAGTTACGGAATATCGTTTGGTAGTCCCAAAGTAGGCTACTACACATGTTGGAATCCATGGTGATCTCAGGTCTAAGGACTTTGTACCAACACTACCTGAGCCAACTAATGGCACATTAATTCCTGTAGTGTCTCATGGTGGGTCTATCCAACAATGTATTCTCTAACACATATGTCCATGTTTATTGATTTGGTATCTCCATATTGCCTCTAGGGCATATCACTAACATCATCAATGGTCTTCCTCCTACATCACTACCTTGCTGCCGGACGAAATCCCCTCGGTAAGTTTTTGAACATTTTTCCTTGTTCAAGTGATCGACTTATCTTGGCTTGCTAACACTCGAGCCTTTTTCTTCTCTGCAGATGACAGAAACAGACCTACCGACGATAAGCAACTCCGAGGTTGCCATTGAATACCGTCTAGGTGTTCTACCGGCGGCTGTGGATTGGCTCCGTTGGCAATCGAATGGGAGGCGCCGAAGCTGAAGACCTTGTTATATGGGCAGACGCGCGAGCCGCTGGCACGAAAGAAATGGGTTGCCCCTGCTACGAAGCCGTCGGCTGCTCCCGCCAAGAAGCAGAAGAAGAAGAAGCCGACTGCACCGACCGACAGCCTCCCATCCATCGACCCAAGCGTCGACGAGCTCCTCAATGAAGAGGTCATGGATGAGGAGATGTCCCAAGCTGTCGCGGAGGTGGCCGAACCAAGTGACTCGAGCCATAATTCAGTAAGCCTGCCGGTCGACGATTCGTCTCCTCCAAGCTCTCCAGCCAAGAAACGGTCGGTAAGTTCTTTTCTCGTCAAATTTGGCTCACAAACCTTGTTCACCTCAATTCTTAACCAAATTTTCCTCTGTAGTTTAAAAGGCTAGCCGGTCGCACTCCCCGTCCTGCTTCATCAGTAGACCTCTGACCCTGTCTTTCCTTTGCTCATTTTTCTTAGCTGATCGCAACTGACACTTGTCTTCTGTGCAGCCTCCTCGGTCTCTACCGGCTGCACCCCATGTCTCCAGCGAGCGCACTCAGTCGTCTGTGGGCAGCCACGACGCCGAAGAAGTTGCTGGGCCAACCAGCCAGCACACTGAGGAGGTAGCCGATTCGGCCAACAATCGTGACGAGGAAGCCGCCGCTCCAACCAGCCCAGCTACCGAAGAAGTAGTCACCCCAGCTCTTGTGGCAAGAGTAAGCCTTGTTCCTTTTTCTTTTCAGTCCTTGAATAATCAGCCACTTTTATTCCTCCTCTGACCTATCCATCTTTCCTTGCAGGCTCTAGCCGATTTGGTGTCATTTGATATCAAGGAGTTCCTCGGTGATGAAGAAGCTGAAGCAACCAGTCCCAATAAGACCATAGCCGACGAGCTTAAGAACATACTTCAAGATATCCGTAATCGGCTAGACATCGATGTAGATCGACTGGTCGTGGAGTGTAGATCAGCCAGGTCGTAGTTCTTCTAGATCGAGAGACAACTCCCTGAAGACCTGGCTAACAAGATCTCAGAGGTTGTTTACATCCACCAACATCGGCCTAAGCTGGGGCGTGCGGTGCAAAGGATGATAGAAAGGGCAGCCCAGGCCGATGTGGTAGCTAGGATCGAGGAGACGGTCAAGAACGTGGAAGCCTAAAAAGTCAAGCTAAACAAACTGACGGCTGGTCCATCGACTTCCCAGGCCCGGATTGCCGAACTCGAGCTCAAAGAAGCCGGCCTGCTACTGCAGCTAGAGCAATGCAGGGCGAAGATTGCCGTAGAAAAGCAACTGCTAGCTGATCTGCCCAAGGCCACTGAAGATCAAAGGAGCAGATTGACAGCCGTGATCAAGCACCTAAAAGAGCTGCACAAGACGGCTAAGGTGGTCCTTGGCTCCGAAGAGGAAGACTTGGCCATAGTCGACAGGGTAAATGCTATCAAGAACACGGTGATTTCGGCTATAGACGAGTTCATCGGACTATAAGAGGACTTATCTCTTGTAGCATGTTGACTCTGTGTAAATGACTTTTGCACTCGGCTTGCTGGCTCTTAATCACATTCCCTCTGTCAATTCCCTTTTGCCGATTCAATTATGTCCAAGTTTCGAATGCCTTGAAAATTTTGAAAAATCTCCAAACTTTTGAAGCCTCTCGTCTATGATTTCTGAATTTGTGTTATATTATATGCCCCCTAATTTTGTCAATGACGTCCTTAGCATTGAAAAAACTAGTAAACCAAATGACTTGTAGTTGTCGGCTAGGTTGAGCTAATATAGAAAAATTAGAGGGGAAAAACTTAGAGTAAAAACGTTCTAAAGGCGATGTCTGTATTGGCTGAATACATCGGCTAACATGGATCGACAACCTTAGCCGATTCACGAGTTGATCCAGACGCTGAGATAACACTTCTTCAGATACTTGCCATTGAGAACCCTCCCAAATACTTCTTCGTCCAATCCTTCTAACATGTAGGCTCCCTTAGAGACGCATTTGTTGATCTTGAAAGGCCCTTCCTAGTTAGGTGACCACTTGCCGAATTTGTTATCCCTTGATCCAATTGACAATATTAATTTCCAAACGAGCTCGCCCTCTTCAAAAGACTTAGGCACAACTTTCTTGTTATAATGACGGGCTACTCGCTCCTTGTCTCTGGTCACTTTTTCCAAAGCGCACATCCTTGATAGGACTAGGTCTTCTGATTTATCTACCATCAGATTATAATAATCATCAGCTGTTAGCTGGTCTTGTAGCTGAATTCGTCTTGAGCCGATGATATTTTCCCATGGTAGGACTGCTTCATGTCCGTAGACCAATTTATATGGAGGAACCTGGATTGATCCATGGCAAGCCATCCGATAAGCCCACAGTGATTCGACTAATCGGCTTTGCCATTGCTTTGGATACACAGCGATCTTTCTCTTTATCAGCTTGATCAAGCTTTTATTAGAAGATTTTGCTTGCCCGTTGGCCTGAGCATAGTATGGCGAGGAATTTAACAATTTGATCCCCATGCCGTCGGGAAACTGAACAAACTCGTCGGAGACAAAGATAGATCCCTGATCCATGATGATAGTTTGAGGGACGCCAAATCTGTATATAATGTGTTCCTTCACGAACTCGATTGTGTCCCCAAAGTAAACCTTCTTCAAGGGAATTGCTTCCACCCATTTGGTAAAATAATCGGTTGCCACCAATATAAACTTATGTCCCTTGCTCGAGGGTGGATTGATCTGGCCGATCATGTTGATCCCCCAACCTCTGAACGGCCAAGGCTTGATAATTGGGTTCATAGCCGATGCTGGTGCCCTTTGGATAGCTCCAAACTTTTGACTGTCTTGGCATCCCTTGTAATACTTGAAACAATCTTCCAGCATAGTCGGCCAAAAGTACCTTGCTCTCCAAAGTAGCCACTTTATCTTGTGAGTCGATTGATGTGTGCCACAAATCCCTTCGTGCACTTTGCCATAGCAACTTTGGCTTGATCGGTGAAGCACACCATCGATCGTCCGATAGTAGACTTTTCGTCAAGCAAAACATATCTCAAAGCTTTGTAGCGCAATTTCCTTGAAGCCGACTGGGAGGGATTTTGTAGGTAGTTGTAGACGTCAAATCTCCAGTCGTTGGCTGACATTGTGGCGATTTTCACTTCAATATCCTTTGTCATCGGCCTGTAGCCTGATGACCCCTGAGCTAGATCATTGGCTTCTGCGTTTTGTTCTCTGGGGATCTGTTTCAATGTTACTAGCTGAAAGCTGTCCATCAGTTCTTGGCAGTTTTGGTAGTAGACCATTAGCGTATCGTTCTTGCATTCATATTCTCCTGACAACTGGCTGATGACTAACAGTGGGTCTCCCATTATTTCGATGGCGTCGGCTTCGACTTCCTTGAGCAATTGTAGTCCCTTCAACACGGCCTCATATTCGGCTTGATTGTTTGTGGCATGGGACGTGATTGAAAAAGCAAACTCGAAGCTTGCCCTCCTTGGATAAATTATCACTAAGCCGATGCCGCATCCATTGGTGCAAACCGAACCATCAAAAGTTAAAGTCCAAGGCATGATATTCACTGAGCCGATTAAATCATCTTTGTGTTCCACTATGAAATCTGCTATAGCCTATCCTTTTACTACCTTGGGTGTGTGATATCTCAGATCAAACTCCGTTAGGGCAAAAATCCACTTCCTAACTCGTCCTTTTAGCACTGGAGCCGATAGCATGTATTTTACTGCATCGGCTTTGCATACCACAGTGCACTCATTGGATAATAAATAATGCCTCAACTTTGTACACAAGAAATACAAGCAAAGGCATAATTTCTTCACTGGTGAATACCTTGTTTCAGCATTCAGAAGCCGTCGGCTAAGATAAAAGATTGCCTTTTCCTTTCCTTCGACCTCCTGAATCAAAACTGAGCCGATTGATTTCTCGTCGGCTGACAGATATAACTTGAATGGTACCCCTTTGTGTGGAGAAATCAGGACTGGAGGGGAACTTAGATAACTCTTGATATTGTCCAAAGCTTTTTGCTGCTCTGCCCCCCAGGTGAATGCTTGATCGGCCTTCAGGTGAAGCAGTGGTGTGAAAGGCTCCATCTTTTCTGACAGGTTTGCGATGAATCACCTGATGAAGTTGATTTTGCCGATCAACGATTGTAATTCCTTCTTGTCCTTTGGAGGCTAAATCGTCTTGATCGCGTTGATGCTCCTCTGCGTAACCTCGATCCCCTCTCATGAACAAGGAATCCCAAAAATTGTCCAGCCGATATGCCAAATGCACATTTTGTAGGGTTCATCTTCAGACCGTATTTTCTTGTCCACTCCAAAACTTTCCTCAGATCGGCTATGTGGTCTTCTACCTCCTTGGATTTCACAACAACATCGTCTATGTAGATTTCCACTAGGAAGCCGATCAAATCATGGAAGATGTAGTTCATGGCCCTCTGATACGTAGCCCTGGCATTCTTCAAGCCAAATGTCATGACGACCCACTCATATAGGCCGATTGCTCCTGGGCACCTAAAAGTTGTCTCGTGGATGTCTTCCTCGACCATGAAGATTTGATTGTAACCTACGTTGCCATCCATGAAGCTTATAATTTTATGGCCAGAGGCGGCGTCTACCAGCAAATCGGCTATGGGCATTGGGTATTCGTCCTTAGGGGTGGCCTTGTTTAAATCTCTGAAGTCAATACACACCCTAAGTTTGTTGTTTTTCTTCATTACTGGAACTATGTTTTAAACCCATTCTACATATCGGCAGGGCCGAATAAATCCAGCATCATATAGCCGAGTGATTTTGGCTTTATTGCTTCATACATATCGGCTCTAAACCTCCTGGGAGGCTGTTTGTATTGCCGATATCCAGGCTTGATAGGGAGCCGATATTCAACAACGGATTGGCTAAGACCAGGCATCTCAAAGTATTCCCAAGCAAAGCAGTCTTTATATTCCTTTAACAAATCAACAAGCTTGGTTTAAACTGAGAAGACATATTTTTACTAATATATGTCGGCCTAGGCCTATCTCCTGGGCCTATATCGACCTCTTCTAACTCGACGGTCGACATAAAACCTTGCCCGAGTTTTCCATCGTTGCCGTCCATGGTGTCCTTGTTGTAGACGCTCGAGCCCTCCACGACGCCTTCAAAGTAGTAATTGAGGCTCCTCGTCTCCAATGGGTTGTATATTAGAATCGGACACCTTTAAGAAATCGGCTTGCCAAACTTTGCTGGACAGGCAATCAATACCATCGATTTCCCACAAAGGCAATTCGGCGTTAGCGACGTTGACTGACCTGTCGACCGACACGATTTCTATCTTGTCGCCTTGCCATTGGACTAAGCTTTGGTGCATTGTGGAAGGGATGCAACAATTGGCATGGATCGAGTCCCTTCCAAGCAGCAGGCTATACGACCCCTTCCTGTCGATGACAAAAAACGTTGTGGGCATGGTCTTGCTGCCGACGGTCAACTCGACGTTTAAAACTCCATTGGCTTCTGAAGGGTTGCCGTCGAAGTCCTTGAGCACCATGTTCATTTTTATCAGATCTTCGGCTCCTTTTCCCAGTTTTCTAAAAGTCGCGTAGGGCATTAGGTTGACGGCAACCCCTCCATCAACTAGCATCTTGGACATTGGCTTCCCATTGACATATCCTTTGACGAATAAGGGCTTCAGGTGCCGATTCTCGGTCCCCTTAGGTTTTTCGAAGATAGCTTGCTTTGGGGATAGTACTAGCTTAGCCAAGTTTTCTTCCACTGTGTCTGCATCGGCCTCGGCAGCCTCAATTCAGCTGATAGAATGAAAACCATGTTGACAGATGCCGAGACCACTCCATTTCCTTTTGCCGCCCTTTTGGCTTTGTCGGCTGGGCTTTCGTCGGCTGGAGCCGCTTGTTTCTTGGCACGCCATTGTTTTGTGCCCTGCTGACGTTGTCGCTGTTGAATCATTCGTTGGACTTTCTCTTCCAGCCCCTCGCTCTTGAGCCTCTGAATTTTTCTTTTCTGAGTTTTAGTAAAGAGGTCCGAAAGGCACCATTGGGGGTTGGCCGATTGCTCTTCCTCGGACTCTTCTTCATCTTCTTCTTGGAAGAAGTCCTGGTGGATTGGGCCGAGCCGATCATGGACGGAAGGTTTCCGTTGGTTAAGTTGATCGGCTCGAGGGATGAATCGGCTACAACTTTCCAGTGGTGGTCCCCTGTATTCGTCCTCGCTATAGTCACTGCACGCTGGGCAATTTTCAAGCGTTGGTAACCTCATTCCTTGCTCCCAGCAGAACCTGAAAAACTCGCAGTGCCAATGTGGGTCACAGCGTTGTGGCGGTGGTAATATGCCACACCCAGTCGGTCGGGTGCCCTTTGGTATGGCTTTCCGCGCCGGCTTTCTTCTTCCTCCGGCATCGTGCGTTGGAATCATAGCCGACTGTCCTGCTTGGGCCGACGATCGACCGATCGTCCATTGGTATGAACCATGTTGATTGGTGTAGCTACATCTCCAGTCGACTCATTGTGGGATGGTCCTGAGTCAGCACTAACTGATCTTAGTGTTTTGTCTAAGCTGTACGTCATTCGGTACTGCCGATTAGCTCGCCTAGCACCAGGTTGGACCATGTTGACCGGGAAAGGGTTACCATTGACCTTCATTGGCTTAGTTGATTCTTCGAATTTTATTTTCCCGGCTTCGATGGCTGACTGTTTTTGTTGGCGGAAGACCTTGCAATCGTTTGTGCTGTGGGAGGTGGTGTTGTGCCATTTGCAGTACCTTTTCTTTTTGAGTTCATCGACTGATGGCATAACGTGGTTGTCCGGCAGCCGAATCTGCTTCTCCTTAAGCAGCAGATCGAAAATCTTGTCGGCCTTAGTGATATCAAAATCGTATTTCTCCTCCTTACCGACTTTTTCAGCCATTAGCAGGTTATGGACTTCTATTTTCTGGTCCACTCGGCTGCTGCCACCTCTGCGTCGCTGTCACTTCAACATGTGTCTATTGCGTAGGCGACGTGGGCGAATTTCTTGAAGGCCTTCTTGGATTCTTGAAATCTTTGTTCATGAGCCGTCACTTTTTGGGCTAAGTGGGCCAGGCTGTCGATGTCTTGGGCCGAAAACCTTTCACGGATCGGAGGCAAGAGTCTGTGAAAAGCCAAATTGGCTAGATGCGAGTCTAATAGCACCAGGCTATAGCATTGGTTCCTCATATCCCTGAAGCATTGAATGTAATCTTGGACCCGATTCCTCATGCTTCTGCCTTATGCTGGTGAGGTCCGACAACTTCATCTCGTGGGTGCCGGAATAGAAGTAGCTATGGAATTGTTTCTGAAAATCGGCCCAGCTTTGAACTGAGTTGTATGGCAATGATGAGAACCAGGTGAAAGCCGATCCTGAGAGAGATAGCGGGAATAGGCGAACCCTAAGCGCGTCTATAGCCGATGCTTCCCCGCATTGAGCTAGGAATCGACTGATGGGTTCGTAGGTAGACACGTTGTCTTGCCCAGAGAATTTTGAGAAATCCGGCACTTTGTACCGGTTTGGCAAGGGCACCCTTTCGAAGTATTCTGGATATGTGTACCAGTACATGTTGTCGGAATCCGTGGGTTTGAGGCCGAACTGATCACGCATGACGTCGGCAATCAGATCGGCCCAAGGCCTATTGTCCTGAGGTTGAACTTGAGGTATCGGCTCGTAGTGCTCGTAGTGAACGGGTCCTTGCCAATACTAGAGTGGCGTCTGCGGCCGATGCTGTTGCTCAAGGTGGCCTCCTGGATATAGGTACTGGAACTGATTTGCAGCGGGAGGTGGCCGAGACATGATCGGTGGTGATTGCTCAGGAAGTAGCCGATTGCCGGCGGGGCTACAATGTGGCGTCGGGGCGATGTTGCCAATCGGCTCATTAGACATGATTAGCCGCCGATTGGTGTTGAACATGTTCTTCGCCTGTTCCTGCATCACTGTCGAGGCACCGCGGGCCTAATGTTGAGGCTGTTGTCGAACCAGGATCCTGGGGTCCGGCTCTGAAGTCGATGCCTGTGCGTTTGGTTGGATCAGAGCCCCTCCTTGAGGATTCGGCTCCCTAGTGGCGGGATTGGCAGACCCTGGGTCGACAGCGTCCTGTAGCCCGGGAACTGGCCATCAGTGAAGTACGTCAGCCCTCTCGGCAGCTGCTCGGCTATCTTTGAGTCAACCACAGTGCTTATCATGTTATTGAGTGTGTTAACCAGTATGCCACTTTGGTTGACGAGCGCACGATGGACAGCCGAGTCGATTCGGTCCTATAGAGTGTAAGGGCCCGAACTGTCTTGTTCCTGCTTGATGTCCTCCATCTTCTTTTTTCCTTTCTTGTCTTCATTAGACATATCGAAATCTTCAATGGAGAACTTGAACTTTTGAAGGACTGCTCCAGATCTAGTCTGGGTGAAGGATTGCAGGTAATGCGCCTGCAGCCGTTCAACCATCTTCTTGAAGTCAGCTAACTGTTCAGCTGACAGTTGCTCCATCGTCACTGGGATGACGTTTTCCTGGTCGATATCTGAAGTCTTGGTGTCAGACATGGCATCAAACTTGGAAGTCTTTATTGGTCCCACCGGGCATGCCAAAAGTGTGTTGATGAGAAATTCGATTCCCACGTACTGGCCTGAGAGGTTTGCTTTACTCTAGTGCAGGTCCAAATTGGTCGCCTCTGGTGTCGTTAAGGGCGTGCCAGTTGGTTTGATCCTGTAACCAACAAGAAAACAAGAAATAGGTATTAAGTTAAAATTAGATCCTACCGGATCGGCTGAAGACATCCATTAACATATAATTGCTATCCCAAACCACATTTATACTAAGTGATTGGGATAGATCGGTAGTATACCGAGATAGTATAAATCGCTTAGGCTAAAGGCATATCAGGATAATAATTATCTGCATTGATAACCTAGCCGATGCTGTAGGTCTAATGTGAATCGGCTAGTATTCCAGTACATTTTATAAAAAGATATTAATCTAACCTAAATGCGCTAAACCTAGATCAATCAGCTGTCAACATAACTTGACAGATTGATACTGGCTTAGGGCATTTAAATAGATTGAGATCTTAATATAAAAGGCGGCTTTAATATATCTAATAGCAATTAATACTATAAGATAACTAAAACAGGTAACACCAGCTGAAACCCTGGCACTGTCTCTAATGATAAACATTAAACCAAATAGATCTTTATAGTTCTAAAAGCAACTTAACAGGTCAATTAGATGCAGCATTAAGTACAAAAAGAAATACTAGATCTGTAAAGCTTATGAGAACCCCTCAAGATGGTAGACACGCCATATAATCTAATTCAACCTTTGGATCTAGCTCTATCGGCTGCTGTCTTCAGAGAGAAATCAGTCGATTGCTAGATAGATCTAGACATTGCTCTAGATTATATGCCGCATATGATAGATTAAGCAGTTTATAACATCGAAACTAGTGTATCATGATGATGGAAGCACTAATCCCGATGATACAAACCACTTGTAACAAGGAATTAGCTTGTTCGGAGATTGAATCCGATGCAGCCCGAGCGAAAGCAAGAACTTGTCGAAACGAATAAAATAAAAGGGTGGCGATGCGTCAAAGTTGATATATTGTGTGTTGTTATGTTTTTACAAGCCCTCGGGTCTTATTTATACCCAGGTACAACGATATCCATGTAAGACATGATTTCGACTATTGGCTATTGGCTGTCTTGGTCCGATTCGGGCTTAGCCGACGGGTTCCGCAGCCGATTCAGATTAAGTTGACGCGGCCTCTGTTTCTCCGCAGATCACACATCTCCTCCGATTCCGCTTCAGTCTCTGCTTCAAACCCGGGGATTTGGTTACCAAATTTGGTCGTTAACAACTATCTCTAATAATGATCATAAAATAAGATAGACCTGTTATGATTCTAAGAATGACTTAATAGGTCGGACCTAACCGATGCAGCATTAAGTATAAAAAGAAGCTTAGGATCTATACTAATCTATGAACACCTTTTGAGGTGGTGGATACATTGTATAATCTAAATCGATGACAAAACCTAACCCTATCGGTTGTTGTCTAATAACAGAGACTAGCCGATTAGGGTTAGATCATATTATCGATCTAGGTCATACAGTGTATATGATAAATCAACGATTTACATAAACAAGATTAGAGTATCATAATGATGGAAGCACTAATCCCAAGAACGCAAGCCGTTGTGACAAG
This sequence comes from Oryza australiensis, assembly GCA_019925245.2. Classification (NCBI taxonomy): domain Eukaryota; kingdom Viridiplantae; phylum Streptophyta; class Magnoliopsida; order Poales; family Poaceae; genus Oryza; species Oryza australiensis. The sequence goes on from JAIFGZ020000449.1 coordinate 278,448, forward strand.
GTTTACCTTTTCACTAGAGATCAAACGATGCAGCCCAACTAGAAGTAAGCATCAAAATAACTAAAAGAAAATGTTGGCGATGCGCCGAAGGTTGTATTGAACTTGGTTCTTGTTAATTTATAGGGTCCTGGGTCGTATTTATACCCAGATACAAGATAAGTCCGTGACAGACATGATTCCTATCTCTATTACAATTTGAATTAGAGATATATGCCTAAACAAACTCTCACCGATATTATCTATAAGGAAACTCTTTAAAATATCCTAATTAATAGATACAATTGTCTTTCCTGGACTCTATCCATGTATGGCAATCCTCATGAAGCACTTTAACCGAATCCGAGGATAATTCCAATGCCCTTTTCCTCACGATTGGTCGACCAACTCTCCTTATCAGAATCGACTGCATCGGCTATCCTTGTCCGATTCGGTATCAGCCGACAGTTACCTTAGCCAATTCGATTACCAGCCGACGAAACCCTCAGCCGATTTGATGTGCACTTGGCGCGCACTCCGTCTTCAGAAGAACTCGATTCTCTCCAAATCAGCTTCAGCTTAAGATCCAAACCTGATAATTTTCTTATCAAATTTGGTTGTTAACACCAAGGAGATGCAGATGTTATGGAAGAGTCCTTGGCCAAGTTGGTGTTATCTCTAGAACAGGCTATCTTTGAGAAGCCGGAAGGAACTAGGCATCGACACCTCAAGCCATTGTATGTCAAGGGATTTGTCAATGGCAAGCCGATGTCTAAGATGTTGGTTGATGGTGGAGCTGATGTGAACTTGATGCCATATGCTACATTCAGAAAGTTGGGCAAGAATTCAGATGATCTCATCAAGACCAACATGGTTCTCAAAGATTTTGGTGGCAATCCATCAGAAACCAAAGGAGTATTGAATGTAGAGTTGACAATCGGCAGCAAGACTGTTCCTACCATGTTTTTTTATCATCAATGGGAAGGGATCATATAGCATATTGCTTGGAATGGATTGGATTCATGCGAATTGTTGTATTCCTTCAACCATGCATCAGAGTTTAATCCAATGGCAAGGTGACAAGGTAGAAATCGTGCCAACCGACAGGTCAATCAATATCACCAATGCCAATTTAACTATTTGGGAGATGGATGGAATTGATTGCTTGTCTGGAAAAGTTTGGGAAGGAGATTATCTAAAGGTGTCTGATTGTGATATGCAGCCAATTGGAGATTAAGAGCCCCGATTATTGCTTTGATGGTGTCATGGAGGGTTCAAGTTTCTACACCAAGGACACTGTAGATGATCTCGATGGCAAATTGGGACAAGGTTTTATGTCGGCCGATGATTTGGAAGAAGTTGATATAGGTCTAGGGGATAGGCCTAGCCTGACTTTTATTAGTAAAAATTTGTCTTCTCATTTTATAACCGATATAATAGAACTTTTGAAAGAATATAAAGATTGCTTTGGTTGGGAATATTTTGAGATGCAAGGACTTAGCTGATCGATTGTAGAACATCGGCTTCCTTTCAAACCAAGATATCAGCCATATAAACAACCACCTAGAAGATTTAAAGCCGATATGTATGGCGCTATCAAAGCCGAAATTACTCGATTGTATGATTGTTAACGACCAAATTTTGTAACCAAATTCCCGAGTTCGGGGCCCAGATTGAAGCGGAATCAAATCAGGAGCGCAGTCTACGGAGAAACAGAGGCCACATCAGCTAAGACCGAATCGGCTAGAAGACTAGTCGGCTGAGGCCAAATTGGATAAGGATGGCTAATAGCCGATTCCGATTAGGAGATGGAGATTGAACCGATCCCGAAAAAAGGAGCATAAAGATAAATATTGGATTCGATTCCCAAATGTTCGTTAAAGATATTGCCATCTGTGGATAGAGTCCTATAACGGCAATTGTATCTATAAATTAGGATGTTACTAGATATTCCTTTTGTAATGTAGCATGGGACTGCGTCCCGAGATATTCTCGTACTGTAAATAGTAGATAAGGTAGAAACCGTGTCCTACACGGATATCGTTATGCCTGGGTATAAATAAGACCCAAGGGCTCTTTATAAAGATATCAACTAACACACAATCAATCAACTTCTGCTCTTGCTCTTGCTCTTGCTCTTTTTATTTTTGACAAGTTCTTGCTCTTGCTCGGGCTACATCAGGTTCGAATTCCGAACAAGGTAATTCCTTGTCATTAGTGGTTTTATCCTCAAAATTAGTGCTTCCATCATCATGATACTCTAGTTTCGAGGTTATAAACTAGGCAATTTATCATACGCAGCTTATAATCTAGAGCAATGCCTAGATCTATCCTGCGATCGGCTAGTCTCCTTTTGAAGACAGCAGCCGATGGGGCTAGATCTAGGGGTTGAACTAGATTATATGTCATTTCTACCCTCTCGAGGGGTTCACATTGACTTATACAGATCTGATATTTCTTTTTGTACTTAATACTACATCTAATTGACCGATTAACTCGCTCTTAGAACTGTTAAGATCTATTTAGTTTAATGTTTATCATTAGATACAGCGCTGGAGTTTCAACCAGCCTTATCTGTTTTAATTATCTTTTAGTTTTAATTGCTATTAGATATATTAAAACCGCCTTTTATATTAAGATCTCAATTTGTTTAAATGCCTTAGGCCGGTATCAATCTGTCAAGTTATGCTAACAGCCGATTGATCCATGTTTAGCGCATTTAGATTAGATTAATATCTTTTTATAAAATGTATCGGAGTATTAGCCAATTCATATTAGATCCGTAGTATCGGCTAGGTTATCAATGTAGATAATTATTATCCTAATACGCTTTTAACCTAAGTGATTTATACTGTCTCGTTATAGTCGATCTATCCCAATCACTTGGTTTAAAATTATTTTGGGATAACAATTATGTGCAAATTGATCTCCTTAGCCAATCCGGTAGGATCTAATCTAATCTTAACGCATATCGCTTGTTTTCTTGTTGGTTACAGGATGAAACCAACTGGCACGTCCTCAATTCACTAGAGTCGACCAATTTGGACCTGCACTAGAGTAAAGCAAATCTCTCAGGCCAGTGCGTGGGAATCGAATTTGTCATCAACACGCTTTTGGCACGCCCGATGGGACCAAGTGCGGACTTTCGAGTTCAACACAATGTCTAGCGATAAGAACTCAGAAATCAATGAGGAAAATGTCATCCCCGTGAAGATTGAACAACTGTCGGCTGAACAACTAGCCGACTACAAACAGATGGTCAAGCAGCTGTAGGCTAATTACTTGCAGTCCTTTACCCAGACCAGATCTGGGGCTGTCCTCCAGATGTTCAAGTTCAAGCTCGAGGACCTCAACACGTCCTCCGAGGAGGACAGAAAAGGGAAGAAAAAGATGGAGGGCGTTAAACAAGAACAAGATGATTCGAGACTCCACACTGTACAGGACCAAATCAACTCGGTTGTCCATCATGCTCTCATCAACCAAAGTGGCATACTGGTTAATACCATCAACAATATGATAGCCACTGTTGTCGACTCGAGGATAGCTGAGCAACTGCCAAGGGGGCCGACCTATTTCACTGATCGCCAGTTCCCGGGTTATAGGATGCTGTCAACTCAAGGCTTGCCAATCCCTCCACTGGGACAACCGAATCATCAAAATGCAGCTCTGATTCAACCAAACACGCAGGCATCGACTTCAAAGCTGCATCCCAGGATCCTGGTCCGACAGCAGCCTCAACATCAGGGCCATGGTGGCCCGACAGTGACGCAGGAGCAAGTGGAGAACCTATTCAACACCAATCGGCGGCCAATCATGCCCAATGAGCCGATTGGCAGTATTCCCCCGGCTCCACATCATAGCCCTGTCGGCAATCGGCTACTTCCTGAGCAGTCATCGTCGATCGTGTTTCGGCCACCTCTCGCTGTGAATCACTTGCAATACCAACATCTGGGAGGCCAATATGATCAGCATTATCGGCAACAGACGCTACCGCCACTTCAGTATCGGCAAGGACCCATACCATATGAACAATACGAGCCGATACCCCAAGCTCAAGACAACAGACCTTGGGCCGATCTGATTGCCGATGTGATGCACGATAAGTTTGGCCTAAGCAAAAGGACTCCAGCCATATGTACCGGTACCCATATCCGGAGCACTTCGAGAGGATGCCATTGCCAAACCGGTACAAAGTGATAGACTTCTCCAAGTTCTCTGGGCAAGATAATGTGTCTACCTACGAGCACGTCAGCCGATTCCTGGCTCAATGAGGAAAAGCATTGGCTACAGACGTACTCAGGGTGCGCTTGTTCCCGCTGTCGTTATCAGGATCGACCTTCACCTGGTTCTCATCGCTGTCATACAACTCGATAGAGAGCTGGGCCGATCTTGAGAAATAATTCCACAGCTATTTCTACTCTGGCAACCATGAGATGAAGCTGTCGGACTTGACCAGCATCAGACAGAAGCACGAAGAATTGGTCCAAGATTATATTCAACGTTTCAGAGAAATGAGGAACATATGCTACAATCTGATTTTATCAGACTCTCAACTAGCCGATCTGGCGTTTCATGGCCTTCTGCCGCCAATCAGCGAGAGATTTTTGGCTCAAGACTTCGAGAGCCTGGCCCACTTGGCCAAGAAAGTGACGGCCCACGAACAGAGATTTTAAGAATCTAAGAAGGCCTTCAAAAAGGTCGCCCACGTTGCCTACGCAACGGACACGGACTCAAGCGACAGCGATGCAGGGGTGGCAGCAGCCGAGTGGACCAGGAACAAGAAAGGAATAACCTGCCAATGGTTGAAAAGGTCGGCCAAGGAAGACAAATATGACTTTGATATCACCAAGGCTGACAGGATCTTCGATCTGCTGCTGAAGGAGAAGCAAATTTGGCTGCCAGACAACCACGTTATCCCATCAGCCAATGAGCTCAAAAAGAAAAAATACTGCAAGTGGCACAACACCACCTCCCACAGCACAAATGATTGCAAGTATTCAGGCAGCAAATCCAATTGGCCATCGAAGCCGGGAAGATAAAGTTCGAAGAATCGGCTAAGCCGATGAAGGTTGATGGCAACCCCTTCCCGGTCAACATGGTCCAAGCCGGCCACAGGCGAGTTGATAGGTAGCACCGAATGATGTACAGCTTAGCCAAAATGCTAAAATCAATTAGCACCTTCTCAGGGCCACCCCACAGAGAGCCGAGTGGGGATATAACCTCATCAATCAATATGGTGCACACCAACGCACGATCGTCCGATCGTCAGCCCAGGCAAGACAGCTGGCTGTGATTCCAACGTAGGATCCAGGAGGAAGAAGAGAGCCAACGCGGCAAGCCATACTAGAGGGCGCCTGATCGACTAGGCATGGCCTACTACCGCCACCACGACAGTTGTGACCCGCATTGGCATTGTGAATTCTTCAGGTTCTGCTGGGAGCAGGGAATGAGGTTGCCAACCCTCGAAAATTGCCCAGCGTGCACTGATTATAGAGAGGACGAATACAGGGGACCACAACTGGAGAGTTCTAGCCGATTCGTCCCCCGAGCCATTCAGCTTAACCAAGAAAACCCTCTGTTCATGATCGGCTCGACCCTATCCACCAAGACTTTTTTCAGGAAGAAGATCAAGAAGAGGCCGATGACAAGCAATCGGCCAACCCCCAATGGTTTCCTTCGGACCTCTTTACCAAGACACAGAAGAGGAAAATTCAAAGGTTCAAGAGCGAGGGGCAGGAGAAAGAAGTCCGACGGATGATCCAACAGCAACAGCGTCGACGGGGCACAAAACGTTGGCACGTCAAGAAACAAGCGGCCCCAACCGACGAGGGCCCAACCGACGAAAGCCCAACCGACAAAGCCAGAAGGGCGGCAAAAGGCAAAATAGTGGTCTCGGCACCGATCAACATGGTTCTCATTCTACCAGCTGAGTTTGAGGCTGCCGATGCCGATGCAGACACAGTGGAGGAAACCATGGCTAGACTAGTTTTGTCCCTAGAACATGCTATTTTTAAAAAACCTGAGGGGACTGAGAATCGGCACCTGAAGCCACTATATGTGAAGGGATTTGTCAATGGCAAGTCGATGTCTAAGATGCTAGTCGACGAAGGGGCTGCTGTCAACCTAATGCCCTATGCAACTTTTAGGAAGCTGGGAAAGGAGCCGAAGACCTGATCAAGACAAACATGATTCTCAAAGACTTCAGCGGCAACCCTACAGAGGCCAAGGGAGTTTTAAACGTTGAGCTGACCGTTCACAACAAGACCATGCCCACTACGTTTTTCGTCATCGACGGGAAGGGGTCATATAGCCTGCTACTAGGAAGGGATTGGATTCACACCAACTGTTGTATCCCTTCTACAATGCATCAAAGTCTGATCCAGTGGCAAGGCGACAAGATAGAGATCGTGTCAGCCGACAGGTCAATCAACGTTGCTAATGCCAATTTGCCACTCTGGGAAATCGATGGTATTGATTGCCTGTCAGGCGAAATCTGGCAAGCCGATTTTCTAAAGGTGTCTGATTCCGATATACAGCCCATTGGAGACGACGAGCCTCAGTTACTACTTTGAAGGCGTCGTGGAGGGCTCAAACGTCTACAGCGAGGACACCGTGGATGACAACGACGACAAACTTGGGCAAGGTTTTATGTTGGCCGACGAGCTAGAAGAAATTGATATAGGAACAGGAGATAGGCCTAGGCCGACATACATTAGCAAAAATATGTCTTCTCATTGTAGGACCAAGCTAATCAATTTATTAAAAGAATACAAAGACTATTTTGCTTGGGATTATTGAAATGCCTGGTCTTAGCCCATCCATTGTCGTGCATCGGCTGCCTATAAAGCCTGGATATCAGCAGTACAAGCAGCCTCCCAGGAGGTTTAAAGCCGATATGTATGATGCGATCAAAACCAAAATCACTTGGCTATACGATGCCGGATTTATTTGGCCCTGCCAAAATGCAGAGTGGGTGTCCAACTGTTGACGAGATTTCAAATTCCAGTGTTAACACCAACATAGTTCCAGTGCTAAAGAAAAACGGCAAGCTTAGGGTGTGTATCGACTTCAGGGACTTGAACTAGGCTACCCCCAGGACGAGTACCCGATGCCTATAGCCGATCTGCTAATGGATGTCGCCTCCGGCCACAAAATCATAAGTTTCATGGACGGCAACGCAGGTTACAACCAGATATTCATGGCCAAAGAAGACATTCACAAGACAGCTTTCAGATGCCCAGGGGCAATCGCCCTGTAAGAATGGGTCGTCATGACGTTCGGCCTGAAAAATGCTGGAGCTACGTATCAAAGGGCCATGAATATGATCAGCTCCCTGGTAGAAATTTTCCATGATATGATCGGCTCCCTGGTAGAAATTTACATTGATGACGTCGTTGTTAAATCCAGGGAAACAGAAGACCATATAGCCGATCTAAGACAGGTTTTGGAGAGAACAAGAAAATATGGCATGAAGATGAATCCCATGAAGTGTGCGTTCGGAGTATCGGCAGAGCAATTTTTAGGATTTCTTGTTCACGAAAGAGGAATTGAAGATACACCAAGGAGCGTTAACGCAACAAAGACCATTCAGCCTCCAAAGAACAAGAAGGATCTATAGTCTCTGATCGACAAAATCAATTTCATTAGGCGGTTCATAGCCAATCTGTCAGAAATGATGGAGTCGTTCACACCCACTGCTTCGGCTGAAGGCCGATCAAGCATTCACCTGGGGGGCAGAGCAGCAGAAAGCACTGGACAATATCCAAGACTATCTAAGCTCACCTCCAGTCTTAATTTCTCCACAAGAAGGGATACTTTTCAGGTTATATCTGCTACCGACGAAAAATCCATCGGCTCAGTGTTGATTCAGGAGGTCGAAGGGAAAGAGAAGGCCATCTTTTATCTCAGCCGACGGCTTCTGGATGCCGAAACAAGGTATTCGCCAGTGGAAAAATTATGTCTCTGCCTGTATTTTTCATGCACAAAGTTAAGGCATTATCTATTGTCCAACGAGTGAACTGTGGTATGCAAAGCCGACGTGGTCAAATATATGCTATCGGCTCCAGTGCTAAAAGGATGGGTTGGGATGTGGATATTTGCCTTAACAGAATTTGATCTACGCTATTAGGCACCCAAGGCAGTAAAAGGACAAGCCATAGCCGATTTCATAGTCGAACACAGAGATGATTAGTAGAAATTATGCCTTGGACTCTAACTTTCGATGGCTCAGTTTGCACCAATGGTTGCGGAATCGGCTTGGTAATAATTTCTCCCATGGGGGCAAGCTTTGAGTTTGCTTTTTCAATCATGCCCCATGCCACAAACAACCAAACCGAGTATGAAGCCATGCTCAAAGGACTACAACTACTCAAGGAGGTTGAAGCCGACGCCATCGAAATAATGGGGGATTCATTGTTGGTCGTCAGCCAGTTGTCAGGAGAATTTGAATGCAAGAAGGACGCGCTGATGGCCTACTATCAAAAATGCCAAGAATTGATGGACAACTTTCGGCTAGTGACATTGAAGCATATCCCCCGGGAACAAAACACAGAAGCCAATGATCTGGCTCAGGGGGCATCAGGCTACAGGCCAATGACGAAGGATGTTGAAGTGGAGATCTCCACCATGACAGCCGACGACTGGAGGTTTGAAGTCTACAACTACTTGCAAAATCCTTCCCAGTCGGCTTCACAAAAATTGCGCTACAAGGCTTTGAGATAGGTTTTGCTTGATGAAGAACTGTACTATCGGATGATTGATGGTGTGCTGCTCAAATGTCTAAGTGCCAATCAAGTCAAGGTGGCCATCGGAGAAGTGCACGAAGGGATTTGCGGTATGTATCACTCGGCTCAAAAGATGAAATGGCTACTGCGAAGAGCAGGATACTTTTGGCCGACGATGCTGGAAGATTGTTTCAAATATTACAAAGGATGCCAAGACTGTCAAAAGTTTGGAGCTATCCAAAGAGCACCGGCATCGGCTATGAACCCCATCATCAAGCCTTGGCCGTTCAGAGGTTGGGGAATCGACATGATCGGCCAGATCAATCCACCCTCAGGCAAAGGACACAAGTTTATATTGGTGGCAACCGATTATTTTACCAAGTGGATGGAAGCAATTCCTTTGAAGAAAGTTGACTCTGGGGATGCCGTCGAGTTTGTCAAGGAACACATTATATACTGATTCGACCTCCCTCAGACTATAACTACGGATCAGGGATCTATCTTTATCTCAGATGAGTTTGTTCAATTTGCCGACGGCATGGGGATCAGGTTACTCAATTCTTCACCGTATTATGCTCAGGCTAACAGGCAAGCAGAGGCCTCAAATAAAAGTCTAATCAAACTGATAAAGAGAAAGATCGTTGAGTATCCGAAGCAATGGCACAACCGATTAGCTGAATCACTTTGGGCCTATCGGATGGCTTGCCACGGATCAATCCAGGTGCCTCCATATAAACTGGTCTACAGGCATGAAGAAGTTCTGCCATGGGAAAATATTATCGGCTCAAGAAGGATGCAACTACAAGACCAGCTGACAGCCAATGATTATTATAACTTAATGGTAGATGAGTCAGAAGACCTAGTTCTATCAAGGATGCGTGCCTTGGAAAAAGTGACCAGGGACAAGGAGCGAGTAGCCCGTCATTATAATAAGAAAGTTGTGCCTAAATCTTTTGAAGAGGGTGAGCTCGTTTGGAAGTTGATATTGCCGATCGGATCAAGGGACAACAAATTTGGCAAGTGGTCACCTAACTGGGAAGGGCCTTTCAAGATCCACAAATGCGTCTCTAAAGGAGCCTACATGCTGGATGGTTTGGACGGAGAGGTGTTTGGACGGGCCCTAAATGGCAAATATCTGAAGAAGTATTACCCCAGTGTTTGGATCAACTCATGATTCGGCTAAGGTCTTGCCGATTCATATTAGCCGATGCGTTGAATACGCATCGCCTTTAGGTCGTTTTGGTGCTAAGTTATTCCCCTAATTTTTGTACATCGGCTCTGTCTAGCCGACAGTGGAACAATATTCGGTTTGATAATTTTATTAATGCTAAAGACACCATCAACAAAATTAAGGGGGCATACAATACAATATCAAGAATTAGACGCATTGAATCGAACGCATCAGGACATAGCAAATTTTTCAAATTTTTCAAAACTTTTTGAAGTTTTCAAGTCCAGATTGATCGGCAAGCATGCAAGTGAACGACATTGAGCAAGCCGATTACAAAAAAGGTTCGAGCCGGTTACAACATGAACCGTCAGTTTGATTTACAAAAATTTCTTGGCCAACTATTACAATCAGTTCAGGGGGAAAGGAAGTTGGTGATAGTCGATATCACCTTATGTTGAATCTCGTCTATCTCTTCGATGGCCTTGGCGTCGGCTACATCACTTCCTGGGATCGGCTTCATCGCCCTGGCCAGATCGGATAAATATGACACAGCCGCCTTGATCTTCGCTCGTTGGTCCTCAATCTCTTTCGGCAAGCCGGCCACATGCTGTTCTTTGGCCAGGATGTCGGCTTCAACCACAGCAAGTTCGGCTGCCAGTTCTTCCCAACGCTTGCTAAGTCGATCAAGCTCAGCGATCAGCTCAGTCTTCAAGGCATCGAACTTGGCTTTCTCAGCGGTGATTTCTTGTTGGCTAGCTCTGATGTTGGCCTCCAGCGCCTGGTTCTCTCGGCAATCGGCTATTCTCTGGTTGGCTCATTCGAACTTGTGCCAATGCGCCTCCATGAAGGTGGCCGGTGCGATGATGTCGGCCAGCTGATCTGGCAGCTGATCCTGGACGTCTTCAAACCGACTTCGGATGGAACCGCATTATGTGACCAAAAAGTCGAGGGAGCACTCTAGCCGTTTGGCTATGTCCGACAGGGTAGCCCGTAGGTCCTCGTACGATAGCACCATGGCCTTGTCGGCATCATCATCAGGGTCCAAAAACTCTGAAAGGTCGAAGTCCAAAAGATCGGCTACGGATTGCAAGACAGAAGACAGTTAGAAGAATCGACAAAATGGGTAAGCCGATTTATGATGTTGGACAGAACTTACTTGGACAACTGGGACTGAGGTAGCCACATCTTTGGCATCACCACCACCTGCAGCCGCTGGCATGTGTTCGCTCGATACGTGGGGGGCAGGTGTCGGAGCACGAGGAGGCTAAAAAAAGGTACAAGTCAGAAATCGGCTGTATTGATAAGAGAAAAACTAAGGATGGTAGAGTTTACCGAGGGAGGAGGAGCCATCTTCTTCTTGGCAGCCAGTTCCTTCGCCTACAAACACAAAAGGTCAATGAAGCATAAGCTTGGAAAAGGTGGTGAGGTAAAATAATGAAAGGTGTTTACCGGTTGGGAACGAAGAGCGCGCTTCGAAGGGCTCGGAGTTTTTTCGATGGTCTGTTCAGCCGATGGAGTCCGGGCATATTTGTTTGAAGAGCTCGTTTCGGCTACGGCAGCATCGATAGCTTGGTCCATCTCCTTATCCCTGACTTATTCTTCATGAATTGCATCCACGTCTGGATCGACTGGAGGCAAGTTGTCGGCTGGAGTTGGTTTCGGCTTCTTCGAAGCCTGTTTCTTTTTCTCTGCAGCCGGGGTAGCAGCAGCTGACGGCTTTGTCCTCTTCTGCCGATGCAACGGCTCATGGGTTTGGCCATGGAGAAGTGTTGTTACCTTCGGCATGTGGAAGCCGATGATCGATGGGGCCAGCCCGCAGCCGCCGGACAGCACGCCAGGAGCATAGAGGATTGCTACTCCTGTGTTGCTTGTGTGTGGGGGGAGGCATCGGTTGTCTGCAGAAGAATGAGGCATGGTTAGTCAAATATGCGAGTAATGGCCGAAGGGAACTAAAAAGAGAAGACACTTACAGATGGGGTCATCTCCAGATCGACGATGGTCAAGTACATTGAGGCTGATTAATGAAACAAGTGTCGCTTCCACTCATTTCACCATCGGCTGAAGATAGTTGTCCTCGTCACCGCCAAGTCGATGTTGTCAATGCTACCCAGAGGAGGACCGGGGATGTTGAGCAGCCGATGCATCATGATGTGTCCTTCGATTCTGCCTCTAGCCTGGATCTTGTCTGAATAATAGAGGCCGAACGACAGTTGGCCCATGCCATGTTGTCTCGCAGCCACCATCGGATGATAAAACTCGTATGACTTCTGGATGTTGCGCCCTTGGTGGATGTCAACAGGGAGGATGCAAGGTGTTATGGCCAATCTCCCTTGGCTTTTCGTATTCTTCAGAATTGAGCTCGTCTAGTCGAAGATCGTCCGGGAGTTCAAATTTGTCAAAATCCTCGTAGCCAAACCGAATCCTCGAGCTGCTTGGGAAGCCGCTATACACATTGCTGAACCAATTTTTGAAATGATTGGCTGTCAGCTTGGATCCAGGATAAGTTGCCGCTGCTTCCCCAAACGAAAGACAACGGCGGGTGGTCACTTCTTTGTCATCTTCGAACCGTGGCTCGATCAGGGGGAAATCGGCTTCTAGTGGAGCTGGCCTTTCTGCAACCTGATAGGTGTGAAGATTTAACCACAGCTGTAGCAGCCACCAGGGACCCCCTGTATTGATGGCCTGCTTGGAAACCAGTCTAGCCGATGCATTGCTTAGCATCTGGTACAAATAGCCGAGCAGGTATTTTCCTAAGGGGACTTGCTTCTTGCTCACCAAAGCTTCGACTACATGCGCCAGTTGCTAGTCGGCCCGCAACTTGATCCATAGAATACAAATTTTTCCAGCCACATCGGGAGGAAAGCGCATGTTCTCTCTCGGAGATCGGGCCGTCTTTCTTGTTCATTGATATGAAGCCGCTCCAGCCTCCTATGCTCTTGGTCTTGAAGTTATGAGTGCATTTGATGTTGAGGCTGGTTGGGTCGACTGTGGAGGTTATGTCCAGCCCCGTGATCATTATAACATCCAAGAGAGTTGGCGTCATCGGCCCTTGTCTAAATAAGAATGCATTCAATGTATCTCGACCGAAGTAGGTTGCACGATAGGAGGGGCTCATCCTTGGGCATGTCGGCTATTGTCAAAGCTAAGCACGGCTTATACCTAGCTCGGTCCAATGAGTTTGTTGCCTAGTGACATCCTTAGGTACCAGTGGCCAAGATTTGTCCGTTGAAGGCCAAGACTTGAAAGCACCGACCAATGGGCCAGATCAGGGGTGGAAAACCTAAAGGAAATCCTGTTTGTTTCGTTATTGATGAATTCACTAGGGTCTAAGTTGCCGATTGGCCCTAATAAGAACTGATTTGGACTAAGAAGGTCTGGGATGGCGATTTGGTGAGTGAGGTGCTAGAAATGAAAGGATAGAAGAACAAGATTACAGAAGGTAAAAAGCCAAATTGCAAGGAATAAGGGGCTACAACCGATGGAACTTACCTCAGGGTATGCTGCCTGAGCCATGTCGGAGCGAGTGTTGGGAGAAGCCATCAATGGAGGGGATTGTCGCCGCGGAGGGGTTCGCCGATGAGGTTGCGCTTCGGTTCCGACGGGGTCGCCGAGGAGATGGAAAGGTTTTTCTGGCTAGGGCTTGAGGATGCAAAAGTGACAGCATGGCTTGGTTTGGCGCAAGGCGGGTGTTATTTAAAGAAATTTTGTGATAGCCGAAACGGACTGGGACGGAAGTCCCGTAGGAATTCGAAAAGCGGCAAATCCCCGATACCATCCTATCACGAACTTGGGGGGCATGTGTTAACGACCAAATTTGGGAACCAAATTCCTGAGTTCGGGGCCAAGATTGAAGCGGAATCGGATCAGGAGCGCAGTCTGCGGAGAAACAGAGGTCGCATCGGCTAAGACCGAATCGGCTGGGAGACCAGTCTGCTGAGGCCGAATCAGATAAGGATGGCTGATAGCCGATTCCGATTAGGAGATGAAGATTGAACCGATCCCCAAAAAAGGAGCATAAAGATAAATATTGGATTCGGTCTCCAAATGTTTGTTGAAGATATTCCCATCTGTGGATAGAGTCCTGTAACGGCAATTGTATCTGTAAATTAGGAAGTTGTGTAGATATTCTTTTTGTAATGCGGCATGGGACTGCGTCCCGAGATACTGTCGTACTATAAATAGTAGATAAGGTAGAAACCGTGTCCTACATGGATATCGTTATGCCTGGGTATAAATAAGACCTGAGGGCTCTTTGTAAGGATATAAACCAACACACAATCAATCAACTTCTGCGCATCGCCACCCTTTTTATTTTTGACAAGTTCTTGCTCTTGCTCGGGCTGCATCAGGTTTGAACTTCGAACAAGGTAATTCCTTGTCATTAGTGGTTTTATCCTCAATAGTGCTTCCATCATCATGATACTCTAGTTTCGAGGTTATAAACTACGCAATTTATCATGCGCGGCTTATAATATGTAACATCCTGAAAATCAGAACTTAAAAATCGCGATCTAAAAACCAGAGCCCACAAAAACTTTTGAATCATTGCATCTTGTTGTGCTTATTTGCCTCTTATTTGCAAGCTTTATTGCATGTTATAAATAAAAATGCACTTATTTAAAAGAAAGAGAAATTAAAGGGCTGAAACCCTAAAAAGGAATAAAACTCCAATGTAAATAAAAATTTTAAAATATACAATTATAAAAATAAAACTAATGTTGATAAGCATTTAATTTGAATCAAAACTACATTTTGGAAAATACAAAGAGAAATAAAATAAAATGGAATAAAAGGGAAGAATGGAAATAGAAGGAATATATATAAATACGTACATAATAATATATAATAAAGTTGCGCAAAAGATTAAAAACTGGAGTTAAACTAAATTTATAAATTGGCCAGATTATGTTTTATATTGGGAGAAATATAAAAGGCATGAATAGAAATAAAAATTTAAAAAGAAAAGGGAAAAGGAAAGAAAATCAGGAAAAATCGGAAATCACACTATTCATCGCTTGCCAGGTGTTCGACGCCGGTCGGGGACGTACCGCGCGCACGTCCCGCGCCGTACGCGCATGCGCCCGGCCCGCCCCAGCGTCAACGCATCGTACGCCGCGCCCACGCCGCCGCGTCAGCTACAGCGTCGCGCCCACGCCGCGAGCGTCAGCCACAGTGCCGCGCCCATGCCACGCCGTACTCCGCAGTCGCCTCGCCGTAGCCGCGAGCGTCAGCCACAGTGCCGCGCCCATGCCACGCCGTACTCCGCCGTCACCTCGCCGTACCGTGCCGTACCGTCGTGCCCATGCTGCCCACGCTGTAGCCATGCCCGCTGTGCGTCGGCCTCCCCTCCCCCTACCCGCGCATGCCGTCACCCCTAGCGCCGCCCGCCACAGCTGCCGGGCGTGAGCTCGTGCGGACCGCTATAAATAGCGCTCCACGGCCTAAGTTCACAACACAAAAATTGTGTCTAATAGCCTCATCTAGCTCATCTCCAACTTTCCCCAAAATCCATTCACCACAACGCATGAATTTTGCAAAACACCGAAGAACCCTAAAGTCGGTCGCCCGAAGTAAGAACTCAAAATTCATCGTCTCCAATTCGGTTTATCTCCAATTAAAGGTACGATATCAATCTATGGAGCTCTAGCTTTCATTCCCCTAGGTTTCCCGAGCCGATTAGCCGCCGGAAATCGCCGGTGACGAGCGTCACCGCGCTCTCTGTTTCGGCCTTCGCCGTGCGCACGTCGCCAAGCCACCACCGCCCCTTTTCGGCCAAGCCAACCCCCTAGCTAGCACCCCCGTGTCCCGTAGGTACTCTAGGACCCCTTGGTTTGGCCGCATTGTCACCGGAGCACCGCCGCACCGTGCGCCTCCACCGCCGCGGCTAGGCCGCCGTCGTCGGACCGCTCCGCCGCCTCCCCGACCCGGCCGTGCCTTCAAACGGATTCCCCACGTCACGTAGATGGTGTAGGGCCCTTTAGTTGCCGAGCTCCAGCCACCCTTGCCGCCGTTTGCCCGTGCCCCACCGTCGGCCTCGACATGGAAGAAGGAGAAGAAAGGAGGGAAGAAAAAGAAAGAAAAGAGAGAGAGGAAGAGAAGAGGGCGCTGGCCCAGTGGAGAGAGAGCTAGGTTGAGAGAGAGAGGTTGTGGGTTTGACCCTGGTTGGTTCAAAATTTTTGAAAATTTTTATTTAGTTTTTCGAAGGGGATTAAAAATAAGAATAAGTCTAGTAAAAATCCTAGAAAAAATAAGAGGGCGCTGGCCTAGTGGATAGAGTGCTAGGCTGAGAGAGAGAAGTTGTGAGTTCAACCCTGGTTTGGGTCAAAAATTTTGAAATTTTTTTAATTTTTCTAAGGGGATTAAAAATAAGAATAAGTCTAGTAAAAATCCTAGAAAAATAATTTAAAAGGTTTATTTATTTACTTTTAAAATTTCTTTGCAATTAATTCCGAGTTCTATAATGACTTAAATTCAAACTCTTAACCTATTCAATTTCCAAAATCTATATATCTTTGGGAAGCTCATTAATTCACCTAATATTATATGTTCAAATAAGAATCTTTTCAAAAGAATTATAAACTATCTTATATAAATCCTAATCAACCCTTTTCGACATATATATATATACTTCATACTTAATTTGCTCCATAAAATCCTTCTCGTCTTATTTATAATTAGACCACAATACCAAGCTCACAGAAGGATTAAGGATTCAACCAGAAAATCGACGTGAAACGCTCTCGTTACCCCTAGTAAAATAATCATTTGGATCGTCAGTTATAGTGCCTCTAAACTTACATTAACTGGGGATAAGGCCACCCCATATAAATTAAATCAAAGAAAACCCAAGAGTTCAAATTAATGCAACTCGCTTGTTTCGACTCGGACTTTAGCAAAACTTGATCATTAATCCATTTATGACCATAGATTCGTCATAGGGACCGCTTTTATGATTCATTTGCTTTTAATGGTTTTTATTTGAATTCTGATCGAATTCAATTGGATATTTCGCACGTATGTATAGAATCCACGGGAGTCGTTGAGTACGCTGAAGACACAAGTCAAGAAGGTCGCGGGCAAGGCAAGTCATCACTCCCATTGAACATATTGATCCTATTTGCGAACTTGTGTTGATTATAAAATTAAAATGTGCATGCTATACACAAAAGAATATCGGTTCTTGTTATGCCATGCCTTGATGTTGATTACCCTTAGTTATATTCTTTGTAACCCTTGATATGATGTGACTGAAAGAAATCCTCGGTAAAATGCTTAGCCATGCCATGATTAGATTCAATGCATATTCATACTTTTACAAAAGAGTTATATGTTAGTGATATGCCCTAGAGGCAACATGGAGATGATGGATATCACGTCAATGTTTATGTATAAATGAATAAAGTGTTATTCAGTTCCATGAAATAGACATCTTGTATTGATCAATAAGTACGTGACTTATTTATGAGACTCTTTATGTATGAATCTATTTCTAAACAATCCCTGATCATATATCATATTGTTGGAACAAATATGATTCTAAGATCGGCATGTTTATTGATTGATGATCATGTCTCATAGATCATGGGTATGGAGATACCAAATCAATAAATATGGACATATGTGTTAGAGAACACATTGTTGGATAGACCCACCATGAGACACTACAGGAATTAATGTGTCATTAGTTGGTCTCAGGTAGTGTTGGTACAAAGTCCTTAGACCTGAGATCACCATGGATTCCAACATGTGCAGTAGCCTACTTTGGGACTACCAAACACTATTCCGTAACTAGGTAGTTATAAAGATAGTTTTCGGGTTTGCTATGAAACATGGAGTGGGATGTGAGTGATCAAGATGGAATTTGCCCCTCCTTTGGAGAGATATCTCTGGGCCCCTCGAGGTGATGGATTATGGAAATGCATGGCCATGCTAAGTTGATTGAGGAGTCAATCAACAGACAGATAATCCAATACGGTTCGAGTGAATGGTTAAGCTATTGAAGGGATGGCACACATCTTGCCTATAGCTTAACTGGTATCGTGAGGCAAAGGGATTTGTGTACACATTACAAGTTCAGAGCCGATATTATTCTTGTATACTATGGTGTCAATATGTGATGCTAGGCGTCGCTGTTGACGGGTCGGCTGAGTTGGACTCGAGCCGACGATCAGCTAAGTTAGACTATAGCCGAAACCGAGTATACCTGAACCTACAGGGTCGCACGCTTAAGGGGATAAGAACAGGCATTTGAGTTGGACTCGAATACGGCTCGATCGGATAGGGATCCGATCGGATAGAGTCCTATGGGCTTACGACGTATGGGCGGCCAACTCTATGAGATTCGGATGGGATCCGATTCAAAATAGAGTCCTGATCGGCCACGAGTCCCAGTCGGCCAACTCTATATAAAGGGGTGAGGGGTGGAGAGCTGCGTAGGAAATCAAGTCAATTGATTGCACCGAAATCAATCTGATCACACGCGGCTTTAGAAGTCGTCGAGATCAATCTCCACACGAAACCCTCCCCACCTTCGAGCCTAGCCTTGCATCGCATGCTAGCACACGGGTGTTCGGCGTTCTGTCCCCGGACGTGTGGATACCGGTAGAGGCGCTGCTACGTTGCGCGCTGTTGATCGGCTTCGGATCGGCTGCAATCGGAGCGATTGGCTGATTGGCGAATCGGCTGTCCCTGGTATCTACCGCCGGCTTGCGGAATCCCGGCAGCACGCCTGATCGGATAGCCCCGATTGGTTGTTTCCGCCGCACACTCCAATCGGTAACGATCTATCGGCCCTTACTTGGAAGTGTTCCTGGTTTGCGTGGTAAAAAGTTTTTGTTTTCGGCTAGCGTAGCTTCCGCGTAACCCTTCACTATATGCTTGGGCAACTACCTTAGGGAAGGTAGTTGACACACGGCAAGTGGAGACATGAGCGCCACATTGCGATGAGAATGATAAAATTTGTTTGTTGAAAAGTGAAAATACAAAACAAATATTTTTGACTGGGGCGGCTGGATGATTTGGGTGGATTCCGGTAAAGGCAAGTGTCGTCCCTGGTCAATTAAGGACCGAGCCATGAGACTTATAACATGGAACGAGCCAAGTACAACCGTACTTCTTGAATGGGTATAGACCTAACGGAGTAGATAGCCGAGCGGAGGAGGCGTATCCCCGCATAGTGGTTCTTGGGTTGAGATGTGGTTTGTGGTTGAGATGAGGCTGTGGCCTGCATGTTGAAGTGATGAATTGAAATTGGAAATTAATTATAACTTAAAGACTGAGTGAGTTTTCCCTTACCCCAGGAGCGCCAGAACTCCTCTCACTGCTAGGAAAGGACGGCTAGAGTGCAAGAGGATTTAAGTTCATGGAGCGGGTACTGCCAAAGTGAGGTTATCGAAAGGCTTTGCCGTGACCGTCTCATGTGTTGGGACGTAGGCTCATTCGTTGGGCAGTCATGGAGTACGGGTAAAGTGTACATCCATTGCAGTGTGAGTAAATCAATCTATTCGAATAGCCGTGCTTGCGGATAATGAGCGGCGTGACAAGCTGCTCTCTTGGATAGACTCTAAATTTTAAAATGATGGGATGGGTTTGCATGATGATTTTTATGTACTGGTGGACCAACTTATCGATATACGAGAAGGGTAGGCTCCCCAGAAAACCATGACGATCCGGTGGCGGGAAGCTACCCTTGGGATCACAATGGATGGTGGACAGAACTGTTGCCGACTTAATGAACTATGGTTATAAAACTTGACCAGGCTAGATGTTAAGGTTGTGAAAAGATTTACAAAGTTGGCTTTGTGCAAATGAACCACAGCCATCCTTTGAGAATCCCCTATCATATGCATCTTTGCTGTGTTGGCTTGCTGAGTACGGTTGGTACTCACCCTTGCTATACGCACAAACATTCAGATGTGGATAATGAAGACCCTAAAGACTCGTACGCCTACTACCAGGAGGGTGAGGAAGACGAAGGTGCCTAATAGGTCTTAGTCCCCAGTCATTGCCTGTGGCAATCGACAAGGTGCTGCCTTCCACTCCGCTGCCTTACCTACCTTCTGTATTTGGTTGTATCCGGTCCATGAGGACCTATATGTGTTGGATATTGCCTTCGGGCTTATTATTGTAATCTACCATTGGGTGTAAGACTATTCGTGCACTTTGCACCTGATAATTTAGTACTGTATTCGTGGGTACCAAACTACTCGATTCAGGGAAATGGTACTATGAACACGAATGATTCCCGTCCTCAAAAACGGGGATCGACATAATCTAGAGCAATGCATAGATCTATCTTGCGATTGGTTGGTCTCCTTTTAAAGACAACAGTCGATGGGGCTAGATCCGGCGGTTCACATTGACTCATACAGATCTGATATTTCTTTTTATACTTAATGCATCTAATCGACCGATTAAGTCGCTCTTAGAACTGTTAAGATCTGTTTAGTTTAATATTTATCATTAGAGACAGCGCTAGAGTTTCAGCCAACCTTATCTGCTTTAATTATCTTTTAGTTCTAATTGCTATTAGATATATTAAAATCGCCTTTTATATAAGATCTCAATTCTGTTTAAATGCCATAGGCCGTATCAATCTGCAAGTTATGACGATGCCGATTGATCTAGGTTTAGCGCATTTAGATTAGATTAATATCTTTTATAAAATCTATGGAAGTATTAGCCGATTCACATTAGATCCGTAGTATCGGCTAGGTTATTAATGCAGATAATTATTATCCTAATACTCTTTTAGCCTAAGTGATTTATACTGTCTCGGCATAGCCGATCTATCCCAATCACTTGGTTTAAATGTGTTTTGGGATAGCAATTATGTGTAAATTAATCTCCTTAGCCGATCCGGTAGGATCTAATCTAATCTTAATGCATATCGCTTGTTTTCTTATTGGTTACAGGATCAAACCAACCGGCACGCCCTCAATTCACCAGAGGCGACCAATTTGGACCTGCACTAGAGTAAATGAAATCTCTCAGGCCAGTGCGTGGGAATCGAATTTCTCATCAACAATGATGTTGGTTTTATTCAGCCATGCCGATATGCTAAGTGGGTTTCCAATATAGTTCCAGTCATCAAGAAGAACGGTAAACTTAGGGTTTGCATTGATTTTCGAGATCTAAAAAGGGCTACCCCAACGGATGAATACCTAGTGTCGATTGCCAATCTTTTGGTTGATGCTCCTTCAGGGCACAAGATTATAAGTTTTATGGATGGCAATGCTCAATACAATCAGATTTTTATGGCAGAAGAAGACATTCATAAGGTTGTTTTTCGATGTCCTGGTGCAATCGGCTTGTATGAGTAGGTTGTGATGACTTTTGGCTTCAAGAACGTTGGAACTACATATCAAAGGGTCATTAATTATATATTCTACGATCTGATCGGCTTGTTGGTTGAGATCTATATTGATGATGTGGTAGTGAAATCGAAGGAGATTGATGACAATATAGCCGATTTGAGGAAAGTTTTCGAAAGAACAAGGAAATATGTTTTGAAGATGAATCCCACGAAATGTGCTTTCGGTGTATCGGCTGGACAATTCTTGGGTTTTCTTGCTCACGAGAGGGGGATTGAGGTAACGCAAAAGAGCATCACTACAATCAGGAATATCCAACCTCCAGGAGACAAGAAGCATTTGCAATCTCTGGTCGGCAAGGTGAATTTCATCAGGAGATTTATTTCTAACCTATCTAGGAAGATTGAGCCCTTTACACCTTTACTTAGGTTGAAAGCCGATCAAGAGTTTACTCGGGGGGCAGAGCAACAAAAGGCCTTGGACAACATTAAGGAATATTTGAGTTCTCCTCCAGTTTTGATTCCTCCACAAAAGGGGTACCTTTCAAGTTGTACTTGTCACCGATGAGAAGTCAATCGGCTTGGTTTTGATCGAGGAATTTGAGGGCAAAGAGAGAGCAAGCTTTTATTTAAGCAGAAGGCTTCTGGCTGCAGAGACAAGTATTCTCCGGTGGAGAAGTTGTGCTCATGTATGTATTTCTCATGCACAAAGTTGAGGCATTATTTGTTATCCAAAATGCACCATAATTTGCAAGGCCGATGTTGTCAAGTACATGCTATCGGCTCCGGTGTTGAAAGGGAGAGTTGGAAAATGGATCTATGCCTTAACAGAATTTGATCTCAGACATGAATCTCCCAAGCAATGAAGGGGCAAGCCATAGTCGATTTTATTATCGATCATCATGATGACTCAATCGGCTCGGTTGACATAGTGCCTTGGACATTGTTTTTTGATGGATCGGTTTGTAGTCATGGTTGTGGTATCGGCTTGGTCATAGAATCACCTAGGGGGCAAGTTTTGAATTTCCCTATACTATTAAGCCTTATGCCACCAATAATCAAGCTGAGTACGAGGCAGTTCTCAAGGGGTTACAACTCTTAAAGGAAGTTGAAGCCGATGCCGTTGAAATCATGGGTGATTCTTTGTTGGTCATTAGCCAGTTAGCTAGGGAATATGAGTGCAAGAATGATGCATTGGTGATCTACAATGAGAAGTGCCGAGAAATGATGGATAGTTTTTGGCTGGTAACTTTGAGGCATATTTCTCGAGAGCAAAACGTTGAAGCTAATGATTTGGCTCAGGGGGCATCGGGATACAAGCCGATCGTCAAAGATATCGAGGTAGAAATCGCTATAATCGCAGTCGATGAATGGAGCCAAGGTTGTGATGGGCGAAGTACATGAAGGTATATGTGTACTCATCAATTGGCCCACAAGATGAAGTGGTTGCTTCGACGAGCTGGGTATTTTGGTCGATAATGCTAGAGGATTGCTTCAGATATTATAAGGGTTGTCAAGATTGCCAGAAGTTTGGAGCAATTCAACGAGCACCAGCACTGGCTATGAATACTATAATCAAGCCATAGTCATTCAAAGGTTGGGGAATCGATATGATCACTAGATCAATCCACCTTTGAGCAAAGGACATAAGTTTGTATTGGTGGCAACCGATTATTTCATGAAGTGGGTGGAAGCAATACCATTGAAGAAAGTTGATTCTGGGGATGCAATTCAGTTCGTTAAAGAGCACATTATATACCGATTTGGTGTTCCTCAGACTATCACAACCGATCAGGGATCTATCTTTGTATCCGATGAGTTTGTCCAATTTGCAGAAAGCATGGGGATTAAGTTGTTGAATTCTTCGCCGTATTATGCACAAGCTAATGGACAGGCGAAGCATCCAACAAAAGTTTGATTAAGTTGATCAAAAGAAAGATTTTTGAGTTTCCAAAGCAATGGAAGAGCCAATTTCGAGTTTCCAAAGCAATGGCATAGCCGATCGGTTAAAGCCTTGTGGTCCTATCGATGGCTTTCATGGATCGATCAAGATTCCTCCTTACAAGCTAGTTTGTGGGCATGAAGCCGTGTTACCATGGGAAAGTGTCATCGGCTCAAGGAGAATTGATTTACAAAATGAGTTGACAACCAATGATTATCATAATCTCATGGTAGATGAATCGGAAGGGCGGTTCAATCTAGCATGTTGTTGACGCCAAATCCGTACTCACCGCCGTGGTGCCAAAAATGTGTTGACGTCAAACCACATGCTGGCTCGGGAGATCGTCTTAGCTCCAATGCGCTCCTAAAATCACCGAAGTGCGGGCGTGCCGGCCGGTTTATCCAGCCACCGACAAGATATCAGAAAGCATAAATCATATCGCCGATAGACCGATAATCGAAACAGCTGATCGGCTAATAGGCCGATAGCGTGATTCCCGCCGATGTCGCCCGATGCAGTTAGGGTTTTAATCCATCGGCAAGGTGCTGAGCAAACATCTATATAAAGGCGATCGGCTGACCAAAACACGATGATATAATAGCATAAACCGATCACATGATAACATAGATATTGATCTGAATATTAAGCACACATTGGCTGGAGAATAATGAATACTCTGTTGTCATCGGCTAAAAACCAACTCATATGCAATCCCTTACAAGCCGATGCAATGTCCATGGGATTGGTGTAGATATCAATAGCATATAATCTAGGTCTCAAAATATGTTTAAACCAAGTGATGGACGGATCGATAGCGTACGATACAAGATAGATCACTTATGTCTAAACGTACCTTAAGACAAATATTATATGTATTCATAGCATAGTCGATTTCATGTCCAGATAACTCATCGGCTGAAACCCCGATGAAACCCTTATTTGCCGCCAACAGGTAGGCTAGAGATCATAGTTCTAATCATGACTTAGTAGGTCAAACTGAACTGATGCAACAGTAAGTATGAAAAGAAACGCAATGTCTAGACAATCAAGCCCTTGACAATTTTCAGGGTGGTGGATGCCTAAGCTAATCTAATCTAGCAAACAATTTAGCCAGATCGACAAAACCCTAAAGCGAGAGATAGCCGATATAGCCAAATCGAGATACTAGAACTAGATTCAAGAGAGACATATGATAAATAATCAGGCAAAGATGTTAACCGAATCGAAGCAATCCAAGAGGTCGAATGTACGATGCAGCCCCACGTCAAGTGCAAGTTCGTCGGATGATGAATAAAGTAGAAAAGGTAAAAGGGTGACGATGCGTCGAATTGTATTCATATAGAGATATTGATTATTACATGAACCTCGAGCTTACATATTTATACCCATAGGCTGACAAAGATCCTAACAGATTACAAATCAAAACATTCCTAAAGATAAAAGGAAACAAACCGAGTCCTTATTGGACACTAACACACTTTTCTAAAGATAAAATAGAAAGTTAACAAACTCTTTCTAATTAATAGATACAAGCCACATCCTTCCCGGACTCGTTTCCTCTCGGATAAGACCTGATCTTGAATCGAATCTAACAAGAATATGACTGCTGGAGATGTAGATAATGTAAAACCCCCATCGCCTAAAGCAAAACTCTTAGCCGATTCTAGCTTTAAGCTGATATGGACACTCAGCCGATGAGGATTCCGGGGCTTACCAAATTTTGGCGTTAACACATGCCCCCCAGTTTTGGAGTATGAGAAGTCATGCTTCAAAATTATATTTGCCTTGATCCCCAAAAACTGATCCTTCTCTTCTTCTTGACATCGGCTCTCATAAGCCGATACCTTCTGTAGTAGATGAGCCAGGCTGTCAAACTCATGGAAGAAAATTTTAACTTTTTATTGGCATTAACAACCCTTGGAATGCGAGCTCTGCCAGCTGCTCATCACTTAAATTCAAGTTATAACATCGGCTACAGACATTACGAAACCTTTGAATATATTTCTTAGCTGATTCCCCTTCTTGTTGTTTAACTGATAACAAGTCTGCAAGCTTCAACTCATCAACCCCAGCAAAGAAGTACAGATGAAATTGCATTTCAAGATTGGCCCACCCTCTGGTAGATTTCGTGGCAATGACGAAAATCATGTGAAGGCCGATCCAGTTAAAGACGATGGAAAGAGTCTGACTCTCAGAGCTTCTTCAGCCGATACCTCCCCACATTGAGCTAAAAATTGGCTAATATGTTTCATTGTAGATATACTCTCTTGACCTGAAAACTTGGAGAAGTCTGGAACCTTGTATCGGCTTGGAAATGGTATACTATCAAACCACTCAGGATATGGCAGCCGACACACAGAAGTTTGATTTTTAGGTTTAATTCCAAATTGTTCCTCCATTACTGTCACAATTATATCGACCCAATCTTCTTTAGACTGATACCTTTGAGTTTCCTCTAGCCGATACTGTTGCGGTAGCTCTCCGTACTGATACTGATCATCTTGCCCCCCAAGCCAATATTGTTGTTGCCGATGATGTGAAAACCGCTCATCAATTATCCTGGGAACTATCTCCTCGATCAAACCACGTAATGTACTTGTCAAAACTCCAAATTGATCGATCATAGCACGATGAATGGTCTTATCAACTATCTCCTGAAGTGTCTTGTCGTCCATCGGCTCGGTAGATTGTTCGCCGTCTTCATCCATCGGCTTGAGAGATTGTTCTTCCTCGGCCTTGACTTCTTTATCAGATATCTTGTCGCAATTGTGGGTTTCACGAGCCATGTAAAACAATCTGTTGTCAACAACACAGTCCCACCGGGCGTGCCAAAAATGTGTTGACGCCAAATCCGTACCACCACTGTGGTACCAAAAAATGTGTTGACGTCAAACCACACGCTGGCCTGGGAGATGTGGTTATCTCCAATGCAGGTCCTAAAATCATTGAAGTGCCGGCCAGTTTGATCCTACCACCGATAAGATATACAAAGTAGCAAAGCATAAATCATATTAGCCGATAGGCCGATAATCAAAATAGTTGTTCGTTGGCCGATCGGCTAATAGGTCGATAGCGTGATTCCAGCCATGCCGATGTAAGCCAATGCAGTTAGGATTTTAATCCATCGGCAGTGTGCTGAGCAAACATCTATATAAAGGCGATCGGCTGACAAAAACATGATGATATAATAGCATAAATCGATCGCATGATAACATAGATATTGATCTGAATATTAAGCACACATCGGCAGGAGAATAATAAATACCAAGCCATCCCTTACAATATCATATAATCTAGGTCTCAAAATATGTTTAGACCAAGTGGTAGGATAGATCGGTAGAATATCGAGACAAGACAAATCACTTATGTCTAAACATACCTTAAGACAAAGATTATACCTATTCATAGCATAGCCGATGTCATGTCCAGGTAACTCATCGGCTGAAACCCCGATGAAACCCTTATTGGCAGCCAACAGGCAGGTTAGAGATCACGATTCTAATCACGACTTAGTAGGTCAAACTGAACTGACGTAGCACTAAGTATGAAAAGAAACACAATATCTAGACAATCAACCCCTTGGTTGATTTTCAGGGTGGTGGATGCCTAAGCTAATCTAATCTAGTAAACAATTTAACCGGTATTGGCAGAAACCCTAAAGCGAGAGATAGCCGATATAGCCAAATTGAGATACTAGAACTAGATTCAATAGAGACATATGATAAATAATCTGGCAAAGATGTTAACTGAATCAAAGCAATCCAAGAGGCTGAATGTACTGATGCAGCCTTGAACGATGCCAACGTAGCCAACACAATTGCCTGAGCCAGCGGGACCTTGGACTTAACCCTTCGGAGATCGAAGCCAATGCAGCCCCGCGTCGGTGCCATGTTCCGTCGGATGATGAATAAAGTAGAAAAGGCAAAAGGGTGGCGATGCGCTAAATTGTATTGATCTAGAGATACCGATTATTACATGAACCTTGGGCTTACATATTTACACCCGTAGGCTGACAAAGATCCTAACAGATTACAAATCCAAATATTCCTAAAGATAAAAGAAAACAAACCGAGTCCTTATTGGACACTAACACACTTTTCTAAAGATAAAATAGAAAGTTAACAAACTCTTCCTAATTAATAGATACAAGCCGCATCCTTCCTAGACTCGGTTTCCCTTGGATAAGACCTAATCTAGAACCGAATCTAACAAGAATCCGACTGCTAGAGATGTAGATAACAGAAAACCCCCATCGACTAATGCAAAACTCTCAGGCGATTCTAGCTTTGAGCCAATATGAACACTCAGCCGATGAGGATTCCGGGGCTTACCAAATTTTGGCGTTAACAGATGCGTGCTTTGGAAAAACTGACAAGAGATAAGGAGAGAATTGCTTCTTATTACAATAAGAAAGTTGTGCCAAAATCTTTTTCAGAAGGCGAGTTGGTTTGGAAATTGATTCTGCCGATTGGAACTCATGATAATAAATTTGGCAAGTGGTAATTGAATTGGGAAGGGCCTTTTCGGATTTACAAGTTCATTTCTGAGGGAGCAATGTTGCAAGGGCTTGATGTGGAAGGGCTCTCAATGGGAAATACTTGAAGAAATATTATCTGAGTGTTTGGATCAATTCATGATTCCGTTGTGTTATACACATGGTAGCCGATGTATTAACATCGCCTTTGAATGGCCGATATAAGTTATATCGCCCTTAGTCTTTTTAACTTATCATAATCGGTTCAGTCCTGCCGATGTGTGATGGCCGATATTTGCGATATCGCCCTTAGTCAAGCCATAATTTTATAAATGTTTGACATTGTAAAATTAGGGGGGCATACATACATGCATACAAAAATATGTGGACTTCAAAAAATTTCAACGCAAGATATATTACAAGAGTCATCACAAAAGTTCATAAGGATTTACAAGAGTCGACATAAAAGTGCACAAGTTTCAAGCTCCTAATCCCTATTACATGGATCGGTTCATCCAGACACCAGCTTGTTGATAGCCGATATAGCCCGTTGCCTAATTTGTTATATGTCTTCTATGGCTTGGGCATCGGTAGCATCGGTTCCAGGGATCACTTTTGGAGACTTCGTAAGATCTAACAAATGCTTGACAGAAGTCTTCAATTTGGATTTTTGCTCCTCGATTGCCCAGGGAGATCGACAAGTTTCGCTCCTCGATGCCGGCTCGGCGTTGCACTTCTCAAGCTCGGCTAGTAGCTCCTTTTGCGATTTTGCATCGATCAATGTCGGTCTGAATTGAACTTGGCCCTGCAGTCATCTCATCAAGCTTAGCCTTGTCTTTGGTGATTGATTGCCTATTGACTTCGATGGTGGCTTCAAGAGCTTTTCTTTCTCATTGATCGACAATCCTTTGTCGTCCCCTTTCCAGCTTGTGTCGGTGTTGTTCAAGGTATGCCGCTTGAGAGATGATGTCAGCTAGGTTGTCTAGGATTTGATCTTGTATCTCTTCGAACCTAGGTTTGATCGCGCCCGCAATTGACGACTAGGTAGTCCAAGGAGCTCTCTAACCGACGACCAATATCTAACGGCTTGGTCTTCAGATCATTGGCAAGAGGAGCTAGAGCTTTACTTCGGTATCTTCCTCATCATCCAGAACCGCCCTATGTCAAAGGAGAACATATCACCTAGAACCCGAAAAGAAAGCGTTGAGATTGTTAAGTGTTGGAAAGCTTAAAATAGCCGATATGGAGTTAAGACAAAGTGCTTATAGGGATGACAGGAGTTGCTTCTCCTTCCGCCTCGACGTGATGGTTGCCCTAGCCGATGGAGTTCGCTCACTAGATTCATGTGGGGACGGTGCTGGAGAGCGAGGCGGCTTCACAAAAAAAGAAGAGAGACAAATTTGGTTTGGCATCAGTTAATTGAAGATTGAGAAAGGTTTTGAGTTTAAACTTACTGATGAAGGTGGAGCCGGTTTCTTCTTGGTGGCTAATTTCTTTTTTGCAAAGTGAAGGAGTTCTTTTGAGAATTGAAATGTGAATATTTAAAGGAAGAAAAACTCTAGAAAAAGTACATACCGGGCGAGGACGAGGTTGGCGTCTTGGAGGAGTTGGAGTTTTATTAGGACTTGAGTCATCGGCTAGCGGCGTCTGCATGGTTCTTCTTGTTTCACTTGTATCAGCAGCAGCATCGTCGACGGCTTCCTCCATTTCTTCTTGATTGAGGAACTCATGCACGTCTGGGTCTAGGGACAGCAGATCATCGGCTGCAGCTGTCTTTTGTTTCTTGGGAGCTTTCTTCTTTGTAGCAGATGGATCAGCAGCCGATGGCTTGGTCCTTTTCCTTCTTTCAGCTTCAGAGGGGATCGGCTGGCTGAAGGGTTACGCAGAAGCTACGCTAGCCGAAAATGTTAGTGATATGCCCTAGAGGCACCATGGAGATGTTGGATATCATGGTCAATGTTTATGTATTTATGAATAAAGTGTTATTCAGTTCCATGAAATAGACATCTTGTATTGATCAATAAGTACGTGACTTATTTATGAGACTCTATATGTATGAATCTATTTCTAAATGATCCCTGATCATATGTCATATTATTGGAACTAATATGATTCTAAGATCGGCATGTTTATTGATTGATGATCATGTCTCATAGATCATGGGTATGGAGATACCAAATCAATAAACATGGACATATGTGTTGGAGAACACATTATTGGATAGACCCACCATGAGACACTACAGAATTAATGTGCCATTAGTTGGTCTCGGGTAGTGTTGGTACAAAGTCCTTAGACCTAAGATTACCATGGATTTCAACATGTGTAGTAGCCTACTTTGGGACTACCAAACGTATTCCACTGGGTAGTTATAAAGGTAGTTTTCGGGTTTGCTATGAAACATGGAGTGGGATGTGAGTGATCAAGATTGAATTTGCCCCTCCTTTGGAGAGATATCTCTGGGCCCCTCGAGGTAATGGATTATGGAAATTCATGGCCATGCTAAGTTGATTGAGGAGTCAATCAACGACAGATAATCCAATACGGTTCGAGTGAATGGTTAAGCTATTGAGACTATCAAGGAGACTATCAAGGGAGATGTAGTTTGGTAGTCCAAAAGTAGGCTACTACACATGTTGGAATCCATAGTGATCTCAGGTCTAAGGACTTTGTACCAACACTACCTGAGACCAACTAATGGCACATTAATTCCTGTAGTGTCTCATGGTGGGTCTATCCAACAATGTGTTCTCTAACACATGTGTCCATGTTTATTGATTTGGTATCTCCATACCCATGATCTATGAGACATGATCATCAATCAATAAACATGCCGATCTTAGAATCATATTAGTTCCAATAATATGACATATGATCAGGGATCATTTAGAAATTGATTCATACATATAGAGTCTCATAAATAAGTCACGTACTTATTGATCAATACAAGATGTCTATTTTATGGAACTGAATAACACTTTATTCATTTGTACATAAACATTGACAATGATATCCAACATCTCCATGTTGCCTCTAGGGCACATCATTAACACTGGCGGGTTTGACCATGAAGCAAAGAGGTCGTCTTGGGGGCATCATAGCTAATCCTTGAAGGAGCCAGTCCACCACCATTTGGAATAATCCCGGCAACATAGTAGATGGTTGCTCCAGTATTGCTGGGCATGAGGAGGAGAGGAGTCGGTAGTCTGCAAGCAAAGAGAAAGGTGTGGTTAAATATTGAAGAGTGATAACCGATAATGAGGAATTTGACAAAAGAAAGAATGCTTACTTGTGGAACTGACTCCGGGAAACATAGTAGTCAGGTACATTGAGGCCGATTGGTGAAAAAGTTGTTTCTTCCACTCTATCCACCATCGGTCAAAAGCTCCACTCCTCATTATGGCCAATTCAATGTTGTCAATACTGCCAAGTGGAGGGCCTTGAAGGTTTAGCAGTCTATCCATCATGAGGCCTGAAGTAATTTCACCCCTAGCTTGGATCTTGTCCACAAAGAACAAGCCGATCGACAGCTGACCCATCCCTAATTGTCTGGCAACACTTATTGAGTGATAAAACTCATATGAAACCTAGACATTTCTGCCCTGATGGATGCCGACGGGTAGTATGCAGGGGTATATAGCAGCTGTGAAGACTTCTCTGGATTTCTCAAACTTTTCAGAGTTAATCTCATTGAATCTAAAATCGGCCGGGAACTCAAAATCTTCGAGTTTTGATATGCAAACCAAATTTTAGAGTCCCTTGGGAATCCTTCATAGAAGTTGCCAAACCGGTCTACGAAAAGGTCACCGATAGTTTTGATCCAGCATATGAAGATGCCGCCTCTCCAAAAGACATGCATTGGCGTGTTGTGACCTCATCACCGTCCTCATCTGTGATCGGTTGTGCTCTTGGGAAATCGGCCTCCACTAATTCTGGCCTCTGAGCAACCTTGCGAGTATGCAAGTTGAGCCAAATTTGCAATAGCCACCAAGGGCCACCGGTGTTGATAGCATAATTTGTGGCAATCTTATCCGATGCAAAGTTCGAATGTAGAGGTATCCTAGCAAATATTTGCCCAAAGGAAGTTGCCTTTTCACTACCAAGATTTCGGTTACGTGCCGCGTTGGTTATAGGGCCACAACTTGGACCACGTAACGTAAACTTTTCCAACCACATCGGCAAGAAGGTTGCATGTTCCCTAGGGCCTACTAGGCCGGTTCTCATGTTCTGCAAGATGAATACATTCCAGCTGTCGATAGCCCGGGTCTTGAAAGAAAATTGACTCTTGGTGTTCAAGCTCACTGGATTAGCCGATGATGTAATGTCCAAACCCGTGATCATGACCATGTCCAGGAGAGTTGGTGCCATTGGTCCTTGGTTGAACAGGAAAGCATTCAAAGTATTGGACCAAAAATAGGTTGCAACCGACAACATGGGCTCATCTTTGGACATGTCGGTTGTGGTCAGGGCTAGGCATTGCGCTATCCCAAGTTCTTCCCAGTGGCTTTGCTTGCTAGCCGATACCCTATTGTACCACTCTGGCCAAGTTTTGTCGGTGGATGGCCAAGACTTGAAAGTCCAGCCCAATGTACCAAACTAGGGTTTGTTAATCTAAAAGGAACCCTATTGGTCTCAGCGTTTATGAACTCGGTAGGGTCTGAATTGCCAATTGGGCCTAGGAAGAATCGGTTGGGGTGAATAAGGCTAGGGACTGCAATTTGGTTGGTGAGATGCTACAATGGAAAAAGGTGAATCACAAAAAGCAAAAACAAATCCGCAGCAAGGAAAGGAGTTATAGCCGATGAGGCTTACCTTAGGGAACTCAACCGACGGTGCACCAGGAGGAATAGCTTAGGTCAACATCGCGGGGGATGAAACTGTCGTCGCGAGAGAGTTGCTTGCAGGTTCGCCAAGGGCTCCGAGGAGGTCGCCGGTGAAGATTGGGGACGTTTGTGGCTAAAGCGGTCAAAGCGCAAGTGACGGTGTGAAAAACTTTGAGGCGGTGGTTATTATTTGAAGAGGTGCGGTAACGGCCAAGACAAAAAAGCCCTAAATTTTCTCGGAGATAGGATCAAGCAAGTCCGCAAATATTACAAAAATAACGGACTTGGGGGACATGTGTTAATGACCAAATTTGGTAAGCCAACCATCGGATTTGGAATTAAAGCCGAAGCGGATTTGGAGGATATCATGGTTCTCGGAGATAGAGTGTGCATCGCTGAGACCGAATTGGCTAAGGTGTTCATGGGCTAAGACCGAGTCGGACAAGGATAGCCGATGTAGCCGATTCCGATAAGGATAGCGGATGTAGCTAATTCTGGTAAAAGGACATTGGGATCATCATCGGATTCGGTTGAAGTGCTTCATGAGGATTGCCATGCATGGATAGAGTCCAAAGAAGGCAATTGTATCTATTAATTAGGTTGTTTTAAATAATTTCCTTATAGATTATATCGGTAAGGGTCCACCTAGGGGACTTATCCGTAATTTGAGTTGTAATAGAAATAGGAATGGTGTCCGATGAGGACATATCATGTATCTGAGTATAAATATGACCCAAGACCTTGTAAAATCTAACAACAATCAGTTCAATACAATTTCAGCGCATCACCACCTTTTTACTTTCAATTACATCGACGAGTTCTTGCTTTCGAGTTGGGCTACATCTGGTTCGATCTCTGACGAGAGGTAAAGCTTGTTACGGCAGCTTGCGCTCTCAGGATTAGTGCTTCCATCTTTATGACACTATAATCCTTGTGCTCTCAGGATTAGTGCTTCCATCTTTATGACACTGTAATCCTGTTTACGTAAATCGTCGAGTTATCATATATGCTATATAATCTAGATCAATATTGTTGTCTAACCCAAATCGGCTAGCATCTGATACCAGACAACAGCCGATAGGGTTAGATATCAACATTGACTTAGATTATATAGTGTATCCACCATGTCAAAAGGCTTTCATCGACTTGTTTAGTACTGCATCGGTTATGTCTGACCTACTAAGTATTATCTAGAATCATAATATCTATCATGTCTCATGATTGCTATTAGAGATAGTATGAGGGTTTCAGCCAATCTTATCTGTTTTAGCTATCTTGTTTCTTATATGTTTGCTTGATATACTAAATCTGCCCTTTATATTAAGATCTCTCTGTGATATAATATATTCAGCTAGTTATTAATCTGTTAGGTTATCTTAACACTTGATTGGTTCATGTTTAATGTATTTAATCTATATTGATATTTTAGTATAAAGTGGTATCGGAGTACTAGCCGATACATGTTAGATTTATGACATCGGCTATGCTATAAATACGTATAATCTTTGTCCTCAAGTGCTTTTAGACATAAGTGATTTATACTATCTTGGCATACTGCCGATCTATCCTAGTCACTTGGTTTAAAAGTATTTCGAGACCTATATTATATATTATGGATATCTACAGCTGATTGATTAGATCTTATTTCCCTTTGCCGATTCAGTACATATCGCATCAGCTCAATATTAAACAATACGTCATTGGCTATACCCGATCGGCTATCGTTTATGGACTTAACTCTGTTTTCTTTCATTTGTTGGTTGCAGGATCAAACCAATTGGCATGCCCTTGAACCCCAAAAGCAAGATTACGGACCTGCACTAGAGTTAAGCAGATCTCTCAGGTCAGTGCGTGTATTTTCGACACCAACAGCCGGCACACACCTTGGCTAAGGAGAAGGAGGCCGAGGGAAAAAGAAAAGGAGGAGGAGTGGGTCGGAGGAGAGATGGCCCAAAAGGGAGAGGAGGCAGCCAGGTTCGGGACAGAGAGGAATGGGCCAGATTTGGCCCAAAGCTCTCCAAAGGTATTTTAATTAAATTTATTTTAAATAAATGCTGAAATAAACTTTGAATTTTTAAAATTAAAAATTGAGCTCTGAAAAATCTGAGAAAATTTTAAAGAGTGTAATTAATCATGAAGAATTTAGTAAAAATTAAATCCAGCTATGTTTTATTCTGGAAATTTTATTTCCCATATTAACCTTAGTAGCAAATTAATTGAAATTTAAGATAAGTTTTAGAAACAAAAATCAGGTTGTGACAATGGTGATATGGAATCACCTATCATCATAAGAGACAAGCCTTTCGATAACGAGACCTCCAAACTCATCGTCGTGTTAGAAAAGCATTGCTCTTTCTTGGGCAACTCACTCCAAGACCTCAAAGGGATTAGTCCGGCCTTCTGTACCCATCACATTCTTCTAGACTTGTCTTGTACACCCTCTAGGGAGCCTCAAAGGAGGCTAAACAATGTCATAAGAGAGATCGTCAAAAAAGAAGTCTTGAAATTCCTTTATGCTAGGATAATTTATCATGTTCCATATAGCGAGCGGATCTACTTAGTCTAGGTTATGCCTAAGAAGGGAGGTATGACAGTTGTGGAAAACTCCAAAACTGAGTTGATCCCATAATGAACCATCACTTGACGGAAAATGTGCATAGACTACAGAAAGCTCAATAAGACTACTATGAAGGATCATTTTTCGTTGCCTTTCATTGATGAGATGTTAGAGCGGCTTGCAAATCAGTCCTCCTTTTGTTTCCTTGATTGCTATTCTGACTATCACCAAATTCCTATTCATCCCGATGATCAAAGCAAAACTATGTTCATGTGTCCTCACGAAACATATGCTTACCAACGGAAGTTTTCATGGACAACTTCTCCATCTATGGAAAAACTTTTGATTATTGTCTCATAAACTTAGACAAGGTCTTGCAACGATGTTAAAAAAGGAGTCTGTACTTAATTAGGAAAAGTGTCACTTCATGGTCCGTGAAGATATAGTCCTAGGACATCGAGTCTCCGAAAGGAGTGTAGAGATGGGTAGAGCCAAAATTGAAGTGATTCAAGAGCTTCCGCCTCCTACCAATGGTAAAGTGGTCCATAGCTTTCTAGGTCATGTTGGTTTCTACCGTCGGTTCATTAAAGATTGTTTTTTAGTCGCTAGACCCTTAACCCGCCTGCTAGCTATGGGTGCTCCCTTTAACTTCGATGATCAGTGCTTAAAATCTTTTAACATCCTAAAAGAAGCGCTCATTTGAGTGCCAATTATTCAACCCCCTGATTGGTCACTACTGTTTGAAATCATGTGTGATGCTAGTGATTATGTTGTATGGGCCATTATTGGCTAAAATAAAGATAAGAAATACCATTCCATTGCATATGCTATTAATATGCGACAAGAGCTCAGTTATATTATCCCACTATTGAAAAAGATCTTGCATGAAGAGAACACAAGGCTAAGAGATATCGTGGAAGAGGGAAAGATTGGGCTAGCATAGCTTAAGGATGATTTCATTTCCCTCCACCATGGCCATTATCCTAAGTGGCGGCGTTTGTGCAAGGCCTTAGGGAACGAGGAGCTCTACGGCGTACCTAGCCCTTGAGCTTTCCCTTGTTACCTTACTTTCCCCGATAGGTGCGTAGGTTTAATTCATTCAATTTTTATTTTCTTAGTTTATTTTCATTCCCAATTGTAATGTGCTTGTCAAATAAAATAAAATAAAAGACTCCCCGAGGTTTACCGGCTGAGTCTATTTGCTTTCGCCTTGTCTTTTGTTGTCATTGAAGCAACCCAGGTACAAAAACAAGTGTGGGGCGATCTTGTGTTCTTACATCGCACTCACATGACAAGATCACCCATATCCGTGTTACATCATCACTCTGACACATTCACAAGATAAGACGTAGTGACCAAGGCACCCATGGCTGCTCGTTTAAACACTCAAACAGAGCGATGGTTTGCACATTTATCCCTACATCTCTCTAAGTTTTGAGTTTGATAATTTCTGCCATGGAACATATCTAAATAAATTAAACGCAAAATTAAGATAAGCCTGGATGTTTCAACTAGAGTATATGATTTTTCTGCAAAATTGACTTGCATATTCTTTATTCCTCACATGTTACTTGCTTCTTGTGAACAGATATCTATAGGAACACATGTCATCCAAGTAATTGATGAATGAGAGAATGCCTTATGATAGGAACCTTTCTCTTCTCTGTTGAGTGCTTGGGAATTTTGTGAAACAAAAGAATGGTCTAACTTTACACACTCCTCATTGATGTTTTATTTCTTGCAAAGCCATATGTCGATTATATTGCAAATCCTATACATATGCTGCATGTTATCATTTTGAGTTTGGTCAAATTATTGATACCCTTGTTAGATTATTTTCATACTTTCATGATCAAGATCTTGTGCACCCACCATATGTTGCTCTCCCTCTACATTGGAGGATTAGTAAAATATTTCATCCACGACCATATGCTATACTTCTACACTGGAAGTCAGTATACATTATTCATCCACCAAATAAAGACTGCACATGATTATGGTTCTTCCTCCATTTATCCATGCAAAATGAGACATGAGCTAAAAAATAATGTTAGAAAAAATGCTCACAAAAGAAGAAGACAAAATATATTCGAGCATGATAAAAAAATGAGATAGAAAAAGAGCCATGTTCTCCAAATAAAATGCAAGGAGGA
This sequence comes from Oryza australiensis, assembly GCA_019925245.2. Taxonomy (NCBI): domain Eukaryota; kingdom Viridiplantae; phylum Streptophyta; class Magnoliopsida; order Poales; family Poaceae; genus Oryza; species Oryza australiensis. The sequence goes on from JAIFGZ020000449.1 coordinate 315,578, forward strand.
TCACACAAAAATGAGTCATCATCCCATTTTTCAATTTTCCACATACACATTCCTTTTCCACACACGTGTACATCTTGATTATGGTTATATGATTAGTTATCTTCTTGGATCTGGTTTTTGACTTTACGAAATATATGATGGAAGTAGGTTATTTTTATTTCCTACCCTGAGCTCCACATAAGCCTTATAAGAGAGGTAGGATAAGAAAAGGCAAAATCAATGCCTTGGTGAGGAATCATACACGTTAAGTGATTCGAGAGGATCAATTGAGAAGTAAAGTAAAGTTATGTTTTTATGAGCAAACATAAAAACCAAGGTATTCATCAGAAGGAGTATAAGAGACTTGAGTCAAGGCCGTTTCGTCCTTAAATCACCGAAGATGACATGGTAGATACTTCAAAGTTCACAGTTGAAATATGGCTTGGAATAACTTGTATGTTTGCACCATTACATAGGGAGTTATTACTCTGTTGAATATGTGACGGTTTATTACTAATCATTTCCATAAGTACTAGTAAATATTTGTATGGAGATAATTTTGAATAAAAATACACACCCGCCATGCGACAAAATGCACCTCCAACGAATCACGTGAGACCACATGTTCGACGCCCACATGTCAACTCAAACTAACATAATTTGAGCTAACTCATGCTGAACCGACTTAAGGGCCCACCAGTCAACCTCTCAGCCAAAGCACCAACTGAGAGGTGGGGTCCAGCCGAACCGCCATCGCCACCTGTCATCCTGGCATTCCACATGGACGTCCCTGATGGCTCCCTAAATAACAGTTACTAGCGCATCGACCTCTCAAACCGTCACACAACTGTCATTAAGGCTTTAAAAGGAGGAGCTCAAGCCATTTCACAACACTCAACAATGTGGAATACAAATCACTTTCATACCTTAGGCATCACTTTAGTAGTGTGGAGAAAATAAGTAGAGAGTGAGGGGAAAGTCTGGAGGAGTGCCGGAGTTGTTGGCGCTCTCTCCTCTCTTGTATATCGGCGAATGCTTCTTTAACAAAGTAAGTGTTGGAAACTTCCTTTTGGTATTTAATTAGCTTGCTTAAGTGAGATATATTCTCATCGTTATGGGTTCGTTGCATTGTATTTATATTAAGTGCTCTAATAGTAGGACTATGGATAAAGAAGGAAGTTCCTACGCGAGGCTAGAGTAGTAATTACCTAGACGTGGTGGTGTCTAAATTAATGGTTACCTTCATTTGTTTTGTGCTCCACGAAAAGTGAGGTAGGCGGTAGGTGGTGACAGTGTTGTTCGTCCTTCGTATCCCTCCACCTTCTGGTACATCATAGAGCTACAGGGCAAAGTCTCCTGGCAGACCAGAGGTTAATCGGTTTCTGAAGCAATCGATAGAGTTTTACCTTTAAATTAAGCTTAGTTAACTAATCCATAGGAATCCTCTCTAGCCTAAGCCTACTTCTCGTTGTTGTCCTTGGTTGAACTCAATTCCTAGTTATACACACATGTTCCCTGTGATTCGATACTCTTGGAATACTCTAACGTGAAATGCTACAGTGGTATCCGCGCGCTTGTGGATTTATCTGTGACCACCACAAATACCAATAGAGGTATAAACTACTCGTAGGCTATATAATTGACAAAACACTATATGAACTACAAACACAATTAAGTAAAGAAGATAATTTCATTACTAAGCTCATGGTCTTACAAAGAGAGTAAAGTACTAAAGACATACTCGAATCTCCGAGAAGAGTAGAAAACCGAAGAACTATTATAAGCCTAAACTCCACTAATCTAGAGAGTAATACAAATGAGGAATAGAGAGATTGCTTATTTAGTGTGTAGTGAAGCAAGAGCTTCTCCTCCTTTAACAGCTGCTTATGATGGTTGATAATGTTGGTTAACGCCTACAACCATCATTAAGAGTGCTGGAGGGAGCGCCATGTGGAAGGCGGTGGCAAGGGGCGCTCGACATGATGAGGAACATGGCGATGGTGAGGGACTTTCGGCATGGTGAGGAACCAGTGGCACCGTCTATGTCCATCGACCTTCTCCCAAAGGTGGGCCCCTAGGACGGTGCACGGTGGATTAGCCCAAAGTAAGTCGGATTTATCTAACTTGTGGGCCCTTCAATTGCTCTCACATGATTGGCCTCAGTGATGTGTTTCTTTGCTTGCCAGGACATTTTCTCCTTCACTCTAGTGTAAAATCCCCACATCCATATTACTTGTAACTAATATGCATGTAAGAAATGTTAGTTCTCTTTTATTTATTGAGATAATTGATGGTCGGAATCGGTACTTAACGACCGTCAAAAAATTGCAACTAGAGTACTTGAGTTATCCCCATTGAAAAAGACTACCATTGTTTTTCGAATGATAGCTTGGTGTGCCCGCTAATTTTTGGATAATTATTGGGATTGCTCACAGTACAACTTTAGATTCTTACTAGGTTTCTGTCGGGTATTGTTGAATTATTTAGGGATGAATATTTGAGGTCTTCCAATCAAGATGATACTAATAGATTGCTTGCAATTGGAGAGGAAAGAGGCTTCCCAGATATGCTTGGGAGCATAGATTGCGTGCACGAAGCGGAAAAGGTATGTACCAAGGCCATGTGCATAAGCCTACAATAGTTCTAGATGTTGTTGCTTCGAAAGATTTTTAGATTTGACATGCTTTTTTTATTACCAAGGTCTCACAATGACATTAATGTTCTTGACCATTTCCTGCTCTTCACGAAGTTAGCTGAGGGGCAAGCTCCACAAGCAAATTATACTATCAATGGTCACAACTACACAATGGGATATTAGCTTGCAGATGGTATTTATCATAATTGGGTGACACTTGTGAAGTCAATTAAATCTCCCCAAGAGAAGAAGAGAAAGTTATTCACTCAAGCTCAAGAAGCAACTAGGAAGTGTGTCGAGTGAACCTTTGGAGTTCTACAGTCCCATTTCGCTATTGTTTGGGGCCAGCTCATTTATGGGATCAAGAGACACTTGGTAACATCAAGGGGGCATGTATTGTTATGCACAACATGATTATTAAAGATGAAAGAGATACCAATGTAGAATACAATTATGAACTTCACACGATCATCCAATTAGAGTAAACAACAATATTCAAAATATTTGTGTTATCAGAAATCCCCAAGTTCACTATCAACTCCAAGAAGATCTTATGGAACACTTATTACAATGTCATGGAGGTCACTATTATTTATGTTATCAATTATCATGTATTTACGTTCTGTTGTGCCTCTATGTAGTCAACTAATATAGCTAGCATGATCATCTATCATTTGATATGTTCTATGTAACCAACTGTTAAGAATGTATGTTCTCATGTGCTGCTATGTCCCAGGTGTTGTGTTCTCAATAACAGTCCATAATTAATTATGAAAAATAGCATAGAAAGTCTGCTAATTTAAAGGTCCATACATAACATTCAGTCCATAATAGCAACTAGAAATTTAAGGGTGTAAAATAACATACAAAGTCCACTAATTTAAAGTTCCATACTAATTTAAAGGTGCAAAGATAATATTCAGTCCATAACAATGCACATGGAAATTTAAAGGTGCAAAATAAAATAGAAATTTTGGTGAAAACAACGAACCTTACTGACTCCTTGAGCCCCTACAAAAGGATTTCATTTTGCAATGACTCATAATACAATTTTCTTGGTCCACTCATTTTCTCTCTTCTTCCATCATTTTCTTCAACTCTACCTCTTTGCACTTTGCTTCAGCCATGGTCTTCTCAATTGCAGCCTTAGTCTTCGCAATTGCTATCATCTCTTGGTAATGTTGGTATGCTTGTTCGTAGTGCTCTTCTTTCCTCTTCTCTTTGATAGCATCCATTTCATTTTTCTTTGAAAACATTATATCAACAACATCACTCAATGAGTTATTATCTTCACCTAGAGTACTTCTAGCTCTCTTCGCCGCCTTCCTACCATGGTCTTTTCAAAGAACTATCCGATGGATTGCTCTCATCCTCATCATCTAGGCAACACGAGTCCATGCTAATAGGAGCAGGTTAAGCTTCTATTGGGTTTGACAGTACCTTTTGCTTGTTCTTGTTTGGCATTTGTTTATTGGAACTCAACCAATCATTACATTTTGGTGCATGCTGCAAAAGAGGCCTACAATGCAAGAAAACATTTGTTTTCCTCTGTGGTTCCTAAAGAAGATCACAAGCTTGAACCATCTGCAACCCATACAACAATACCTTATCAATTTCCATCATTGCATTACTTTAGCACTCATCAAAATACACAAAGACGAAAAGAAACAAACCTTATCTCCCTTGTCATCCCACTTGACCTCCTACGCTCCACATCATCCATACAAGCTACAAACTTCTTGACATTCTTTTGTATATCACCCCCATCAATGCATGATAGAGTTATGATTGCAATCAGAAACAAACTTTTTGTGTTCATGGAAATAAGCACAAATTCTCTCCTAATAGGTCCAGTGTGGTTGTTTGTTACCTTGGAAAGTTCATACTAGTATTAAACCAAGCCAAAACCAACATTTATCTTCTTCTTTTGTGAAATTTTTGATCTCTTGGTGGTTGTTCTCATAGACATAGGAGGTACTTCAATTGCATCTTGTTGCTCCAGAACTACGAACGGTGGTTTACTTCCATTCAAACCATTGCCCTAGCAAAATATGTCACTCAAAATTCACCCTTCATCGTCCCTACAAAATAATAGTTCATCCAACATAATAATAGACATGCAACATTAACCAAAATCACACCAATATTATTCCCATAGAAATAGATTGTAGTTCATACAAAACAATGCCGGTTGCTGAGGGGCTTGGAATGGGGAAGGAGGTATTTACCTACAGACTTTACAAGCATATTGGGTGGCGACGACTAATTTGCTGATGGTGGCAGGGGAGGGTAGGTGGCGCATCTGAAATCAAAGTGTTTTTTATCATTATATATTTTCTTATGAACAATTGGCATGTGAGATAATTGGTTTTGATATTTGGTGGATGATTGGCGAAGTGGTGCTGACTGTGTGGAACCGGTTAGACCGGCCATGGTGTGCTGGTTAGACCGGTGTGGTGCGTGCGATCGGACCGCGCACCCGACGGTCTAACTAGTCGGTTCTGTTTGAAGTCGATTTCAGGTTGTTTATTTGGATACGCGTGATTATCTTGTGTTTATGACTTCTAAATGATTTCTATACTTGGGTAATATTGTTCTACGCTAATGTTGAGTCTGTTAGGAAAAAACTTGTGCTCGGATATGGTTTCTTGTTTGATTCTGTGTAGGTGTGTCCTCGGCGAGTGTTGTCGATGACGGATCGGAAGTCGACATGGGAGAAGTTGATGTCCGGATGATCAAGAGATCATGAGAGATGCTTAGGCTAAAAAACAATACATTTGGTTGGGGAATATCCATGTGGCATACGATGGGAGATTGTGTGCGTATGGAAAGCAAAGTTGAATTTGGAAGAAGTCCAAATTTGGGAAGATTGGAGTTCGAATTGTAATGAAATAAGTTGTCTACCCGTACGGGAAGGTTTCCTAGTGGATTAGGACTACTTGTATAAGTTGGATTCGTGGGTTTTAGGCTGCTAACTTCGAGTGTAAATAAAAGAGGAGTTCAGGCCTCTCGGTGTCGATTTTGTGTGAGCTGAATTGAGAGAAAAGTTAGTGTTTCGAGTTTAGTCGAATTTTGAGAGAGGAGTGTTGTTGTTGCACTTTCTAAACACAATTAGAAGCAATAAAGTTGTTATACTTTCTAGAAGTCTTTGATTTGTTTTTCTCGAGTTCGGCGGTCACACCGTCGAGTGCACGGTGGTCAGACCAATGGCAGTTTGGCAGTTAGACCGGTGACGGCGGCAGGCGATGGTGGCGTGATGGGAAGTCAGACCGGCAGCAAAGACACGGTTAGACCGACGCAATACCTGCGGTTAGACTGGTCTCCATCAGGTTTGAGGGTATTTTTAATTTCGCTAAAAGTTTTTGTTTTTTTGGTGTTCCTGCTATTCAAACCCCCCTCCCCCTCACCACCACGCTCCTCTAGTAGGCTTAGTTATTGAGATTCGATCCTACAACAGAGACGGAGACTAACAACGCTAGTGGACTCTGGAGCAGGCGCTAGAGGTCAGGTGATGGAGACGCATGCGAAGGCGGTGGAAATCATCGTCGGGAAATAGCAGACAATGGAGACAGCTCTCCAAACGACGACAACATGCAACGTGGATGCCGGCTGCAGCGGAGGGACTTGATCTATAGATCGTGGCAGCTACAAGGAATGACGAAACTCCATACGATGACGACAACGGAGACCACAGCGGTTGTTACCCCTCCAGACGGCGACGGTGGATGCCACAATGGATGGTGGCCCTGACGACGATGGCGGTGGCCTCACAGTGAGGGAGCCAGTTTGGCCAGCTTGGCCATCTAGTTGACAAGTCTGTTGAACTCTGTTTTTCTTTCAAAATAACTAAATTTTGACTTGAAGAATCGAATAGTAATGCTCTGAATAACAAACCCAGTCCAGCCACTGAGGCAGTGTACCAATTCCAAGAGCTCGTGAAGTTTGGTAAAAGATGAACTTTTAGAGGCTATGCATGTTGATGTGTTTTTAGAAGCTGGACTTGTTGATTTTTGGAAAGCACCATTTTTATTGTTCTTGTTGATCGGGATGCAAAGCTGGCTAGCATTGTTCTGTATATCGTTGGTTCTGTTATTGATCAGCCGATGAAATCACAGCCTGTGTTCCTGCTTTCAGTTGTCGGATCAATCTAAAATCGACAAATTTGTAGGCATTGTATTTATACATTTTTTCTCAAAATGATTATCACTATCGGTTTGTAACCAAAACCGGTAATGATATTTGTCTCATTGCCAGAGACCCACTGTCTAAAAAGGGGCAGTGACAACCAGTTATATATGAATCGAAAGTTATAGCTGTTTCTCTACTAATGGAGCATGTCGGCAGATTTGATAAAATTTCAAGGTTTAGCTGCACCTATCCTAAAATGATATCCATTTGATAACAGAGAAATTAAAATGTATCTATCCAAAATTGCATATTCATTTCCACTATAACTCTTCACCAAGTACTGTTCAATATCAAGGGACTATATGTATAGAAATTTCCGGTGACTGAGAATTAATAATGCCATTAAAAAAGTAGGGTTTCTAAGGTTTCATACAACATAGTGTATATGATGGAGTGCTAGGATATATTCCTTTTACAAGAAACAATAGGGAATAACTAAAAAGCATTGAAACGTATATAATTAGGACTCCTACTTGTCATTATATGCTATTTTCATCATTTTACTATTGGAAAAGTACAAACCCAACAATAATGCACAAATGGCTCTAGTAGCCTACAATTTCTAATAGCCTACATCAGTTAAAACTCGGTGGTATGCTGTAGTACAGATAACACAAATTCACTGATTCTCACACAGAATACCAATTCCATCTTCAGGCTTCATGGTTTCTGTTCATAATCATATATACCAACCAGTGAGAAAATCTGGGGAAAGTAATGAAAAACATAGTTTTAAAAGTGGAATAATTCGAAAGGTAAAAGATGTCTGCCAAATGATACATACAGGTGTAGAAAGCATTCTTAACAAGAGACTTCACAAGGTTTCAGCCCGTGAGGTCTTCTAAGATGTTCTCCACTGCAATTCCAACTGGATGCGGCCATTTTTCGAGTCAATTAGATGGTATTTTTCATTGATCCTCTTATTGTTTATAACATCTGCAAGACTTATGACAACATATCCAAGATTTTCCTAAAAAGAAATAGCACAGAAGGCCAGAAGGATCAATAGAAGAGCATGAATCAATGACTATCAAGATTGTAAGCATTTAAGGAGACATCTGGTATAGTACATTCTTCAAATTTCAAAACTTTCAAATGGATATGAACTTTCACAATACAAAAACTTAAGAAAACTATCTCTAGCCGGGAAACAAACTCAAGAGTAAATATCAGAAGCGCTAACTAGCACTCTAGGCCCCCCCGACTGTAGACGCTAACAGCTAGTAAACACATTCCTAAAAAGTACTCCCTCCGTCGAAAAAAGCCAATTTCTGACTACGAATCTAAACATAGCTCATGTCCAGGTTCATAGCCAAAAGTTGATTTTTTCTGGGAGGGAGGGTAAATGCACCCCTGCAAAGTAGTGAATGTATCCCGCAATTTTAAATACATTCCCATGCCAGTAAATATGTTCCTTATGTTAGCATATTCAATTATTTCTTGTGGCTCTTAATGTTAATAATCTGTTCTATTAAAAACAACTTCAAACTTAGAGGCTGAATTTAGTAATAACTTCATATCAAAAATAACAAAATTAGGTGCTGAAAACTGGTTTTGCAGTTATCAAGAAGTTCTATTAGAATTGTAGCTAGAATTGTCAGATAGAACTTTATTTTTCCTGACCAGCTGTTGTCCTGCAGTGGGAACTGGTGTGCCTAGCAATAGTGTTCACTAGTTATAGCTTTGCTGTTTTTCTCAATAGGATTACACCACGACTAGAAAGTACAAATCTCCATAAATCGTTAATCACTAAATGTTGATGTCACAACAGAAATAGAGATAATCAGATCACAGAACTGATACCTTGGAATGTATACCGATGCTTGGTGGTCTGCTAATGACTTCAATTTGCATTTTATCATTTATGGGTGGTTCCTCGCAGACAAACTGAAATTCTTGCTCCCAACGTGGATCACGATTCTTCTTAATATGCTGCATAAACAAGATTACAAATCAAACATTATATTTTATAATGTAGTGACTAAAACTACCCATTGATCTCAAAAGTTGCTACAGAAATGTTATTGGTGAAAGTTTATTACACATTTAAACCTGTTTTTCATACCTTGGTCTTCCTTTCTTCACCTCTAAACACAATTCTTACATATGGATTAGTGTGGTGCTTTCCTTCAACATCTTGTGCTTCATGAACGATAACTACCAGCAAACCACCACCTTCCGGTGTGCCTTCAGGGGCTTTTTCAATTGTACCAGATTCATCACTTGTATCAACATCAGAATCACCTTCCTTGAAAGGCTTATATGTTACATCAACACTGAGCTGCCCCCGGAACTTGTCATTTGCTGGGTCATTAGCATCCATAGTCTTGTGTAAGTCAAGTGTAAGTGACTTTGCTTCATCAGGAATAAGGTCTTTCAATGGGATAACATTCATTCCAATCTTGTCGTGCTTCCCAACCTGATAAGAAAATTATATGTAGGATTGAAAGCATCTGGATTAAACAGCTCAGGAGGATATTTAAAATTATTAACCATTACCTGCTCCCAATCGTAAACAGTAAGCTCAAGAGCCTGAGATTCTGGGTCTTTGACAACTAACTTGAAATCTTCATTCCATTCAGGGTTCAAGTTGCTTCGCTTCACTGACGTTTTCTTTGATGGGAGTTTGTCCTCTGTTAGCTTTAACTTCACATATGGATCTGATTTTCCCAGAAAATCCTTTTTGGTGAGTTTGGCAGCCCGTACGATGTTAACATGCAAAATTCCAACAGGCTTCTTTTGTGCTCTTCAATTCAATGTTATAAAAAGAAGATAGCAAATTAGCAACCAGAAGGACACGCCTTGCAAAATAGTAGAAAGATTATAGCATGCATTACTTTGCTGGGTCCATGATTGGCACCTCAAGTACTTTTGGCCACAAGTACATGTTTGCTACCTGAGTCTTGATAATCTCCTGCAAGGTAGGGAAAAGTCAACAGTTGCCGACATGTCCATCAGCATTTGTGAAGAAAAAAGGCCACAGATTAAGTTAGAGTGGACAGGTGAAAATTTAGGCTAAAATGTAGTAGCAGAATAATTAAAAACTGGATGAATAGGCACTTAAGCAGAAAACTGCGAGCCGTTTCGTGGAGTTTATTTTCTACTTAGGGATGTTATATCTCTTACAAGGGATATGCCAAATCATTCATTATTCTGTGAATTCATGAACACCAGGAATGCAATTGAGACAATGAAATATAACCCTATCGGGTATATCAGTATATCCTAAAAATTTGACATGGAAACTATATTACCTGAACAAATACATAAAGACCTGGAATTGCCATAAGATCTGCTCCTAAGAGTTTCAGACCAAAATCAACATGTGGCTGCAAAGAAGAATACATGCATTGACGATTCCATCAGAATGACCAGAATGAATATATGCTTGGGAGTTTACCTTCTCCATAAGTGAAACCACTATTTTAGCAAAACAAGGAAAGCTAGGCACCAAGGGCTTCAACGTTATGCGTGGTACAGCAAAAACTTGCAAATCAATAACCTACAACATTAGACATATAATACTGGATCAATATAATTTTTGAATAGAATTTTAGTGCAAATTAGCCTAATCCCATGAGGACGGAATCTAAAAAAATTGTATTTCCTTTAATTTTCACACATTCTGTTAAATGGTTGTACCTGTGCAGTTGCTTTTAGCCCGAATGCTTTGACTACAACAGTGATATTCGGATTTCCAGCCCACTTGATGGAAGGTTCCATTATAAGTTCTTGCTCATCTGTGGTGTAGACCTTCATCCCTATATTGAAAGTCATGGAAATGCGATATTATTTCATCATATACAAAAACACATCAATCAGACACAACAACATCTAGCTGCTTAAGAGAAATATTTAGAATTAGGTAATGCAGAGCAGAGTTATGTACTCTGAAATTATGGTGTATTTCAGGTAATGCTGAACTATCAGAGTGGAAACATGCTGGTAGTAAACCTATAATTCATGTTGGAAACACCAAAAAGTAGCACCATATGTTCATGCGCTTGACCTAGCGAGTAGTAATGAGACCGAAAAGTTCAGGGCCTGCCCTGGCGGGGGGCGAGTGGTGTGGCTGCTCTGGGCCCCCAAATCATAGGAGCCCCACTCCCGCGACGCAGGCCTCCACGGTGGCCAACAGAACCAGTAATCCACTGTAGCGTCATAGACTCATAGCAATGTTGAAGCCGAACAACTGACTCCCCAATCCCGATGTGTCACAAGATTTTCGCCGCCCGCCGCGCACGTTGAGATGTCCTCCGGATCGACACTAAGCAGGATACCACCAGCCGACGTCGGTCGACAGTCGTTCATCCAATCATCTCGTCCCATCCATTCTGGAGTTTCCCGCCCAACGTCCCAGCTGATCAGTTCACTGTTGCCGCATCGGCGCATCTGTGCGCCTGCCGCCTTGCCGACTTGCCATCGGCCATCGCCACCGACATGATCGCACGAGTGCAAATGTGAAACTGCAACTGCCAAAATGCACTGGCGCCTAACAATCAAGAGGTGAGAAACAGGCTGCACACAGCGGCAACACCACCACGTTGCCATCTCCTATTGATTTTTTTAATTGTTAATCTTCTATCTTTTGCCATCTGCACTGCACCTTGCTATGTTTGGTTTGTGCATCTTATTAGTTGTTCAGAGAATCAGAGTTCAGATATTGATCTTGGAGTTGGACAGTTGGACGATGCTGCGTAGTGTGTCTGTTGCCGATTCACTTGCCATGTGCACTCAGACACCTACAGTCAACTATTTGATAAGATTTTAAATTTCGATTGTATAGTTTTGTAGTGTAATCTGTTTGAGTTAAACCATTACTAATAGTGTTATTTGTTATCAATTATATCAGGCCCTGTTGTCATGAAGAAATTATTGGATGAAATAGATACCACCATCAGTGATGACTTGAACATAGAAATGTCAAGAAAATTTTAAGGTAAATCGTATGATGTTTTTCATCTAAATATTATTTCTAGATGCAATTTAAGTGTTTATCGGTAATATTATTTCTAGATGTATGAGTATCTATCTATTGATTATTATTTAGATGGTATATTAAGGGCCCCTATATTTAGTTTCGCACCGGGCCCTTTAGAACTCAGGACCGGACCTGGATAAGTTCATATAGATACAACACAATGGCATATATTCATACAGAGCTTAATTCTCTTCTCATAAATTATGTTTCACAATGGTTAATGAACTGTTGGATGGCTTGTTGGTTTGCATGTGATCTGAGGAGAGCAGGAGGTCATGTGTCAATTCCCAGACTAGCACCATTTGTTTAGATTGCTCGCATGGGAAGCGTTGGGCTATTTAGCCTTGGCCACAGTGACCACAATACTAGATGGAAAACATGGGGTCTGGCACGTGAGTTCATGATCGACAACTGTGGGATAAATTGGGCCTCGGTAGTTGGGGGTAGCAGATTTTGGATGAATACTTTAGACTGAAGGAACGGTCACTACTACAGATCCTCTCCTCTGTGACGACCTCTCACTCATATGTCTGGGATTTGCGGGCCGTCACAACGAAATCATCTCAGCAGACCTAAAAAAAGGCCGACAAAGAAATATTCGCACAGACATGTTAGATGTGCTCGAACCCGTCACGGATGACACCTATCGGTGACGGACTCAATTAATGGCCCGACAAAGATCACCTATCGGTGACGGACTCGGGCCCCAACAGAAGCCCGTCACCGATGTTCATCATCGGTGACAGGCTCCAACTTGAGACCTGATTGAGATAACATGTCATCGACGACAGACCTTAATTACAACCCGATATAGATGTTGGATCATCAGTGATGGATCTTAATTACAGCCCGATAGAATGATGACAGTATCAATCGGGCTTAAGCTCTAAGCCCGTCACCGATGATCTCATCCGTGACGGGCTTTAGATTAAGCCCAATTGAGATGATGGCTTAAGCTTAAGCCCGTCAAAGATGTGCTTCCAAATTATTTCACAGAGCGCACCGATTCAGATCTATACATTAGCGCGAAAAATTTCTAAGTTCTCACTAGCGCCGATTCAGAACCCTAGCACCGCCTATTCAACTCCCTAGCGCCGCCGCCGTCTCTCGCGCCCGAACCCGTCGCCGTCCCTCGCGCCTGAGCCCAACTGTCGTCGTCCCCGAGCGCCGTCGTCTCGAAGCCCGAGCGCGTCGTCCCCGAGCCCGAGTGCCGCCGTCCCCGAGCACAGCCACCACGCGTCATTGTTCTCCAAGTAAGTCCACCGGCCACCGCGCGTCATTTGGTTGTATGTCGAAGATTTGGTTGTCTATTGATTTGGTTGTATGCCGAAGATATATTGATTCGGATGTATCCCTCATGTATGCCGAAGAGCTAATGGGACTGTTATATACTTTTGATTTGGTTTAATGTATGCCGAAGAGCTAATGGGACTGTTATAATGTATGCCGAATAGATAATTAAACATGGTTCTCATTTGTATAGATGTACGGTACCGATGTGTTTTAGGTTTTAGCTTGAGCTTTAATCTTCCATTAGGTTTTTACCGGATAACAAAACCCAAATGTTTTTTTCGTATATTTTGTAGCAGATCTGGATGAGCTATATAGCAGCTTTGAACTACAAATGATTTTTTGTAGTGATTGAGTTCTTAGATGGATTTTTTCAATCCATGATTTTAGTTCATTGGTAGGATTCGGTTGCAGGTTTGCAACATTTCATTGCTCGATGGATCATGGATTCTTTCCTGTTGCAAGTTTGGTGATTGCATTTTTGCTTTGGTTCTGGTGTGAATAGCCGAAGTCTTGATGAATGTGAGATGAATAGCCGAAGTATTTTTATTTTCATAGATACGAATGCTGGCCTTTTTTATTTTCATGTATAGATCTGAATGCAGGTGTATAATGGGACTGTTAGTAAACTAGAATGTGACTGTATGATAATTTTGTGAATTTTAGATCTGAATGTGATTGTATGATAATTTTGTGTGATCTGAATGTGCCTCACAAATATCACAGTATGATATTTGTGCCTAACAGTATGAATAGGACTGTTATATTTTCATGATAATTTTGTTATATTTTCATTGTTATAGATCTGAATGTTGATTTGTGTATAAAAGCTTGTGTGTTATATGCCTTGTGCGAGACTATATGGCAAAAATAAATTCAAAGATAAATTCAAAAATAAAATGCAAAGATTCAAAAATAAATTCAAAGATTCATTCTTCTCCCCTTCAAAAATAAATTCAAAGATACAAAGATTCAAAAATAAATTTCACGATTTATTCTCCTCCCTTTCTTTCTCCTCCCTTTCAAAAATAAATTCAAAGATTCATTCCCTCTCTTTCTCCTCCCTTTCAAAAGTAAATTCAAAGATTCATTCTCCTCCTTTTCAAAAATAAATTCAAAGATTTATTCTCCTCCCTTTCTTTCTCCACCTTATCAAATTCAAAAATAAATTCAAAAATAAATTCAAAAATAAACAAAAATAAATGCAAATCAATGAGCCCTTCATTCTCCTCCTGTCAAAAATAAATTCAAAAATTTGGAGAATTTTGACATATGACAAATTAAACTAGAATAACTTACATTAAAAATAAATTGAAAGATTCATTCTCCTCCCTTTCTTTCTCTCTCTTTCTTCTCTTTTTATTGAAGCACAATATTTTTTTCCTAACATCTAGTGCTACAAGTTATTGAATTTCTCCCTTTCCTCTTCTTCTTTCTTTCTTTCTTTCCAACCTCTCTGCTTCTTGATTTAATTATTCTTTTTCATTTTGTGATTTCGTAAGCTATTTAAACGATATCTCAGCACAAGTAACCAATGTCGGCGACAACTAATGGGTCCAAAAGGACACGGACCCCTAGCACCAGAAATAAAATCCAAAAGGAATGATACACCATAACAGAGGTGGACCTCCTAGGACTGCCGACCACACCCCCCAATGTGTGAAGTTTTGGTCGATCTGCGGGATATAATAGGGAGGCAAAACTTCAGTATTTTGAATGATCACATCAAGAAAGTGCAGGATGTGGAGACTGAAGTTAAAGAAAAGCTTCGAATATCCTGCAGCCGACGAGGACAGGCTAAAGCAGATGGTTTTCAAGACGATAAGACTTGCTTGGAAAAACTTTAAGTCCAAGCTAGTCACCGAATACGTCTTCAACCCTAGCACCCTAGAGCCGTTCAGGAACTTCCTCTACATCATGCTAGCCGTGTGGGAGTTCTACGCGAAGAAATCAAATGAGGAATTCCAAGCCAGAAGCGAAGCTTATAGGGCACTCCAGACTCGAAACGTGCACCCGCCCTGGCTTGGCACCGGAGGATATTCCAAGAAGCAACCGCAAAATGGCAAAAAGAGGATGAGACAGCAGAGGCATTAAACGCGTCGCCTCCATTTGTCAATACCCCGTACCCACGTGCAAGAAGCTAGGCAAGTAGGGGTCAAAACGGATCGGATATTTTCTTGTTTCTGTCCGGAAATTCGGATTCGAACTGTGTCGGTCGGATAATTTTCGGATAATCTCGGATACGGAAACGGAAACGGATAATTATTTTCGAAAACGGAAACAAATACGGTAGAGCAATTATCCGCTGAATTTCGGAACCGGACGGAAAATATCCGCAAAAACTACCGGGTATCCAACGGCCCAGTAGTAGCCCATAATGATTTACAAGCCCATGAATTGAGAGAATGACCTAACTCTAAAAAAACCATCCCAGACTCCCTGCCACAGGCCCACAGCCGCCAGCCATCGCCTTGCTCGTCGTTCCTCCCAGTCCCGTGTCCCAGCTGCTAGCCCCCATCGCCCCCAACCGCCAGCCGTTCCGCCGCCATTCCCGCAGCCGTCCTATCGCCTCCCGTCTCCCTACAACAAGCGCACACTAGCCAGCCGTCCCGGTCGCGCGTCGCCGCCGTGACGCCGCCGTGGCCGGCCGCGCCGCCTCCCGCAGCGCCATCCGGTCCGCGTTGCCGCTGCCGGTCGTGCCGCCTCCTGCCCCAACTAGGGCTGGGAATTTTTTAATCGAAAACCGAAAAAGAATTGAACCGCACCGAGCCGAACCGAAGTCTGCAATTTTTCGGTTTTCGGTCTTGGTTTCGGTTCGTGGTGTTGCATAAACCGAATAATCTGCGCCGCCCGCCACCTCCTCCGTGCCCGCCCCGCCCCGCCCCTCCTCCGCGCCGCCCGCCACCTCCTCCGCGCCCGCCCGCCACCTCCTCCGCGCCGGCCCGGCCGGCCCCCTCCCTCCGCTCCGCCCGACCACCTCCTCCGCGCCCGCCCGCGCCGCGGCCCCCCTCCTCGCCGCGCCGGCGCGGCAGCCCTCGCCTCCCATCCTCCGCGCCGCCACACCTCGGCCCCTCATGTTGCGGGCTAGGAAGCGGCGGTGGCTAGGGGCCACCTTGCCGCGCTTCGGCCGACCACCTTGCGTTTCTCATTGCCATCGGTTTTTCGTTAAAAACCGAGAATCAAACCGAAAAATAGAACCCAAATTATACGGTTTCCGGTATTTACGAAAACCGATCGGTTGTTCATTCGTGCCAAACCGAAATTTGCGTAGAAAAAAAACCAAACCGAATGAGCGGGTTAAACCGAATGCCCAGCCCTAGCCCCAGCGCCGTCATGGTCCCGTGTTGCCGCCGCTGCCGGTCGTGCCGCCTCCCGCCCTAGCCACAATCTCGTGTCGCCACCACTGTCGGTCGTGCCGACGCACCGCCTCCCGCCCTTGTCGTAGTCCCGCATCGCCGCGCCGCCGCACCGCCTCCCGCATTGCCGCAGCCCCATGCCGCCGCGCCCCACCCTTCAGCCCGCGTCTCGCGCCGGCCGCCGCACGCGTCGCATCCCGGTTCGTTGGCTTGCTCTATGTAGTTTACTTCATATATTAGTGAAGTAACCTTGTAATTAGGGAGGACACCTGTAGCTAGCAATCCTTGTCCGTGAACTGCACATTTTTGAGGTTAACTCATGTACCTAACAACTAAGCTAGCCGCTGGAGTTGTCAATAGTATATAATTAAACTTAATTTATAGATAGAATACAATGGCAATGCACTGGTGCTAAAATTAACTGGAGTAAGTATAGTTAATTCACTGATCACTCCATATATGAATGTAATCATTTGTAACTATTGTTTATCTAAAACATTAAAAATGTTGATATATTTTGAGAAAATATGAAGCTATCTATCTTCATTGTTTTGTAAAGTTTAGTTTGAGGGCTTGCAATAATCCAATCAATTTCCGTTACCGTATTCGTTTCGATTCGTATTCGCTCCGTATTTGTTTTTGATAGTATTCGATTTCATTTCTATATTCGAGGTTTCTGATTCCGGATCAGATTCCGAAAAAATATGAAAACAAATATAGTATAGCTAGTTTCAGATCCATTTTCATCCCTATAGGCAAAGGCAAGGGTTGTGAAGAATAGCTATGGAACAATCAGTTTGCCAAATACCCAAGATCAACAAGTTTACGAAAATATTGCAAGTGTCTCACTTTAATATGTTTATTTTCTGTACACAGTTAAGACTCTCGATTTATACCGATCTCACTTGTACTTCAGAAAGAGTTGGTTATCGTGAGACAGTCCTCCCAATAGGCTTGCTCTTCTAGACGCGAGGATGACATCCTTACGCAAGCGTTGGGCATGGACGAACAACGTGAACGGACAAGGGGCATTGGCTCTATCGTCCACTGGAAATATGGATTTCCATAATACGCCGGACAGTATAACAAGCGGACCCTCACGAAGGCAGAAAAAGATGCACGCATGGCTAAGAGGATCCCGGAGTAGGTCAGAGCCAAACTGAGCTCTAAATTTAACGAGAAGCTAGTCCAGGTGGAGGCACAGATTAGGCAACAGATCCGAGCCAAGCAGCAGAGCGTCGAGCCCGCCGCCGCTCCGCGCCGAGAAAGTCCAACACAAAGACGAAGCAGTTGTGTATCAACTGAGGTGACGGAAAATCCACCACCGGTCTTAGCCGCCGTCGACCATATAACGGTAAAACTCTGCATTGCAATGCTTAATAGTCTTAACAAATAAATTTTCTACATAATATTCTAAAATTATGGATGAATCTATCGTAGGAACCGGCTACCTGTGTGCTAACAGTTAGGGGGATGCCCTCCTTCACGGTTCCGACGGTCGAGGGACTAGCTTTCAAGCCGAACGCCGATACAAGAGTGTACGGGGTGCAACTGATGGCTGGACATGCAAAAGTGTAAGTGGACACGGTGAAGGCCGAATGGGCCTATTTGCCACTATAGCATCCACCAAACGACAGGATCCTAACCCTAGGATTTGCACATGGAAGCTTTATCCAATGCTCCAAGAACCTAATTGACATCAAGTTAATTCCCAGGTCAGCCACTACACCGAGCACTCGTCCGCTGCTAAAACCTGCACCTTCTCCTTCAGCACCCACAGCTGCGGCTCGTTTTTCACAAGTCGACGATGTTGAGCTAAAATATGACACAGATTTTGGGGGCGATCACATGGAGGCCGATAGCACGGCGATCCTTAATCCCCTATCGATGAAAAAACCCAAGATGGTGTGTTCCTCCTCCGCAGATAACTATCGAAAATACTGCGGCAATGGGGAGAGAAAGAGAAAAAGACAAGGTGCAGGCCTCGCATCTAGCTCCAAAGAATCTAGACATGGGCAAGGGGCAGGAAGCACGTAACAAGAGCGTTGCTCCGACGTCGTTCCAACTAGACATGCCGCTGGTTGGAGACGATGCCCTAGAAATGATGGGCGACACTTGCAAGAAGCTCCACCGCTACTATATGAAAAAATCAAACGCTAGGAGGACGAATAGGGAGAGTGACATAATAGGCCATCACGATCGACAACCATTTCTTGGGCCAGAAAATTATATTGTCATAGACTTCAAGAATCTGTTCGACCTCTACAGACCATGAGCGGTGGACACAATTCTACTTAAGTGCTACTTCTTGTAAGTATTGTTGTGTTTCTCAATTTGATAACGACAATAATTATGACATGTTTATAAGAGCATTTGTCTTGTGTGTAGGTATAGTTGAAAGTGGTGTCAGAAAAATGCACCGAAAGTGACCTTCCTCGATCCACAAATGGTCACAGTCACCAATCTCCAAGGCGACCGCATGGAAATGATATACTACATATATGACATCTTGTGGGCCCACAAGACAAGAAGTACATTTTGTGCGCCTACAATCAATAGTAAGTGTGAACCCTAAATATATGTAATTGCATGATACGTCTAGCTTTAGTATTTAACTTTTACTATATTTATGCCGCAGTGTCCATTGGATCATTCTGGTAATAACGCCAAAGTGAATTTACATGCCACTACATGAATTCCAAAGTCAATAAAGACTATTATCCAAGAAACAATAAATGAAACGTGTTGCCCATATGTGAAGAAAGGAGGCCTGCATATAAAAAAGCCTCATCCACAAAAAGGACTTCCCGGTCAAACAACGAGTTGACGACCAGTGCAGATTCTATGTGTGCCACAACATGCGAATTCTACACAACAAAAAAGTAAAGACTTTGGTCGAATTTGAGTGTTGTGATCTTAATTATGATATATACTAACTGCTTCGAAGTGTATATATATATAGAGAGAGAGAGAGATGGAGCTCTGTGTGGCGCGCGCACGGCCCGTCCGTGTGGCGTGCCGAATCTCTAATTTGAAAACTCAAATTGAAAATCCAAACCGTTAAAATTGTTCTATATATTAATATTGCCTTGTATACCAAATTTTACATTTTTAAATTTTTTACTATTTTATCGATAGGTCAAAAATGCAATAAAATAGATACTCCGAAATCGTTGGATTATTGCATTTTTGACCTATCGATAAAATAGAAAAAAATTTAAAAAATATAAAATTTGGTATACAAGGCAATATTAATATGTAGAACAATTTGAACGGTTTGGATTTTCAATTTGAGTTTTCAAATTAGAGATTCGCCACGCCACACGGATGGGCGGCGCGCACACAGCCATCTCTCTCTTATATATATATATATCTATATATCTATATATATATATCTATATATATATCTATATATATATATCTATATATATATCTATATATATATCTATATATATATATATCTATATATATATATCGATCGACTAATTTCGAAATATGTACATGTAGGAAAATATATCCAAGTCTGTGTCTACCAGCTTTGAGGAGATTAGAGATGAGATAGCAGACTTCATTGTCCGCGACATAATGCACCCCCAAAGAAATGTTTAATACGGGGTTAAAGTTAAATGATGAACATTTTGAACGTTTCAAAATTAATGTCAAAAAAATATAACTATGTAACACTTATGATATTATTGTAAATTACAATTTGATCAAATGTGTTTATGTATATACTTGCAATGCTAAATAAAAATTTGTTCTAATTTACAACTCGGTTTTGAAGATTATGATGCTTAGCACTTGGAGATGTTATTGTGAAATATATGAATAATGGATGTGTTATGAGAATGGATATGTGAAATATGTGAATGTCATATATGATTTTTGAATTGGGTTTCCTGTGAATAATTGTATATATGAATGAGGATGTTAGGAAAGGAAATATATATATATATATATGTTTTTCTCATTTTTGCAGCGGGCATGGCTAGCAAAGGCCAGAGGCTAACCAAAAAACATAATATATTTTTTTGTTTGGAAAAAACTTATTGGTGCCGGGCTTTAACTTAAGCCCGATGAAGATGACACCATCCATGATGAGCTTAAGTTAAAGACCAATTGAGTTGTTAGTCATCCGTGACGGGCGTTAATTTAGGGCCCGATTTGAGTTGTTAGTCATCGGTGACGGGCGTAACTTAAAGCCCAATTGAGTTGTTAGTCATCTGTGACGGGCTTAAATTAAAGCCCGATTAAGTTATTAGTCATCTGTGACGGCTTTAATTAGGGCTTGATTGAGATTATATCATCGGTGATGGGCCTTTGTTTGACTGATCTTCTGGGTCAAACGGGCTTTAGTTTAGGCCCGACAAAAATAAATGCATCAGTGACGAGCTTTTGCCCGATAGAGATGACTTCTCACGTCACTGACCTTTGCACCGTGACGGACGTCATACACGACACAGATGAGGGTTGCCGTCCGATTGAGATGAGAGTAACCGTTGTATTAACAGTGAAACCATTTCTGGCTTCATATATGTCTGGTTATACTGATTTCCAGGTGATTAGGTTGGTAAAATCAAAACAAGCGTCAATCGGTCATGAATTTCTGCGTCGTTTTCACTCCTATCATCACACGACCAATGTACCAACTTAAGAGGCTACCTGGCAGACAAAACCATTCTCAGCCAATTTGGCCTAACATAATCTTAGGGGCAATTAGGTTTATATAGGCTGATGGTAGGATCAAGTGGATAACATATCTTGCTATAGATTTTATATGAAAAGCTAAAAGCCCCTTTCAACATAGAACCTTAAGACATATTGTAGATTTGAAGAATTACATGTTCAAAAACTTACAAGTCCAAGTGTCCAACCAAAACACATAACATTTTGGGTGGTATATTTGATAAGTGGACCTACTTGGCTTATATACTATAACTCCACTAACATACATCTTTTGCTTTTTAAGCTGGGTCGGAGAGGGCTATATCGCAAAACTGCTTAATTGACACCATAATCATTCAAACTTCAAATAGGTTTACCTGGATTGTATGCCTAAGTCAAGCTAGGCAGTTACTTTATTTTTGGTTTCATTTTATTAGTGATCATTTAAAAACCATATCTAGATAGTCGCTTGACTGCTTGAGCAAGAGTAGGACCAATAACATGTGTTGTAAAACTGGAATGCACACCTAAACAGCTTGCTGTTACTATGTATATTCACATTTGGCATATAAGCTATAAACTCACTAAAGTAACTTCAAAAATAATATAAACTAGGTGTAACTGGCCCTTTGGGCCATACTCTTTCTATTCTGACAAAGGACTATGTAGTTTCATAACTGACTCTTCAACACAAATGTGATATTTCACATAAAGTTCATAAATATAGTTGTTTCAATTACTGGAGGATTTGAATCTTCCATAGTTACTTGATCGAATTAGTGATTATGACGTAGCAACTTTTGGCTAAAAAAGTACTTCAGTGTAATTAAATTGATCCAAAATGTCTGCAACTAAGACTTCAGAGTAGAACTAACCTTGAAATGTTGGTGGTAATGAACCTAATGTTAATGTCTCAAATTCAACTGAATCAATCTTATACTTGGCAGTGTTCTGAGCAATAATTGGCTTAGCGATTTCCTTTGCAGTTTTACAGATTGCCTGTAAAAGACAATATTTATAAAACAGCAAAAGTAATAACTTGGACAAACAATATTGCACTAGCTTGTATGAGCCTACCTTGTCAAGATAAGGCCACATGTTTTTGACAAACTTGTTAAGCCAATCAATCTTCATATAAAGAAGGAAATATCAGTAACATTAGATTATAGGCCTATTAACATAGAAACATAAGATGGCAATCTGGCATGGCAAGAGGATATAAGCTTCACGTTCATCCAAAGAGTAAGCATACCCTGTCAAAGTCTGGATTTTTCACCCAATGAGGAACCTCAGGAAGCATACTTTCTAGAGATTTTGTATCAAGTTCAACAAGTGGCCTGATTACAGGGTCCTGTGCAATTGCCATTCAAACAGCAAGTGGTAAGTTATGTAATGGCAATATAAGGCTGAATCATGCAATAACAATGACAGTGATAGAAGACACCGATCGATCAACCTCAAGCCAGAATACCAAGTCATGGTTAGCACATCTAAGAAACTAACCAATCAATTGAATGCTAATAAATTTATGCATTCAACCAGAAAGTATGTACAAGCTGTCCACTTCTATTTCATATTTTCTAAGAGAAGTTCAATTTCAACGGTGCACATTAGTACATCCCAAAAATACAATATTGCCGTCATTTGCCCATATAAGCATAAAACAGATATGCAGATTGTCCTGGAACCACTCCAAGAATAGGTTGTCCTAAGGCCACTGGAGGAATTGCTGTGATTTTTGTACTTAGGTGTTTTCTATTGGTCACGTCAATTCCTCTGACCCATGGAAAAGGACGAACAATATTCAATCAGAAACAGGAAGAAAAGTAGAGCACCGTGAACAGCTCTTTTTTTTAGACCAAAAGCGGAACCCCTGCTTCCATACAAAGCAAATAAAAAACAAGAGTACTAGAGAGACCTTTTTGAGGTCGCTACAAAAGGGAAACAAAGCCACCTCCATTTACAGAGTCAATTTAGCCCTTCAAATTCACCTCAATTGTGCATAACGAAAATTCGTAGATTGCAAATTCATCTTCTCATAAATCACATCCAATCAGTTGGTTTATTCTTCACATCAACAGTAGAGATGCAGGGAATCCAACTAATTCGAAGGATACCATTAGACCACAACCCTATTGTTATACGATGAACGCAAGCTAACTCCAGCTACCATCCCCTTTCTCGCTTCCAGCTCCACTAATTCACCCCGACGCCAAACCACACCGAGGCATCCAACGAAAAGAAGGGTGGCGAATCGTACCTTGACGTCGGTGGGCTGGAAGTAGATGAAGAGGTAGTACCCAATCACAAGCCCGATGGTGACTCCCACCCCAAACCCGAAGAAACCTAGCACAGTGCTGAAAAACCCCATCTCCTCCACTCCACCACTCCCCCAACGCGAGCCGCCGAGAATAGCAAGAAACCGAAAGCGAGGGCCTCAGATCACATGAGGAGGAGACAGGAAGCAAGCAACAGTGGCAATGTCAAACGAGGAAGAAGATGCGGATGGGATCTAGGAGAGGAAGAGGAGAGGATGCGTTGCAGCCCGCACAGTAACAGCCAGGATGGCATTGATAGCAGCATCCCTCGCTCGCTAGTGGTGGTAGGGAAGGGCCATTATTATCGTCCTAATAATGGTGCCGCAAATACCAGGCCAAACGGGAAGCGAATCAAAGATCAAGAAATGAAATGGTGGGGACTTAGTTATTATCTGCCCAATTGGGCACACGCTGCTGAATTGCTCACGGTGAGGTGAGATCGATGACGAAGTCGCCGTTGGCGCACGCTTGATGGCAACGCTCCTCCCACAAGATTTCGGAAACGGTTTCGTTTTTCTTTCTTCTTTTTTCGTTTCTAGGATGCGAGACTTGTCTCTCTCGACGAGCCTTTTCTGTGATTATTTTTTGGATCACTTTCTAGTAGAGCACCGTGAGGTCCCCGAGCTCTCTGTCCTTTTCCCGTTGATCCTCCGTTTCTTCCAAAATAATTTACAAGTTGACTGGAATGAGTTTCTCGTGAGTCATCGAAAAGTCATCTCGCTGGGTTCTTATATTAGCCTATTATTAGGATAGGATAAGCGTAACCTTGTTTAGAAAGAGAGGTCAGACCAGAAATGAAATAGAAAACTGTGGGTCTCGTGAACCACATGGTGTTTGCCCGCAAACACTTCTTTCCTGAAAACTTTCACCTGGAGGTACTAATAAACTTTTGTGAACTTCATTATAAATTCATGTGTTTCTACTACACATGTGAAAATGATTACACATAGTTGATACCAATAGTTTTCATCTTGGCTGCATCTTGGCTACACCCTAAGCCCACATCTTTTAGAAATGTTCGGTGCTCCCGAAAGATAACAAGTCTACTATGTGTTTTGTGTTAGGATGGTGTACACTTATGGTCTAGTACAATGGTGTGTGAGAGTTCTCGGATCGAAAAATCCTCTTTTCTCCGTGTGTGCTGCCCTCCCTTTTATAGTCAGAAGGCAATCACGGGGATCTTAGGGTGCACACATGAGCTTAGTCGTAAAGCAAAAAGCAGGTACAGGCTTAAAGCTGAAAAGCTAAACATAATCGCCTCAAGATCCTTGGCCACGAGCATCATGTGCGCAGTCTGGCTAGGTGACGTCATTCTTTGCCGACTTTGTCCCGCTTTTGTCTTGTCTGCGAGGCTTACCAAGGAAACATCCTTCCCGAGGATGGCCCCCTCCTTTTCTGGTCGGGGTCACACGTGGCGGTCGAGCAAAGGAAAGGTCGTGCGTAGAGGTCGAGCAAAGGAGCTGGGGTCGGGTTGGAAGGAAGAGGTCGAGCTAGTCGTCCTCGCCCGAGGACCGGCTCCCGACCCCGGCTCGAAGATTTTCGACCCGTCCTATCCAGTCTTCTTTCCTTGGCGTGGGCTACCCCGGGGTGGTATCCCCCACAGCAGCCCTCAAGCCTAGGGGTGAATGGGACATCCGGCCCTAGACTCTGAATTCTGCCCAGCTGGGATCCTTGATTGGTCATCAGATCCTCTTAAGCGTGCTTCAGCAGGTGCACTGGTCAGGTGAAGCCCTCGAGCCTGGGGTCGAATGGTACATTTGGGACTAGGGTCAAGTCTTACGCATCATTCCTCGCCGGTCATCGAATCACACGATCGATTTGGCGCGAGCTAATGAGCCAAAAGGCGCGTAGTCCAGTGGCTGGTAGGGATCGGCGGAGTTGGCGGAACCATGGCCCAGAGGGCGATGGCAGTTGGTGTAGTCAGAGAAACCATAGCCCAAAGGCGAATGGCAATCGGTGAGATTAGAGAAACCATAGCCCGGAGGCCGAGGACAGTTGGTGAGGTTGGAGAAACCATAGCTCGAAGACTCATGGCGGTGGGCAAAGTTGACGAAACCATAGCCCGGAGGCTGATGACGGTCGGCGAGAATGGAGAAAGCCATAGCCCGGAGGCCGATGGCGGTCGGTGAGGTCGAAGAAGCCATAGCCCGGAGGCTGATGGCAGTCGGCGAGGTCAGAGAAGCCATAGCCCGGAGGCTGATGGCAGTCGACAAGGTCAGAGAAGCAATGACTGCAGGAGGTAGCTCGTTTGGCGATCGTCAGCACCTGGGCACGTGCGTCGCGTGCGTGGGTGCACACGCCGGGCAAAGCGCTAGCCCCATCTTGTCAGACATCTTGTCTACTGCCAACGGCTCGCGAAATCAACGGCCCAAATCCTTCATTCGTGCGACGTGGTGGACTGGGGGACGGAATTGCCGGGGCACGTAACGCATGTCGCACACGCCGTTAACAGCTCCGCAGATCCAACGGCCCACATCTACCGTCGAGGCGACGTGGCGCCTCGAGCACGTCGTGCACACCGTTAACTGCGCCGCACGTCCGTCGAGAACACCACTGGCGGGCCCACTACTTTTCCCTTTAAGTAACCGCCTCTTCGCCTTCTTCTTCTTCACCCTTTTCGCAGAAATTTTCAACTCCTTCGTGCTCTTGCCTTTGCATCTTCCTCCTGGCGCCGCGCCGCTCAAGCTTGCTAGGTTGCTACTTGCACTGCCGTTGCGTACTATGCTACCATAAAGGCCGCCGTCTCTCTTGGCTGAAGCCCATGGCGCCCAAGAAGTCATCAAGTTGGGGAAGGCGGTGAGATCCTCGTCCGTGGGCGGCGATGAGACCGAGCAAGGTTCGGCCTTCATTCCCTCGTGCACGGGGAGTGAGATGATAGAAGACTTGCAGCGGGCCGGTGTCCTCCCGCCGCGGGAGCTCACGCAATGGAGCCCCACTAGGGGGAGCGGTTCCCGACCCCTGATTCCGGTGAGTTAGTAGTCTTTGCCGCTTTTCTTCTTCGCGGCTTCGGAGTACCGGCCCATCCTTTTGTTCGGGGCCTGCTCCACTATTATGATATCTCCCTTTACAATCTCAATCCGAATTCCATCCTTCAAATTTATATCTTTATCCATCTCTGTGAGGCCTATCTTGGGATACACTCATACTTCAACCTCTTCCGCCATTACTTCTATCTTCGGCGGACGGTCGGCAGAGTGCTCGGCGGGGCCGGGATTCAATTCTGGGAGAAGATGGTCCAGCGCTACATCCCCATCGACCTGACATCCTCGAATAAGGGATGGCACGCTGAGTGGTTCTACATCGGGAACCACAAGCCGACGATCTCCCCCGAGATCTACCAGGAGCCGACCCGTGCGAGCACCTGGTCGGCCACCTGTCCTGCCACCGAATAGAACCAAGTTGACAGACTCGTCGCCAAGGTGGATCGCCTGAAGGAGCAGGGCTTGACCGACGCGAGAGTGGCGCTCAACTTCGCCCTCCAAGGCCTTCAGCCCTGCAAGGAGAGGGTGAAGCCAACGTTCGAGTACTCGGGCAGCCGGGACCCGACCTGAGAGGCCACGGTCCCCATCGAGCGCGTGTGGCAGAGGCTGACTAGCTTCTTATTAAGCTCGGCGGACTTCGAAGCGAGAGGCCCACTCGGCTATAGCCTTACCAATCCACGGCCAAAGGTGAGATCGACTTGACTTGTTCTTCTTCTTTTTCTTTTTGTGTTCGGTACATCACCTGCTAGGTGCCATCGCTGACAAGAGATGGCTATGTATGTGTCGCTGCTGCCGGTTCTCAAGGCCCCGGTGGCGAAGGGCGACCTCCCTGGTCGTCGAAGCGCCAGGGAGAAGAAGCCTCATGTCCCCCGATCGAAACCAGAGGTGAGGTCGGCGCGGCCGAGGAGTCTGAAGGTCCCTGGAGTGAAGCGCAAGCTCATGATCTCCTCAGACGAGGAGGGCTCGAGGGAGGTGGACGCCCAACCTGCCTCGTCATCGATGGTCTCGACGCCTAAGGCGGCCGGCGATGGGGAGACGTCGGAAGTCCCAAAGGCATCCCTCACATGGTAAGCACAAGCTTCTTTTCCTCTCTCCCTTGACCTTATTTCTAACGCTTTGTGTTTGCAGGGCCTCGTCCACCGGCCGCAGTCCACTGAGGCGGTCCGGGTGCTGGAGGAGAGGAGTCGGGTCGCCGAGGCGAAGGTCGCCGAGGAGCTGTGTGGGCTCGCTTTTGTTAACGGCTAAATTTGGTAACCAAATCCCTAAGTCCTAGCCGAGATTGAAGTGGAATCGGATCAGA
This sequence comes from Oryza australiensis, assembly GCA_019925245.2. NCBI lineage: Eukaryota > Viridiplantae > Streptophyta > Magnoliopsida > Poales > Poaceae > Oryza > Oryza australiensis. The sequence continues at coordinate 343,271 of JAIFGZ020000449.1, forward strand.
AGATTGGCGGAGAAACAGAGGTCGAGTCGGCTGTGATGCGATCGGCTACAAGGCCAGTCGGCTGAGGTTGAGTCGGACAAGGACAGCCGATAGCCAATTCCGAGTCAGAGAAGAAGATGGAACCGTTTCTGGTGAAGGTGCTTAAAGATAAATAGAAGATTCGGTTTCCAAATTACGCGTTAAAGATAGTGCCATCTATGGATAGAGTCCTGTAACGGCAAGTGTATCTGTATACTAGGAATTTGTTTAGATCTCCTATTGTAATGCGGCATCGGACCACGTCCCAGGATATTATCATACCATGTACAGTAGATTAGTTAGCAATCATGTTCGGCACGAACTATGTTGTACTTGGGTATAAATAGGACCCGAGACCCCTATAACAAAGATGAATAATACACAATCAATCAACTTTCGGCGCATCGCCTCCTATTTTCTTCAGACGAACACTTGATCCGGCTTTGGGTTGCATCATTTCGATCTCCGGCTAAGGTAAATGTTTGTCATTAGTGGTGTATCTCGTCGAATTTAGTGCTTCCATCGCTGTGATACTCTAGATTCAATGATTTGCGCTACGCTAGTTATCATATATTACATATAATCTAGAATGTCTAGATCTATCTTGACATCGGCCTGTTTCCGTGAAGAACCAACAGCCGATAGAGATAGATCTAGGGGTTGGCCTAGGTTATATGCGGTATCCACCGTCTCGAGGGGTTTACATCAGCAATAATAGATCTAATGGTTCTTTGTTTTTCTTGTTGGTTAACAGATCAAATCAACTGGCACGCCCTGTATTTCACAGATGGTCGAGAAGGACCTACACAAGAGTTAAGCAGATCTCCCAAGCCAGCGCGTGAGAGAAAATTCTCATCAACACGCTTCTTGGCACGCCCGGTAGGACTATCTCTGTCAACTCGGCTAGGACGCATCGACGCAGCTGACAAGATGGTCGACATCAAGAGCCCCAACATTTCTCAGGAAAACGTCGTGCCTATGAGAATGGAACAACTGTCAGCTGAACAACAAGCCAACTACAAGAGGATGGTAGAAGAGCTCCAAGCCAACTACCTACAGTCGTTCACCCAGACGAGGTCTGGGGCTGTGCACCAGAAATATAAATTCAGCATGGACGAATTCAAGGCATCCTCCTCCAGCGGATCAAAGGACAAACAGAAGGTGGAGGAGCCGACTCAGGAGCAAGGTGATTCGGGTTTGCATACTTTGCAAGACCGAATTGATTCGGCCGTGCACCATGCACTGGTCAACCAAAGTGGCATTCTTGTCAACACCCTCAACAATATGAATGCCGCTGTGGTCGACGCCAAGATAGCCGACCAACTGCAGCGGGGGCCGACGTACTTCACGGACGGCCAGTTTCCTGGTTACAGGACATTGACCACCCAGAATCGGTCGATCTCACCACCAGCACAGCCAGGGCCGCCAGGAGAGATCCTCAACCAGCCGAATCCATCTGGATCGGCTTTGAGACCGGTGGTCACCATGCTGAACCGACAACAACCACTCCCCAGGACCAGATCACCAAAATATTCAACAACAATCGGCAATTAGAGCTGGTTTCCAAGATCGACCTGGGAGGACAGTACAACACCGGTGGCCGATAGCTGTTCCCGGATCCGCCGACGTCACCGCCGACGAATCGGTCGCCTCCCGCTGGCCATCCGCACCAGTACCAGTACCAGGGACGCCATCAAGATCAGCACTATAGGCCCCAGACACCGCCACCTCTGTATCGGCAAGCACCCGTGCCATATGATCAATATGAGCTGATACAGCAGGACAACCGGATGTGGGCCGATTTGATTGCAGACGTCATGCGCGATCAATTCGGCCTCAAGCCGAAAGATTCGAGAAATATGTATCGGTACCCCTACCCGGAGTACTTTGAGCGGGTCCCACTGCCCAACCGATACAAAGTCTCGGATTTCTCAAAATTCTAGGGCAAGACAATGTATCGACTTACGAGCACGTCAGCCGATTCTTAGCACAGTCCGGTGAAGCATCGGCTACAGATGTCTTGAGAGTTCGATTGTTCCCCTTGTCTCTTTCGGGATCGGCCTTCACCTGGTTCTCTTCATTGCCCTACAACTCGATTCAGAGCTAGTCCGATCTCGAAAAGCAATTCCACAGCTACTTCTACACCGACAACCATCAAATGAAGTTGTCAGACCTCACCAGCATCATGAAGGGTTACGCAGAAGCTACGCTAGCCGAAAACAAAAATTTCTACCGCGCAAACCAGGAACACTTGCAAGTAAGGGCCGATAGATCGTTACCGATTGGAGTGTGCGCGAAAACCAATCGGGGCTATCCGATCCTAATGCTGTAGCCGATTCTCGCAAGCCGACACCGATACCGGGGACACCGATTCGCCAATCAACCGATTCACGATGCCGTAGCCGATCCGAAGCCAATCAACAGCGCGCAACGTAGCAGCGCCTCTACCGTATCCACACGTCCGGGGACAAAACGCCGTACACCCGTGTGCTAGCACGCGATGCAAGGCTAGGGTTTGGCTCGAAAGTGGGGAGGGTTTCCGTGGAGATTGATCTCGGCGACTTCTATTGCACGCGATGCAATTGACATGCCGCAACTCTCCACCCTCCCTCCTTTATATAGAGTTGGCCGACGGGACTAGTGGCCGATTAGGACTCTATTTTGAATCGGATCTCATCCGTATCTCATAGAGTTGACCGCCCACACGTCGTAAGCCCATAGGACTCTATCCGATCGGATCCCTATCCGATCGAGCCGTATCCGAGTCCAACTCGAATGCCTGTTCTTATCCCCTTAAGCGTGCGACCCGTAGGTTCAGGTATACTCGGTTTCGGCTATAGTCTAACTTAGCCGATCGTCGGCTCGAGTCTAACTCACCGAGGCACATCACAGCGGCGCCTAGCAGCACATATATTGACACCATAGTATACAAGAATAATATCGGCTCGAACCGTAATGTGTACACAAATCCCTTTGCCTCACGATTCCGGTTAAGCTATAGGCAAGATGTGTGCCATCCCTTCAATAGCTTAACCATTCACTCGAACCGTATTGGATTATCGTCCGTTGATTGACTCCTCAATCAACTTAGCATGGCCATGCATTTCCATAATCCATTACCTCGAGGGCCCAGAGATATCTCTCCAAAGGAGGGGCAAATTCCATCTTGATCACTCACATCCCACTCCATGTTTCATAGCAAACCCGAAAACTACCTTTATAACTACCCCATTACGGAATAGCGTTTGGTAGTCCCAAAGTAGGCTACTACACATGTTGGAATCCATGGTGATCTCGGTCTAAGGACTTTGTACCAACACTACCCGAGACCAACTAATGGCACATTAATTCTGTAGTGTCTCATGGTGGGTCTATCCAACAATGTGTTCTTCAACACATATGTCCATGTTTATTGATTTGGTATCTCCATACCCATGATCTATGAGACATGATCATCAATCAATAAACATGCCGATCTTAGAATCATATTTGTTCCAACAATATGACATATGATCGAGGATCGTTTAGAAATAGATTCATACATATAGAGTCTCATAAATAAGTCACGTACTTATTGATCAATACAAGATGTCTATTTCATGGGCTGAATAACACTTTATTCATTTATACATAAACATTGACGTGATATCCAACATCTCCATGTTGCCTCTAGGGCATATCACTAACAATCTCCCACTTGCACTAGAGTCAATCATGTAAGTATCTAATACCCATTGCTCTTGTGTGCGCCTCATGCTTTGGTGAGGGAGAGGTTTTGTCGCGGATCGGCTATGTTGAGATCCGTGTGCACTTTGCATATCTTGACATCACCTCTCTGTCCACAATCTCGCGGATGAGATGATATCGCCGAAGTATGTGTTTGGACTTCGATGTGACCTCGGCTCCTTGGCTTGTGCAATGGCTCCACTATTGTCACAATAGAGAGACATTGGACCGTCGTACTAGTCATCACACCAAGCTCGAAACGAATTTCTTGATCCAAACGGCCTCCTTTGCGGCTTCCGAAGCGCAATGTACTCGGCCTCCGTTGTAGAATCAGCAACGTATCCTGCTTGGAACTCTTCCAGTGATCGCGCCTCCGTTCGGGCGAACACGAACCCATTGCGATCTATAATCATCCTTGTCTGTTTGGAAGCTAGCATCGGTGTAACCACTTACAACGAGCTCTTCTTCACCTCCATAGACTAGGAACATATCCTTAGTTCTTCTCAAGTACTTAAGGATATTCTTTACGGCGATCCAGTGACCTTCACCTGGATCTCGATGTATCTGCTCGTAGCACTCAAAGCGTACGAGACATGCGGGCGTGTACAAAGCATGGCATACATGATGGATCCAATTGCCGAAGCATATGGAACCATACCCATCTTATTCCGCTCATCATGTGTCCGAGGACACCGATTCTTGCTAAGATTAATGCCATGTGACATGGGCAAGAAACCTTTCTTGGAATCATGCATGTTGAACCTTTTCAACACCTTGTCAATGTATGTACTTTGGCTTAATCCAATTAGCCTCTTGGATCTATCTCTATAGATCCGAATGCCAATATATATGTTGCCTCCCCTAAGTCTTTCATGGAAAAACTATTTTTCAATGAAGACTTGACGGATTCAAGCATAGGGATATCATTTCCAATCGTAATATGTCATCCACATATAAGATTAGAAATACAATTGCGCTCCCACCGACCTTTTTGTAAACACAGGCCTCTTCTTCGTTTTTGATGAAACCAAACCCTTTGATTACTTCATCAAAACGAATATTCCAACTCCGAGATGCTTGCTTCAATCCATAAATGGATTTCGTAGCTTGCATATCTTTTCGAGCGATCTCGGATCGACAAAACCCCGAGGTTGTATCATGTATACATCTTCGCTTAGGTTTCCATTTAGGAAAGCCGTTTTGACATCCATCCGCCATATCTCATAATCGAAATATGCAGCAATCGCTAGGATAATCCGAATAGATTTAAGCATTGCGACGGGCGAGAAGGTTTCATCATAATCAACTCCTTGAATCTGTTTAAAACCTTTCGCCACCAATCGCGCCTTATAGATGTGAACATTTCCATCCATATCGGCCTTTTCTTAAAAACCCATTTACACTCAATGGTTTTGACACCATCGGTGGATCAACCAAGTTTCAAACTTGATTGTCGTACATGGATTCTATTTCGGATTTCATGGCTCCAAGCCACTTGTTGGAATCGGGTCCCACCATCGCTTCCTCATAGGTCTTAGGTTCATCGTTGTCCAACAACAATATGTCACGTTGTTCCGCACTTTGTGTACTCGGGCGCACGACGTGATCTTTCGCACCTCCGTGGGGTGGTGTATCTACAACCGGTGGCGCAACACTTTGTTCTCCTCTGTTGTGGTTACGTGGTTGCCGAAACGTTTTCGGTGTTTCTTGAACTTCTTCAAGATGCACCCTGCTCCCACTAACCCTTCTTGAAAGAAACTCTTTCTCCAAGAAGACACCATGTCGGGCGACAAACACTTTGCCTTGTTCCCGATTATAAAAGTAATATCCCTTAGTTTCCTTAGGATATCCCACAAAGAAGCACTTGTCGATTTGGGTGTGAGCTTGTCGATTGTAAACGTTTTACATAAGCCTCACATCCCCAAATTTTGAGAAAAGACAAACTAGGGGTTGCCCTGTCCATATCTCATATGGTGTCTTTTCAACCGACTTAGATGGAACTCTATTTAGTGTGAGCGCAATGTTTCAAGAGCATATCCCCGAAGGATAACGGAAGATCACTTTGACTCATCATCGACCGCACCATGTCCAACAAGGTGCGATTTCTCCGTTCGGACACTCCGTTCCATTGTGGAGTTCTGGCGGAGTCAAGCGTGGAACAATTCCACAATCTTTCGGATGATTACCAAACTCTTGGCTCAAGTATTCCCCTCCACGATCGATCGTAGAAACTTGATTGTTTTCCCTAAATGATTCTCGTACTTCATTACGGAATTCTTTGAACTTTTCAAAGGATTCGGACTTATGCCTCATTAAGTAGATATAACCATATCTACTAAAGTCATCGGTAAAGGTAATGAAGTGCGATAACCACCTCGGCCGTTGAGCTCATTGGTCCACATACATCGGTATGTATGAGTGCCAACAAGTCACTTGCTCTTTCACTGTGTCCCGTGAAAGGTGCCTTTGTCATCTTACCAAGTAAACAAGACTCACATGTCTCAAATGATTCAAAATCAAAAGAGTGAAGCAATCCATCCTTATGGAGCTTCTCCATGCGTTTCTTATTTATATGGCCTAAGCGACAATGCCGGATAAACGTGGGGTTTATATCATTAGAGAGTTGCCTTTCGTATTAATGTTATAGATGGGAGACGCTTCAAGATTCAAAACGTACAATCCATTCACCAATGGAGCATGAAAATAGAACATATCTCTAAGATATATTGAACAACCATTGTCCATTGATCTAAAATCATATCCTTCCGCTTGCAAACATGAAGCGGAAATAACGTTTTGACATAGTGTTGGAACACAATAACAATTATTCAATTCCAAAACTAATCCGAAGGTAGATGAAGTGGTACTGTGCCGACAAGAACGTAGCAACGCTTGCTCCATTGCCGACGCGCAGTTCACCTCGCCCCTTCTCAATCCTCTACTTCTTCTCATTCCCCGCAACGATTTGCAAATATGAGCTACCGATCCGGTATCAAATACCCAAGAGTCGTAGGTGAAGTAGCAAGATTAATGTCTATAACATTAATACCGGCGAAGTCGTACTTTGCTTCTTTTTGAGATCCTCCATGTACTTCTTGTAGTTCCTCTTCCAATGGCCTGTCTCCTTGCAATAGAAGCAAACGGCATCGATGCCGCCGACCCCTTCTTGCCCTTCTTTGCATTAGAGGCACTCGCGATCTCATCGGGAGTTAACTTCCTCTTGGTACAAAGTTTCTTGACAGTGGTTTGCGCTTTGCCTTCGCATCATCATCACATGATGACCGTTTTCTGGATACTCTCTCCTTGTCTTTAGCATCCCATGCAATTCAGCCAAGGTCCTATCCATATTGTTCATGTGATAATTCAATATGAATGGCTCGAAGCTCGGAGGGAGCGACGGAGAATCACATCGTAGCCAACTCTTGGCTAAGGGGAAAACCTAGTTTTTCCGGACTCTCAATGTAGCCAATCATTTTTATCACATGCGGATCGACGGGATTCCCTCAACAAGCTCGCACGCAAACAAGGACTTCGAGGTGTTGAACCTCTCGGCCCGAGCTTGGTTCTCAAACATGCCACGCAGTCCCGAATAATAGTGTGAGCATCTCGCTCTCATATTGCTTCGAAGCTCGGGGGACATTGTAGCAAGCATGACACACTTATGTCTAGGGCATCATTAGTGTGCTTCTCGTAAGCTCTCCGTGCGATTGCGGTGGCATTATTTGGCAAATCCTCGGGATAGGGTACTTCAAGAACGTACTCCTTACGCTCTTGCTTGAGAACAATTCTCAAGTTGCGATACCAATCCATAAAGTTTGTTCCATTTAATTTTTCCTTTTCGAGAATAGATCGCAAATTAAAAGCCGGGTGTAGTATTAGCCGCCATTTATTCTACAACGAAAAAGCAAAGTTTAGCACAATGTTTATGCTATGTCCATTGTTAAACAATTTAACATTAGACTCCCATTACGTATTTTCCACCTTCCCTCTAGGTTACGTATTGGGTCAAGATCCACATGTTAATTAATTTTCTAGTGAGCTTTGGCATCACCTGCTAGAAGATTAATAACATCGGTAAGCAACTCCTTGCTAATCACATCTCTATGTGACTCTTGTTGTTGGTGTGGCATCTCCATGCCCCGGCCCCAACCTATGCCCCAAGGCCCAAAACTGTTTTGATAGCCTTGTTAAGTAAACCAAATGCTCCGCGTATATGTCGACATATACCCCTCGTGTTATGATAGAGAATGGCACTCGCTTTGCGGACCCACCATTGACGAGCATAACGGTGACGGTGCAACATTTGGAAGGGCATCATTACTACTTAATTTTGTGAGGGATGTTATCCTATCAAACAAACATATCACATATGAAAGCAAGTAGAATATCATGAAATAGTATGGCCCCCTTCACATGGTGATCTCCATCTCCATGCCGGTGTACAGATCTCCATCTTCATCACCGTTCTTTCGAGTGCCGAATGCTTGATTTCTTCAAACTAAGCTACTACTATAGAAGCTCTAATTGAAGATTACATCGACTGCAGTGTCGTGAAAGAATATTACAAGCATTGCACGTATGAAAGAATATTACGGGATTGCACATATGAAAGAATATTACATGCATCACATGCATCTCATACATCTCATACATACAATAGGGCCATACCATCTCAAAGCATTCTCTCGCAAAAACAAGTTAGGCGTAGAAACGTTTTCTACTTATCGCGAGCTACGGCATCGAGATGACCTATAAGGGGGTACGCACACGGGTCAGGGGCCCCGCTTGCCCACACATCGAAATTCATAGATCCAATCTATGAAATCGCTTACGGAAACCATGTCGGCATAATCATATTATGCCGTCCCGATACACTATCAAGGGAGATGGTTTTGCGCAGCGCGAGGCGCTAACAAGATCGGACTACGAGATAGCTTCGACATAATCACATTATACCGTTCCGATACACTATCAAGGAACGCTATCTCGAAGCCGACTCAAACCGAGTTATATGGAAATTGCTTCGACGTAATCACATTACGCCGTTCCGATACACTATCAAGGAACGCAATTACCATTAACTCTCCTCAACGATCCCGTAAACCGATTGATCAAATCAACCCGTGCGCAAAACTTGTTCCGATCCAATCTAAAACCCGAACTAAGCAAGATTAGCTCGATACCACCGAAGGGTTACGCCGAAGCTACGCTAGCCGAAAACAAAAATTTCTACCGCGCAAACCAGAACACTTGCAAGTAAGGGCCGATAGATCGTTACCGATTGGAGTGTGCGGCGAAATTGCCCAATCGGGGCTATCCGATCCAGGAACAGTGTAGCCGATTCTCGCAAGCCGACGCACGATACCGGGGACACCGATTCGCCAATCAACCGATTCACGAGATGCCGTAGCCGATCCGAAGCCAATCAACGCGCGCAACGTAGCAGGCGCCTCTACCGGTATCCACACGTCCGGGGACAAAACGCCATACACCCGTGTGCTAGCACGCGATGCAAGGCTAGGGTTTGGCTCGAAAGTGGGGAGGGTTTCCGTGGAGATTGATCTCGGCGACTTCTATTGCACGCGATGCAATTGACATGCCGCAACTCTCCACCCCTCCCTCCTTTATATAGAGTTGGCCGACGGGACTAGTGGCCGATTAGGACTCTATTTTGAATCGGATCTCATCCGTATCTCATAGAGTTGACCGCCCACACGTCGTAAGCCCATAGGACTCTATCCGATCGGATCCCTATCCGATCGAGCCGTATCCGAGTCCAACTCGAATGCCTGTTCTTATCCCCTTAAGCGTGCGACCCCGTAGGTTCAGGTATACTCGGTTTCGGCTATAGTCTAACTTAGCCGATCGTCGGCTCGAGTCTAACTCACCATGCACACCCGCGGCGCCTAGCAAGACATATATTGACACCATAGTATACAAGAATAATATCGGCTCAACCTGTAATGTGTACACAAATCCCTTTGCCTCACGATACCGTTAAGCTATAGGCAAGATGTGTGCCATCCCTTCAATAGCTTAACCATTCACTCGAACCGTATTGGATTATCCGTCCGTTGATTGACTCCTCAATCAACTTAGCATGGCCATGCATTTCCATAATCCATTACCTCGAGGGCCAGAGATATCTCTCCAAAGGAGGGGCAAATTCCATCTTGATCACTCACATCCCACTCCATGTTTCATAGCAAACCCGAAAACTACCTTTATAACTACCCGATTACGGAATAGCGTTTGGTAGTCCCAAAGTAGGCTACTACACATGTTGGAATCCATGGTGATCTCAGGTCTAAGGACTTTGTACCAACACTACCCGAGACCAACTAATGGCACATTAATTCTGTAGTGTCTCATGGTGGGTCTATCCAACAATGTGTTCTTCAACACATATGTCCATGTTTATTGATTTGGTATCTCCATACCCATGATCTATGAGACATGATCATCAATCAATAAACATGCCGATCTTAGAATCATATTTGTTCCAACAATATGACATATGATCGAGGATCGTTTAGAAATAGATTCATACATATAGAGTCTCATAAATAAGTCACGTACTTATTGATCAATACAAGATGTCTATTTCATGGAACTGAATAACACTTTATTCATTTATACATAAACATTGACGTGATATCCAACATCTCCATGTTGCCTCTAGGGCATATCACTAACACATCAGCGTAAGCACAACAAATTGGTTCGGGACTACATTCAACGCTTCGAGAGATGAGAAACCGATGCTATAGCTGGTGTCTTGTCGGCCTTGACTAAGCCGATTTGGCCTTCCATGGTCTAATCGCGCCGATCCATGAGCGCTTCTCCGCTCAAGACTTTGACAGCTTGGCGCATCTTGCGCAGAGGGTGACGACCCATAGCGAGGTTTCGGGACACCGGAAGGCCGTCAAGAACGTAGCTCAAGTCATCGTCGAATCGGCCTCCGATTCCGGCGACGATGACGCAGAGGTTGCGGCACTGAATGGGCCAAGAATAAAAAGGCCATCGTCTGTCAATGGCTGTGAAACGGCTAAGGAGGAGAAATACGATTTCGATATCACTAAGGCCGATAGGATCTTCGATTTATTACTCAAGGAGAAGCAGATCCAGCTTCCCGAGAACCATGTGATCCCATCGGCTGACGAACTAAATAAGAAGAAGTACTGTAAGTGGTACAACTCTACATCCCATGCCACTAATGATTGTAAAGTCTTGAGCACGAGATCCAATCGGCAATAGAGGCCGGAAGCTCAAGTTTGCCAATTCCACTCGGCCGATGAAAGTAGACGACAACCTCTTCCCGGTCAACATGGTTCAAGCCGGCCCGGGCGAGGTGATCGGTAGCGCGAATGACGTACGGCTTAGCCGAGACATTAAAAGGGGTCAAGGCAGAGAGCAAGCCGACTGGAGATCAAGCCGTGCCAATCAACATGGTGCGCCCCGTTGCCCGATCGGCTGACCGACGGCCGATCATCACAGACAATCGACGCCGCTTCCGACAGCAATCTTGGTGGGAAGAAGAGGCTCGGTTTGAAGGATTTCGTCGACAGGAGACAGAGATGCGAGGCCGCCGATACGATGGGGTTCACAGCGGTGTCGATCCTCATTGGCATTGTGAATTTTTCAGGCACTGCTGGGAAACCAGGATGAAGCTGCCGACGCTAGACAATTGCCCGGCCTGCAGCGATTACCACGATGACAAACACAGGAGCCCGCCAATCACCAGCCCAACTCAGTTCGTCCCAAGGGCTATATAGCTCAGCCAACTATTAACACTGAAATTTGGTAATTGAGTTCCTAAATTCATAAAGGCAAAGTGAAATCGGATCGGCTGAAGACAGGAATCGTATCGGCTAAAAAGGGATCGGCTGCAGGGTTAGTCGGCTGAGGATGGATCGAATGGGAGTAGACGACGCCCGATTCCGAGTCGGAAGAGATGAAGCCATGTTTAGTGCGAAACTTGGGGATAAACGAAAGATTCGATTGCTAGTTGCGCGTTAAAAGATATTACCACTTATGGATAGAGTCCTATAATGACAATTGTATCTGTAATCTAGAGATTTGTTAGATTGTTAGTTGTAACACGGCATAGGTCCCGCTAGGGATAATATGGTGTTTTAAACAGTAGTTTAGATAGAGTCCAGGGTTGTTACAAGTATTTGTATCTTGGGTATAAATAGGACCCGATGCCCTCTGTAAATAGGAATCATTCAATCAATCTAATCTTCGACGCATCGCCAACCTTTTCTTCAGACGAACACTCTGTTTGGCTTTGGGCTACATCGTCTCGATCCCCAAGTTCAGGTAAATGTTTGTCATTAGTGGTATGATTATCTGTCTCTAATGCTTCCATCGCAATGATACATTAGAATTAGTGATTTTACTGCGTCATATATCATATAACGCATATGAATTATATCAATGTTTAGATCTATCTCGCTGTTGGCTCATTTCGTCGAGAACATGTGGTCAACAGGGTTAGATCTAAGGGTTGGCTGGTTCATATGTGGTATCTACCATCTCGAGGAGTGTAAGTCGGCTGTAACAGATTGGATATTTCTTTTGATACTTAATGCTGCATCGAGTTCGAACTATTAAGTCATCTTTAGAACTATCAGTGATCTGTTCATATGAGATTTATATTATCTAGAGATAGCACCGAAGTTTCAGCCGGCCTTATTTGCCTTAATATGTTTCTTTTAACATGATTGTTACTAGATTTATATTAGGATTGCCTCTTATGTTAAGATCGTGTTCCTGTCGGACGTTGCTTAGTGAAATCGGTTCTTCCCGAGCAGCTGATGGCCGATTTCTGAATTATACGTTTGATTCAGGAATATTATCTTCACATAAGATTCATCGGAGTACTAGCCGATTCTCTGTTAGCTTTCCAGTATCGGCTAGGTTATTGATTTGTGTATTTATTATTCTTCACTATATTTGGATCAAGCGGCTGATGCTGTCTCGGTGTAGCCGATCCATTCCAGTCACTTGGCCCAAATATGGCCTAGAATAGCATATATACATCCATGGATTTCCTTAGCCGATCCCGTGGGGATCTAACCTAACGCTTAACGTACACTATCTTGTTTTTCTTGTTGATTAGCAGATCAAATCAACTGGCACGCCTGCACGTTGTAGGCAGCCAAGAAGGACCTGCACTGGAGTCAAGCAGATCTCCCAGGCCAGCGCGTGAGAGAGATTTCTCGTCAACACAAACGCCGATAGTCCGTCCACGATCGGCTAGGGCCGATCCATCACGACTTCTTCGACGAAGAGGATGAAAACAATGACTACTACAATGAAAAAGAAGTCGATGATGAAGAATCGGCCAACCCCCAATGGTGCCCTTCTGACCTCTTCACAAAGACGCAGAAACGAAGAATTCAGAGGCTGAAGCGTGAAGGAAGGGAAGAAGAAGTTCGACAGATGATCCAAGAACGACACCGTCGGCTAGGCAAAAAGCAAAAAGCAATGGAGGCCCAAAAAGAAAGCTACGCCACCCGACGAGGATCAAACCAGAGAGACCTTAGCCGATCAAGCCAGGAGGGCAGCCAAGGAAAAAGGAAAAGCTTCTGCATCGGTCAATATGGTATTCATATTGCCAGCCGAATTCGGCGCCCCTGAGGCCGATGCAGACAACATTGAAGATGCCTTGGCCAAACTAGCACTGTCCCTGGATCAAGCAATTTTTGACAAGCCAGAGGGAACCAAAAATTGGCACCTTAAGCCGCTGTATGTAAAAGGCTTCGTCAACGGCAAGCCGATGTCGAAGATGCTGGTAGATGGGGGAGCTGCAGTCAACCTGATGCCCTATGCAACGTTCAGAAAATTGGGCAAGGGAGCCGAAGACCTGATCAAGACTAACATGGTACTCAAGGACTTCGGCGGCAACCCATCAGAGGCCAAGGGGGTGTTAAACGTCAAGCTAACCGTCGACAACAAGACCGTGCCCACGACCTTTTTTGTCATCGACGGGAAATGGGTCTTACAACCTGCTGCTCGGGAGGGACTGGATACATGCCAACTGTTGTGTCCCTTCCACCATGCACCAGTGTCTGCTTCAGTGGGACGGCGACAAGATAGAGATTGTACTAGCCGGCAGGTCAGTAAGCGTCGCCAATGCCGATTTGCCACTTTGGGAAATCGATGGCATCGATTATTTGTCCGGGAAAATCTGGCAAGCCAATTTTCTAAAAGTGTCCGATTCTGCCATACAGCCGATTGAAGACAACGAGCCGCAGTTGCTGCTTTGAACAATACGTCGTGGAGGGCTCAAGCGTCTACGGCATGGACACCGCGGATGAAGATGATGGCAAGCTTGGGCAAGGTTTTACGTCGGCCGACGAATTAGAGGAAATAGACATAGGCTCTAGAGACAGGCCTAGGCCGACGTATATTAGCAAAAAATTATCTTCTCATTATAGATCCCAGCTCATTAATTTGTTAAAGGAATATAATAGTTGTTTTGCTTGGGAGTATTTTGAGATGCTTGGTCTTAGCCAATCTATCGTTGTTCATCAACTACCGATCAAGGTAGGGTATCGGCCATTCAAACAGCCTCCCAGGAGGTTCAAGGCCGATATGTATGATGCGATCAAACTCGAAATCACTCGGCTATACGACGCTGGATTCATTTGGCCTTGCCGATACGTTGAGTGGGTTTCAAAATTGTCCAGTATTGAAAAAGAATGGTAAACTTAGGGTCTGCATCAATTTCAGAGACCTGAATAAGGCTACCCCAAAGACGAATACCCGATGCCTATAGCCGATTTGCTCGTAGATGCTGGTTCAGGCCACAAGATCATCAGTTTTATGGATGGCAATGCAGGTTACAATCAAATCTTTATGGCCGAAGAAGACATTCACAAGACTGCTTTTTGATGTCCTGGAGCAATCGGCTTACATGAATGGGTTGTTATGACATTTGGACTGAAGAATGCTGGGGCAACATATCAATGGGCCACGAATTATATCTTCCACGACATGATCGGCTCTCTGGTGGAAATCTACATTGATGACGTTGTTGTCAAGTCCAGGGAGATAGAGAACCACATAGCCGATCTGAAGCAGGTTTTGGAGCGGACAAGAAAATATGGCCTGAAGATGAACCCGTTGAAGTGCGCGTTCGGTGTGTCGGCCGAACAGTTTCTGGGGTTTCTTGTTCATGAAAGTGGAATTGAGGTTACACCAAGGAGCATCAACGCTATCAAGACGATACAGCCTCCGAAGGACAAGAAGCAACTTCAATCGTTGATCGGCAAAATCAACTTCACCAGGCGGTTTATAACCAATCTTTCAAAGAAGATGGAGCCGTTCACACCACTGCTTCAGCTGAAAGCCGATCAAGCATTCACATGAGGGACAGAGTAGCAGAAGGCTTTGGACAACATCAAGGATTATTTAAGCTCGCCTCTAGTTTTAATATCTCCACAAAAAGGGATACCGTTAAAGCTGTACCTATCAGCCGACGACAAGTCAATCGGCCCAGTCCTAATCCAAGAGGTTGAGGGCAAGGAGAAAGCTATCTTTTATCTCAGTCGACGGCTGTTGGACGCAGAAACGAGGTATTCACCAGTGGAGAAGCTATGTCTGTGCCTATATTTTTCATGTACAAAGCTAAGGCATTATCTGCTATCCAATGAGTGCACAATAATATGTAAAGCCGATGTCGTCAAATACATGATATCGGCTCTAGTGTTAAAAGGGCGAATTGAAAAATGGAGTTTTGCCTTGACAGAGTTTGATCTGAGGTATCAGGCACCCAGGGCAGTTAAAGGACAAGTTATAGCCGATTTTATCGTGGAATACAGAGATGACTCAATCGGCTCAGTTGAAATTATGCCTTGGACATTGACATTTGATGGCTCGGTGTGCACCAACGGCTGCGATATCAGATTGATCATTATTTCGCCTAGGGGGGCAAGCTTTGAATTTGCTTTTTCTATAAACCCCCATGCTACAAACAACCAAGCCGAGTACGAGGCTATGCTCAAAGGGTTACATCTGCTCAAAGAAGTTGAAGCCGACACCATCGAAATAATAGGAGATTCACTGTTGGTCATCAGCAAGTTGTCAGGAGAATATGAATGCAAAAACGATGCGCTGATGGTCTACTATCAACAATGTCGGGAATTGATAGATGGTTTTTGGCTAGTTACCCTAAAACATATCCCTAGGGAGCAGAACACAGAAGCCAACGATTTAGCTCAACGGGCATCGGGCTATAGGCCGATGATAAAATAAATTGGAAAGTTGCCGTCATCACAGCCGACGATTAGAGGTTTGAAGTCTGCAGCTATCTACAGAATCCTTCTCAATCGGCTTCAAGGAACTTGCGATACAAGGCTTTCAGATATGTCTTGCTTGACGAAGATCTTTCTTATCGGACGATTGATGTGGTGTTTCTCAAGTGTTTGGGAGCCGATCAAGCCAAAGTGGCTATCGGAGAAGTTCATGAAGGGATTTGCGGCACACATCAATTGGCTCATAAGATGAAGTGGTTACTTCGGAGAGCAGGGTATTTTTGGCCGACAATGCTGGAGGACTGTTTCAAATATTGTAAGGGTTGCTAGGATTGTCAGAAATTCGGCGCCATACAAAGAGCACCAGCATCGCCTATGAACCCAATCATAAAGCCTTGGCTGTTCAGAGGATGGGGCATCGACATGATCGGGCAGATCAATCCACCCTCAAGCAAAGGACATAAATTCATTATGGTGGCGACAGGTTATTTTACAAAGTGGGTGGAGGCAATTCCTTTGAAGAAAGTTGATTCCAGGGACGCAATCGAGTTTGTTAAAGAGCATATCATCTACCGATTTGGCGTCCCACAAACAATTACAACAGACCAAGGATCTATCTTCATATCGGATGAGTTTGTTCAGTTTGCCGACGACAATGGGGATCAAGTTACTTAATTCTTCACCGTACTATGCACAGGCCAACGGGCAAGCAGAAGCTTCAAATAAAAGTTTGATTAAGCTGATTGAGAGGAAGATTTCTGAGTACCCAAAGCAATGGCAAAGCCGATTAGCCGAATCACTTTGGGCATATCGGATGGCATGCCATGGATCTATCCAAGTCCCTCCATACAAGTTGGTCTATGGCCACGAAGCAGTACTACCGTGGGAGAACATCATCGGCTCAAGATGGATTACCTACAAGATCAGCTCACAGCCGATGATTACTATCACCTAATGATGGATGAATCGGAAGACCTAGTTCTTTCAAGGATGAGGGCCTTGGAGAAAGTCACAAGGGATAAGGAATGAGTAGCTCGCCATTATAACAAGAAAGTCGTGCCTAAATCTTTTGAGGAGGGCAAATCGTGTGGAAGTTGATACTGCTAATTGGATCAAGAGATAATAAATTCGGCAAGTGGTCTCCAAATTGGGAAGGGCTTTTCAATATCCACAAATGCGTCTCCAAAGGGGCCTATATGTTAGAAGGATTGGATGGAGAGGTATTTGGAAGGGCCCTAAACGACAAATATTTGAAAAAATATTACCCAAGCGTTTGGATCAACACATGATTCAGCTCTGTTTGTTCAGCCGATTCGTGTTAGCCGATGTCTTGTATTGAGCAAGCATCGCCTTTAGGTCATTTTTACGCAAAGTTTTCCCCCTAGTTTTCTACAATCGGCTAGTGTTGGCCGACCGTGACGACAACGAAGCACGATTGTGTTAAGTTTATAATTTTGTCGACATCGAAGACATCAACAAAATTAGGGGGGACATATACATACACAAGACCTATGCCGATTACAGAAAGGTGGTATAGAAAGGTGAACATAAAAAAACAAAAAAACAAAAAAAGGCCGACAATCATAACATTGGACAAGATTTTCAAGTTTCAGAATCGGCAATCATGATATTGAATGCAAGTATAAGCCGATTACAGGATAGTTAATTACAAAAGGCCGAAGCCGAATACAAAAGTTTGAGTTTGGCCTAAGCTATTACAATCGGCTCACTGTTTTAGGAAGTCGCTATGGCCGACAACGCCTTGCGCCTGATTTGATCCACTTCTTCAATGTCCCTAGCGTCGTCGGCATCGGACCCAGTCACCGGTCTCACCGCTTTGGTCAGAACCTTCAGATAAGACACGGTCGCCTTGATGCTTGATCGCTTATCTTCAATCTCTTTAGGCAGGCTGGCCATATATTCTTCTTGCATCTGGATCTCTGTGGTGATTTGGACGAGGTCGACTACCATTTGATCCCTTTGCGTGCGAAGCTGCTCAAGTCTGGCGGTCGACTCCGTCTTCAGGACGTCGAAATCGGCTTTCTTGGCCTTGATCTCTTCCTGGCTTGATTTGATCGTGTAACATCCTGAAAATCGAAGAAACTGAAATCGGAAACATAAAAATCGGAATTTTCAAAAACCTTCGCTGGTTGCTTCTTCCTCGAGTTTTGTTGCTTCTTATTTGCCAGCTCAGTTGCATAAACCTAGTTGTGATCAATTCCCTTCAGTGTTTTTGGATGATTTGGAGTTTGTCGGAAAGAAAAACGTGAAATTCAGTATTAGGGATTTTTAAAAGAAATCGGAGAATGAAGTGCGAATTTATGAAAATACGAATTGGGAGAAATAGAATAGTAATTGTGGTTGGGGAAGATAAATTAGGACACAAAATAAATAATAAAATATTTGGGAGTCTTACTCGGAATCTCGGAAATTTTTGGAAAATAAATGGGTGAAGTATGAAAATTAGGAAAAGGGATTTAAATAAATAAATATGAAAAATATTGTGGGAAAATAAAAGTGGGGAAAAAGTTGAAAATATTGTATTAAAAATTATTTTTGTGAATATAGGAATTTACTTTGGAATTTTTAGAGGGAGGAAAATTGAAATAGGAATTAAAAATCAAAACCGATAAAATTGCAAAATTGCACTTGTTCACGCCGCGCCAAGTGTTCGACGCGCGTCCGCGCCCGCCGCGCGCGCGACACGCGCAGCGCGCGCTCGCGCGCCCGCGCCCGCCCGCTCGCACCGCGTGCGCGCCGCCCCTACCCCCGCGCGCGCCACGCGCCGCGCGCATGCATGCCGCCGGCCCGCCGCGCCTCGCGCCCGCGCTCGCCGCGCCCGTGCACGCCCCTGCCCGCGCTCGCGCCATCGTCGCCGCGCGCGCCGACCCGCGCCGGACCCCGCTCGCGCGCGCCGCGCGCACGACTCCGTAAGCGGCCCCGCGCCCGCGCCACGCCCTTCCGCCACGTCGCATGCGCCCGAGCCGGCCCGAGCCCTAGCGCCGCCGCGTGGCATCCGAGCTGCGCCGGCCCCCTCCTCCATCTTCTCTCCCAGCCACGCCTATAAAAGGGCGGCGACCCCGCCCTTGCCGCACCGCCGCCGCCCTCCCTTTTCCCTTCCCGAGCCCAAAAGCGCCGTTGCCGCCGTGCGCCGAGGTCCCCCGTGCCCCACCACGCCTCCCCGAGGGCCGCCGTCGCTGGTAAGCCCCGCGGCCGCCCCCTGTTTCCTTGTGCACTAGCGCCGCCGCAGCCTCTTTTTGGTGCGCCACGGTCGAGCACCTAGCGTGCAATAAACAGTGGCGCTGGAAAAAGAAAAAATAAAATAAAATAGGAAAAATTTGGAAAAATTTTAGGAAATTGGGAAAAATGTTTTGGAAAGATTTGAGTAAAATTTTGGGCAAAATTAAATTGTTCTCTGGTATGTTTTCTCGGTGCGAAAATTTGAAATCAAAACCGGACTTTTCCGAAATTTCGTTTGCGTCGTTTTTGAATCCGAATTTCGTTTAGATCTTTCTCGTCATTCAAATATGTTTCTCTTTTGTGCTCGGACCTTCAAAACCTCAAGCACCAATCCCTCCGCGGATATTTTCAAATCCATTTTCTCGAACAAATCGCGATCGTCGTTTTGCGAAAACCCTAAGTCGTCGACCCAATGTCAAAACTTGGAGTTTTCCGGGGCGATCTTAGTACAAACATAAGTAGGAATTTGGGCTTAGCGCTTGGAATCGTTTCTGAGGCTTTTTCGGATCTTTTCGACCTTTTGGTGTTATATGGGATTCTAATTCGGAGTCCATTGATTTTTCGCACGTACGGGTAGCACTGAAGAGACCGGCATCGACCCCGTTGAAGACACCACTCCACAAGCGTGCGAGCAAGGCAAGTCATCACACTCTTTGAACATATTGATCCTACTTTGCGAAATGATGTTGATTTCAATTACAAATTGCATGCTATACACAAATGAGTACCTATGCTTGGTATACCCTGCTTTGATATTGATTACCTTTAGAATTATTCTTTGTAACCTTCGATGTGATATGACCGGAGGCTAACTTCGGTAAAAATGCTTAGCCCTGCTTATACTAGATCCTTGCATACTCATGATTTTACAAAGAAGCTTTATGCTTGGGCAACTACCTTAGGGAAGGTAGTTGAGATGCGGCCTGTGGAGACATGAGCGCCACATGGCCATGAGATTGATGAACCAAGTTTGATGAAAATTGAAAGTACTATACAAATGTTTTAGATTGGGGCGGCCGGATGATTTGGGTGGATTCCGGAAAAGGCAAGTGCCGACCCTGGTCAATTAAGGACCGAGCCATGAGATAGCCGGGAAACGAGCCAGTACAACCGTACTTCTCGAATGGGTATAGACCTAGCCGACTAGATAGCCGAGCGGAGGCAGTATCCTTGCATAGATGGTTCTTCATGATGTGGTTTATGTGATGAGGATGAGGCTACGGCCCATGTTGTGGATGGTGGAATTAAATCGATATTAATTGAACTTAAAGATTGAGAAAGTTTTCCCTTACCCGGTGCACGGAACTCCTCTCCGCTAGAAAATGACGGCTAGAGTGCATGAGGGCTTAAGTTCATGGAGCGGGTACGCCAAAGTGAGGTTATCGAAAGGCTTTGCCGTGACCGTCTCATGTGTTGGGACGTAGGCTCATTCGTTGGTGTCGCGGATTACGGGTAAAGTGTACATCCACTTGCGGTGTGAATGACTCAATCTATTCGAATAGCCGTGCTCGCGGATATCGAGCATCGTGGCAAGACTTTTGCTTGGCTAGACTTTAAACTTAAAACTGCTGGGATGGGTTTGCATGATGATTTCATTTGGTGAATCAACTTCTCGAGATGCGAGAAGGGGTGGATTCCCTAGAGAACCATGACGAATCGGAGGCGGGAAGCCATCCTTGGAATCACGATGGATGGTAGACAGAACCGTCGCCGAATTAATGAACTATGGAACTAAAACTTGACTTGGCTAGTTGTTAGGCTTGTGAAAAGATTTGTGAAAATTGGCTTTATGCAAAAGAGCTGCAGCCATTCCTTGAATAACCCTATCATATGCATCACTTCCGTGTTGGCTTGCTGAGTACGGTTGGTACTCACCCTTGCTATACGCACAAACCTTCGAGATGGTGGGAATGAAGAATCGGAGGATCCTTACGCTTACTACCGGGAGGGCGAAGAAGCGATGGCGCTTACTAGGTCTTAGCCCCGGTCGTTGCTGTGGCAACCGACATGCCGCCGCCTCTATTCCGCCGTATCTAATTTACGCTTTTGTGTTGTATCAGGACCATGAGGTCCTGTGTGGTGAACATTGCCTTCGGGCCTATCGTTGTAATAATTTCGTTGTAAGACTATTCGTGCATGTGCACTGATTATTCAGATCGTATTTCGTGGGTACCAACTACTCGATCCAGGGAAATGGTACTAAGAACACGAAAGATTCCCGTTCCAAAAACGGGGGTCCACAGATCGCGGCAGTCAGCGACTGGTTCTCCCGGCGATTGGCAAGGCCGGCTATTTGCCCAGGCTCGCTCGTACTTCACAGTATGCCTCCGGGGAAGGTGGCGGGGACGATCGCGTCGACCACGGCGTCGCGGTGGCTCTGGATTTCCTTAAACCGAGAACGGATTGGGCCATAGTCGGCTACCAGCGTGTCTAGAGAAATGTCTAGCCGATTGCCGATATTGGCTAGAGCCGCTCTGAGGTCTGCATCGAGCGGCACCAGCGCCATCTCGCCTCCTTCATCAGGGTCTTCAAACTCCGACAAGTCGAAGCCCAAGAGACGGCTATGTTCTGCAAAAAGAAAGCAACAGTTAGAAAATTAACAAACTTACCAAGCCGGTTGACGAAGATGAACGAGGCTTACTGTGGGCATTGGAGCTGGAGTGGGTTCCATGTCGGCTTGGTTACCGCCCGTAGCCGAGGTGACTTCCTCGTCAACATGGCCACTGCCCGCAGCCGATTGGGTGTGCTCACTTGGCACCTAGGGGGCAGGCGTCGGCGCGCGTGGTGGCTGCACAGAGAGTTACTTGAGAACCGGCTAAGCAATAAAAGGAGTATGGTGATAGGAACTTACTGATCGCAAGAGAGCCGATTTCTTCCTGGTCACGCGCTTTGTTCTCTGTCGATTCAAAGATACAGTGAAGGCGTGAGTAAATGCAGATGAGTGGTTTAAAAAGGGGTGAAGTGTGAAGTCACTTATCGTTACCGGCCGAGCAAGGCGCCTCGGAGGACTTGGAGTTTTCTGGATGCTGCTCTCGTCGGCTGATGGAGTTGCGGCGTACTTCTCCGAGCTGGAATCAGCCGCGGCTTCATTGATAGTATCTGTAGCCTCTTCATCCTCCACTTCTTGATTCAAGAAGGCCTTCACAGCCGGGTCGATTGGAGACGAATCGTGGTCGGCTGGGGCTCGCTTTGCCTTCTTGGCCGCCCTCTTCCTTGCTTCAGCAGCCGGAGTAGCAGTAGCCGACGGCTGGGCCCTCTTCGTCCAGCGGAGCGGCTCACGGGTTTGGCCGTGAAGCAGTGTGCCCACCTTCGGCGCGTTGAAGCCGATTGGAGATGGCGCCAGCCCGCACCCGTTTGGCAGGACGCCGAGCACGTAATTGATCACCACTCCGCTTTGGCTCATTGGAGGAGGGGAATTGTCGATCATCTACAACAGAAACAAATTATGGTTAGCCAACATAAACAAGAGCTGGAAGACGTGCTTACAGACGGAGCTCTGTTCGGGTCGACGATGGTCAGATACATTGTAGCCGATTGGTGAAACAAGTGTTGTTTCCACTTGCCCCACCACCGGTTGAAGATCGGTGATTTGGTTATCGCCAAGTTGATTCTGTCTATGCTGCCGAGAGGAGGAGTTGGGAGTTGAAGTAGCCGAAGCATCATTATACTACCTTCGATTCTTCCCCTCGGCTGGATCTTATCGGCAAACCACAAGCCGATTGGCAGCTGGCTCATTCCAAACTGCCTCGCCGCCACCATTGTGATGATAGAACTCGTAAGTCTTGGTGACGTTGCGGCCTTGATGGATGCCGACGGGGAGGATGTAGGGGGTGATAGCGGTGACGAAGATTTCCCTCGGCGCTGTGTATTCTTCTGAATCGAGCTCATTTAGCCGAAGACTGTCTGGCTGCTCAAATTCAAAGAAGTCTTCGTATGGAAACCAGATCTTGGAGGCGTTTGGAAAGCCGTTGTATAGCTGATCAAACCACTCCATGAAATCTTCGGCTGTCAGTCTTGAGCCCGGATAGGTCGAAGCAGCCTCACCATACGACATCGGCTGCCGAGTGGTTTTTTCCTCATCATCCACAATCCTCAGCTCTATCAACGGGAAATCGACATGAAGTGGAGCAAGCTGTTCGGCTATCTTGTACAAATGCAGGTTAAGCTAGAGCTGCAATAGCCACCATGGACCTTCGGTGCCGACGGACTGCTTGGAGGCCAGCCGAGCCGAAGCCGAACCCAGGACTTGGTATAGATAACCCAATAGGTACTTGCCTAACAGGATTTTCTTTTTCTCCACTAGAGCTTCGGCTACATGCTGCCAGTTGCTGGTTGGACCGCAGCTAGACCCACAAAACACAAACTTCTCCAACCACATGAGGAAGAAGACGGTGTGCTCCCTTTCCAAGATCGGCCCATCCCTCATGTTCATAGAGATGAAGCCGCTCCAGCCGCCAATGCTTTTGGTCTTGAAGACGTGTTGGCACTTGCACTGAAGATCGCTTGGGCAGACCATGGAATGATGTCCAGGCCGGTCATCATCATCACCACATCCATCAGAGTGGGGGTCATCGGTCCTTGTCTAAACAGGAAAGCGTCAAGTGTATCGGACCAGAAGTAGTGAGCAACCGATAGAAGGGACTCGTTCTTGGGCATGTCGGGTATCGTCAGTCCTAAGCACTGATATATTCCAAGCTCGGTCCAGTGCGTCTTTTTCCTAGCCGGCATCCTTAGATACCAGGCTGGCCAGGATTTGTTAGTTGACGTCCACGACTTGAAGGCTCGAGTCCAATATGACAGATTAGGGGTTGAAAACCTAAAGGGGATCCGATTGGTTTCTGCGTTTATCATTTCGCTTGGATCCAAGTTGCCGATCGGCCCTAGGAAATATTGGTTCTGATGGACTAAGTTGGGGATTGCGATTAGGTGAGCTAAGTGCTACAGAACAAGGAAAAGAATAGTGTAACACCCTGAGAACCGAAGAAATTAAAATCGGAATTTAAAAAAAATCGGAACTCACAAAAAAAACCTTTTGGAGTCATTGCTTATTATCGCGTTTTTTGATCTTATTTGCCAGTTCGGTTGCATAAGAGTCTCTTCTGGAATTACTTTGATGTAAAGTTGGATAAAGCCCTAAGCTTTGAAATCCCAGCTGGTGAAAAAGATTTCAATATATATATATATATATATTTGAAAAGAGCGTATATAAAATTTGGTGGCTTGCAAAAGGGTATTTTAAAAAGGATATATTTTGATTTAAACCCTAATTGGTGGAGAAAAGATAATAAATATATGGGATTGGATGATAAAATATTTTTGAAAAAGAAATATGAAATTAGAAATTTATTCCTAATAAAAAACCATATTTTCTTGAATTTAAAGGAAGAATTAAAATAGATACGAAAATATATTTGGAATAATAAAAAGTGGGGAAAAAGTTGAAAATATAATTTTAAAAATTTTTCTGGGAATATTAAAATTTATTTTGAATTTTTAGAGTGGAAAGAAATAGAAATGGGAAAATAGGATTTTAATTTGGGAAAAATAGGAATTCGCACTCTTCATTTCGCGACGGTGTTCGACCGCGTCAGGGTCCTCGCGCGCGCGACACGCGTCGCGCGTCGCAGCCGCTTGCCGTACTCGCCCGCGTCACCACGTTCCCGCATAGCGACCGAGCACCCCGCGCCTGTGCGCCGCGTCAGCACGTGCGCCCGCACCATGCCGTCGCCACGCCGCTGAAGATCGCCCAGTGCGCGCCATGCCGCCGCCGTGCCACGCGTCGAACGCCGCGCCGCGCCGAACAAGGACACCCGCGCACGCGCGCTCGCACTGATGACACCGTCCCGCGTGCACAGCCACCGCCGGTACAGCCGCGCCATCCCGCGGACATCGAAGTCGTCGCTGTACCCGCCCGTACGCACGCGCCATGCTCACCGTACATCCCGCGCATGCTCACAGCTCGCCAGTGTCACATACATGCCCGCACAGTGTTGCCAGGAAGGTCGCGCGTCAGCCACGTCGCCGCGACGTGCGCACGCACGCGCGCGCTCTGCAGCCGACCGCCGCGTGGCCGCCCGACATCCGCCTTTCCCGAGCACCCCGCGCGCTATAAATAGGTCCCTAGCTTCCCTTCACCTCGCCGCACATCGCCAACGCCATTCCACTCCCCTATCTCCTTTGCTACCATCGGAACGCGCCAGAACACCACGAGGTTAGCTGGGGACCGAATCCGCGTCGCCGTCGCGTTCTCCGCCGTCCGCCGGTCGCCGGAGCTCGCTGCCGCTCGCCACCGGTAAGTCACTGCCCCATGGTTCCATTCCTGGGTAGCTAGTGTCGACGTGGACGCGGTCGGCCGGGAACACCGCGCCACCACGCCGGCTCGCCGGGCGCCGAAGGGGGGGTAGACACCCTCAGCGTCTAGGAGAGAGAATGAGCGTCGGGTAGAGAAAAAAAGGAAGAAAAGAAAAAGGAAAAGAAGAAAAAGAAAAGAAAAGGAGAGAAAAAAATTAGAAAAATAGGGAAAAATTCTAGAAAAATTGGGAAACATTTTTGGGGATTTTTGGGAAATATTTGTGCAAAAATATATGGTTTTCTCATATGTTTTCCTCGGAGAAAATTCGGATTCCAAAATAAGATTTTTGATACTTCGCTTTTCGCGTAAATTTTCTTGAGAGTTTAATTATTACTCCTTGCCTTTTTAAAATATGATTGGCCTTCTAACTCACCACATCTAAATGGAAAATCCTTTCAAACAACATTTATTGGCTTATCGCCTTATCTTTAATCAGTATTTTGGCAAAAACCCTAAAAACAACCCTAACTCGTTTTTTTCATCGGATTTCATTCAAATTCCTTCCCTAACTCGAATAAAATCGCGGTAGATATTTTAGAGTTCTTTTATGGTTTTTCTTGATATTTTATTCGTTCTTATTGAATTCTGATCGAATTCAACCTTTCTTTTCGCACGTATGGATAGCATCCGAAGAAGCAGCTACTGACTACGTCGAATACCCCACTCAACAAGCGTGCGAGCAAGGCAAGTCATCACACTCTTTGAACATATTGATCCCAATTACGAAATGGTGTTGTTTTAAACTTTAAACATGCATGCTATACACAAAGAATTACCTATACTTGTTATGCCCTGCCTTGTTATTGATTACCTTTAGAATTATTACTTGTAACCCTCGATGTGATACATACCACCAGAGATTATCTTCGGTAAAATGCTTAGCCATGCTATTCTTAGATTCATGCATACTCATGATTTTATATAGAGCTTTATGCTTGGGCAACTACCTTAGGGAAGGTAGTTGAGATACGGCATGTGGAGACATGAGCGCCACAATGCCATGAGAATGATAAAAAGGGTTTTGATGAAAAGCGAAAGTACCAAACAAATGTTTTAGACTGGGGCATGGAAGATTTGGGTGGATTCCGGAAAAGGCAAGTGCCGACCCGGTCATTAAGGACCGAGCCATGAGATAGCCGGAAACGAGCCAGTACAACCGTACTTCTCGAATGGGTATAGACCTAGCGAGTAGATAGCCGAGCGGAGCGCGTACCCGCATAGTGGTTCTTATGTATGAGATGAGATTGGAAATGGATGATTGAAAATCGGAATTTATTATAACTTGATGAATGAAGTCTTTCCTTACCCCGGGTGCGCCAGAACTCCTCTCACTGCTAGAAAATGACGGCTATAGTGCATGAGGGCTAAAGTTCATGGAGCGGGTACTGCCAAAGTGAGGTTATTGAAAGGCTTTGCCGTGACCGTCTCATGTGTTGGGACGTAGGCTCATTTGTTGGGCAGTCACGGAGTACGGGTAAAGTGTACATCCACTGCAGTGTGAATGAATCAATCTATTCGAATAGCCGTGCTCGCGGATATGGAGCATCGTGACAAGACTTTCGCTTGGCTAGACTCTAAACTTTAAAATGATGGGATGGGTTTGCATGATGATTCTTATTCACCGGTGGATCAACTTCTCAAAATGCGAGAAGGAGTGGACTCCCCAGAAAAACCATGACAAACTGGAGGCGGGAAGCCATCCTTGGAATCACGATGGATGGTAGACAGAATCGTCGCCGACTTAATGAACTGTGGAACTAAAACTTGACTTGGCTAGCTGTTGGGCTTGTGAAAAGATTTGTGAAAATTGGCTTTATGCAAAAGAATCCCCAGCCATTCTTTGAATCACCCTATCATGTGCATCATTTCCGTGTTGGCTTGCTGAGTACGGTGGGTACTCACCCTTGCTATACGCACAAACCTTCAGATGGTGGAAATGAAGACTTGGATGATCCATATGCCTACTACCAGGAGGGCGAAGAAGCCGATGGCGCTTGCTAGGTCTTAGTCTCCGGTCGTTGCCTGTGGCAATCGACAAGCCGCTGCTTTCATTCCGCTGCCTTACCTAAATTCTACTTTTGATTGTATCTGGACTATGAGGTCCTATATGTTGGATATTGCCTTCGGGCCTATATTGTAATACTTTTGTTGTAAGACTATTCGTGCATGTGCACCTGATTATCCAGTACTGCATTTCGTGGGTACCAAACTACTCGATCCAGGGAAATGATACTAAGAACACGAAAGATTCCCGTTCCAAAAATGGGAGTCCACAAATAGGGAATTATGAAGAGGTAGAAACTAAATTGCAGAAAGGAAAAGGGGATGAAGCCGATGAACTTACCTCGGGGTACAATGGCTGCTGCGACGCGTCGGCGGGAGTGCTTGAGGAAGCCATTGCTGGGGATCGACGCCTCTCGCGGTTCGCCGGAGAGGATGCGGGCTTCGGGTCACCGAGATCGCCGGGAAGGTCGCTAGAGGGATCAAAAGGAGCGGGAATTTGAAAAAGCAGCAAATCCGCGATATTATCTTATCACGGACTTGGAGAGCAAGTCGGTTGTGATGCGATCAGCTACGAGGCCAGTCGACTGAAGTTGAGTCGGACAAGGACAGCCGATAGCCGATTCCGAGTCAAAGGAGAAGATGGAACTGTTTCCGATGAAGGTGCTTAATGATAAACAGAAGATTCGGTTCCCAAATTGCGCGTTAAAGATATTGCCATCTATGGATAGAGTCCTGTAACGGCAAGTGTATCTGTATACTAGGAATTTGTTTAGATCTCCTATTGTAATGCGGCATGGGACCACGTCCTGAAATATTGTCGTACCGTGTACAGTAGATTAGTTAGCAATCGTGTTTGGCACGGACTGTGTTGTACTTGGGTATAAATAGGACCCGAGACCCCTGTAACAAAGATGAATAATACACAATCTATCAACTTTCGGCGCATTGCCTCCTATTTTCTTCAGACAAACACTTGATCCGGCTTCAGGCTGCATCGTTTCGATCCCCGGATAAGGTAAATGTTTGTCATTAGTGGTGTATCTTGTCAAATTTAGTGCTTCCATCGCTATGAGACTCTAGATTCAATGATTTGCGCTGCGCTAGTTATCATATATCGCATATAATCTAGAACAATGTCTAGATCTATCTTGACATCGGCCTGTTTCCGTCAAGAACCAGCAGTCGATAGAGCTAGATCTAGGGGTTGTCCTAGGTTATATGCGGTATCCACCGTCTCGAGGGGTTTACATCAGCTATAATAGATCTGATGATTCTTTTTATACTTAATGCTGCATCAACTTGACCTATTAAGTCGTTCTTACAGCTCTTATGATCCATTCGGCTAGATGTATATGCTTAGAGACAGTACCGGGGTTTCAGCCAGCCTTATCTGTTTTAATATTCTTTTGGTATGTTTCCTATTAGATTTATTAAAGCCGCCTCTTATATTAAGATCTTACTCTGGTTAAATGCCCTAAACTAGAATCACTGCACACCCACGGATGACTGGCGATCTAGGCTTAGCGCATTTAGCTTAGATCAATATCTTTTCATAAGATGTATCGGAGTACTAGCCGATTCACAGTTAGTCCTACAGTATCGGCTAGGCTATTAAAGTATATATATATATATATTATCCTTTTGTATATTTAGATTAAGTGGTTAATACTATCTCGGCATAGCTGATCTATCCCAATCACTTAGTTTAAATTTGTTTTGGGATAGCATATATATATGTTAATTGATTCCCTCAGCTGATCCAGCAGGATCTAACCTAACCCTTAACGCATACATCTTTGTTTTTCTTGTTGGTTAACAGATCAAATCAACTGGCACGCCCTGTATTTCATAGACAACCGAGAAGGACCTGCACTGGAGTTAAGCATTTCTCCCAGGCCAGCGCATGAGAGAAAATTCTCATCAATAGCTTCTCATCGTAAGTCTTTTGCCTCGTTCACTAAAGCTGCTTCTGACGTCATAAGCTCACTCTTCTTATTGTGCAGAGGCCGGCGAGGCCATAGCTTACGCTGAGAGGCTCGGGATGTGCGTCAAGGGCGCCACCCTTATGGCCGAGAAGCTTTAGGCACGACTGGACTGCACCAAGGAGCTTCTCAAGTCCTCCGATGCCGCACGCAAGGAGGCCGAGGACAACCTGGCGCCCTCGGAGGCGGCGAGGGTTGAGGCCAAGGACAAGCTGGCGGCCTTGGAGGCATCGTGTGTCGACGCGGAGGAAAAGCTCCTTATGCAGGTCGTCTCTTCATCTTTCGCGCGCAAATCGGTGACCTTGAGGATCGCATGGATTCAGCCGAGGCCCGGTCGGCGTAGTATCGGGAGAGAGTTTGGGCACTCCTCGCCGAGGTCGATGCTGTCACAACCCGATTTTTGTTCGGGATTAAAAATCATTAAATAAATCATTTTCCAGAAATTAAATAAAAAGGCAAAAGAAAGTTATCAAGTGAAAGTATTAGGTAAATTCAAATTTCCTTTAAAAATCTTGGCTGGAAATATTTTTGAAATATTCTCCATGCCCTAAAGTATTCTCTGAAATTTTCCGTGAAATTTTGGAGCTCCAGAAATAATTTTTAATGCTACAAAGAGCATTCCAGTAATTATTGAATAAATAAATTAATCACCAAATGGTCTGGATATATTTTTATTAAATGCTTTGAGTGTCCATCTATTTTTAAGAATTTTCTTGGAATTATTTGAACACTGGAAGTATTTATAAAAATTCCAAAACCATTTATGTGATTAATTTAAATGGAAAAACAAATAAAAGTCCTCTCCTGTTCTCGGGCCGCTTCAGCCCATTCCTTCTTGAAGTCCGCTTTTCCTCCCGCTCGCGCGTGCCCTCCTTTTCTCTCTCCTTTCACGGCCGGCCCGGTGGCCACGGCCCATCTCCGCGCGCTGTGCCAAAAGTCTAATCTGTGTCCCTCCTTTCTCGGGCCGATGACGAGTGGGGCCCGCTGTCATCCCCTTCCTCCGGCTCAACCGCCATTGCCGCCGCTGCCGCAACCTCGCCGCCGCGAATCCCGCCGCCCCGCTCATCCCGCGCTCGCCCTAAAGCCGCGCAATCAAGCCGCCGGCTTCCCCTTTATTTTCCCCAAATCTCGTGCCTTCAATCGCCGTTTAAACCCCCGCGCCTTTTCCGTCGCCGGCCACCGCCTCTCCCCGAGCCTATAAAATGCCCCCGTCGAGCTCCCCCTCCCTTTTCCCCAATTTTCCCGAGCTCGCAGCGCTCTCACCGCCTCTCCCCGCGTTGCCCCTCTCCCCGCCGCTCGCCGTCGCCCTCCCGGCTGAGCGCCACCGCCGTTCGAGCCCCGCGCCGCGTTCCCGCGTCCCGCCGCACCCGGCCGCCTGCTTCCGCGCTCGGATCACCGCCGGAGCGCCTTGCCGCCGTGCGACCCGAGCCGCCGCCTCCGGCCATCGGTTCCGTCGTCTCGCCGCTCCCAAGCCGCACCGCCTCCTCCATCGGCTCTGCCGCACCCTTCCGAGTGCCGGCCGCCCCTTGGCCATCACCAAACGCGGCCGGACACCGTCCGCACCGTCATCCCGAGCACCGGCCTCCGCCTCGTTCGCCGCCGTTTGCCCTCGTCGCCTTCCTACCGCGCTCAGTGAGCCGCCTCCCCTCCTCTCCTTTTCGCCCTCCTCCGCCGCCCTCCGTCGCTCGCCGCCACGCTGTCGGCGACCATCGGGTCGCGTGCGCCGCCGTGTGTGCCGTCGCTGGCCGTCGTCGGCCGTCGCCGCCTCTCAACCACCCGATCTGCCTCGTGGCAGATCGTGGCCGTCCATCCGGCTGCCCGTGTGGCTGCCGCGTGGCCGCCGCGTCGGCGCCACGTGTGCGCCATGTGGCGTGCCCGCCCGTGGATCACCGTGGACTTGGTCCACGGTGGACCGGCCCGTGGACCGCGCGCTGCCGCGTGGCGTCGGCCCTTGGCTGCGCGTCGGCCTAGCTAGCCGACGTCGGCATCCGGTTCGCTAACGTCATGCCGCGCCGTGCCCGCTGATGTCAGCCCTCAGCTGCTGACGTCAGCATCAGCCTTTTTTCCTTTAAAAAATAAATAAAAATTGCGCAATAAATTTAATTAATTCCTAGAATTTATTTGAATGTTCCAAAACTTTTAAAATTCATATCTAATTCATTTGAACTCCAAATTGGGCCATTCAAATTGCAAAATTTATCTAAAATTGAGCTCTACATGTTGGTTTAGTTTTCATGTACTGTTATTTAATTTTTATTAGGTTTTTCCTTGTTTTGCGTGCCAGCGTGTAGTTTCCATCGTTTCGGAGTTCGTGCTCGCGAAGAGTTTAGAAGTTGGTTGGAAGAAGCAAGGCAAGTCACACTCCCCTTGAAGCATATTGAACCTATTTTACAAATGTTTTACTGTTTGCAAATAAAATTGTATTGTTTTGCTAATTACATGAAATGATGGGATTACCTATCTGTTTGCTTGTGCCATACCCTTTTGATATCCGTCCTTTGTCAAACCTTGGGTGATAATTTGACTAGCTTTAGTCACTTACATGACTTCTGCTAGAATTATATGCTTAGCCATGCTTATTTACCACTAGCTCACTAAATGGGATAATCACACTAGCTAAACTTAGTTCAGTTGAGCTGCAAGCTCGGAACACCTGGTCATGTTTTATTGGTCGTAATATCCCAACTAAAATATGACTAAATGGTGGGCTGTGGGTGCATGGTTTTGGCTTGTCGCATCCATGGAAATTAAGGACCGGTTCATGGGAAACCCTGGAAGACATACAGTGCTTACCACAAGCAAGAATGGGCAACTGCTGGATCTGTAGTATAGCTTTTCCCTAGCCGATGATCCGTGGCAAGGGTGGGCGTGATGGAGTTTCAGTCTGTTAGTGATATGCCCTAGAGGCAACATGGAGATGTTGGATATCACGTCAATGTTTATGTATTTATGAATAAAGTGTTATTCAGTTCCATGAAATAGACATCTTGTATTGATCAATAAGTACGTGACTTATTTATGAGACTCGATATGTATGAATCTATTTCTAAATGATCCTCGATCATATATCATATTATTGGAACAAATATGATTCTAAGATCGGCATGTTTATTGATTGATGATCATGTCTCATAGATCATGGGTATGGAGATACCAAATCAATAAACATGAACATATGTGTTAGAGAACACATTGTTGGATAGACCCACCATGAGACACTACAGGAATCAATGTGCCATTAGTTGGTCTCGGGTAGTGTTGGTATAAAGTCCTTAGACTTAAGATCACCATGGATTCCAACATGTGTAGTAGCCTACTTTGGGACTACCAAACGCTATTCCGTAATCGGGTAGTTATAAAGGTAGTTTTCGGGTTTGCTATGAAACATGGAGTGGGATGTGAGTGATCAAGATGGAATTTGCCCCTCCTTTGGAGAGATATCTCTGGGCCCTCGAGGTAATGGATTATGGAAATGCATGGCCATGCTAAGTTGATTGAGGAGTCAATCAACGGACGGATAATCCAATACGGTTCGAGTGAATGGTTAAGCTATTGAAGGGATGGCACACATCTTGCCTATAGCTTAAGCGGTATCGTGAGGCAAAGGGATTTGTGTACACATTACGGGTTCGAGCCGATATTATTCTTGTATACTATGGTGTCAATATGTGCTGCTAGGCGCCGTTGACGGTCGGTGAGTTGGACTCGAGCCGACGATCGGCTAAGTTAGACTATAGCCGAAACCGAGTATATCGAACCTACGTGGTCGCACGCTTAAGGGGATAAGAACAGGCATTTGAGTTGGACTCGGATACGGCTCGATCGGATAGGGATCCGATCGGATAGAGTCCTATGGGCTTACGACGTATGGGCGCCAACTCTATGAGATACGGATGAGATCCGATTCAAAAATAGAGTCCTAATCGGCCACTAGTCCTAGTCGGTCAACTCTATATAAAGGAGGGAGGGGTGGAGAGCTGGGACACGTCAATTGCATCGTGTGCAACAGAAGTCGCCGAGATCAATCTCCCACGAAACCCTCCCCACTTTCGAGCCAAACCCTAGCCTTGCATCGCGTGCTAGCACACGGGTGCTCGGCGTTATGTCCCCGGACGTGTGGATACCGGTAGAGGCGCTGCTACGTTGCGCGCTCTTGATCGGCGGATCGGCTGCAATCGGAGCGATCGGCCGTGGTGGAATCGGCTGCGGTCGGGCGCATCGGAGCGAGGCGTGAGAACGCGCCGGACGACTCGAATCGGGCGATTGGCGAATCGGCGTCTCCGGGAATCGGCTACCTTGTTCGGATCGGATTGCCCCGATTGGCTATTCCGCGCACTCTACTCCAATCGGTAACGATCTATCGGCCCTTACTTGCAAGTGTTCTGGTTTGCGCGGTAAAAGTTTTTGTTTTCGGCTAGCGTAGCCTCCGCGTAACCCTTCATTGGTATCGAGCTAATCTTGCTTAGTTCGGGTTTTAGATTGGATCGGAACAAGTTTTGTGCACGGGTTGATTAGATCAATCGGTTTTACGGGATCTGTTGAGGAGAGTTAATGGTAATTGCGTTCCTTGATAGTGTATCGGAACGGCGTAATGTGATTACGTCGAAGCAATTTCCATATAACTCGGTTTGAGTCGGCTTCGAGATAGCGTTCCTTGATAGGGTATCGGAACGTATAATGTGATTATGCTGAAGCTATCTCGTAGTCCGATCTTGTTTCTTGCCTCGCGCCTACGCAAACCATCTCCCTTGATAGTGTATCGGGACGGCATAATATGATTATGCCGACATGGTTTCCGTAAGCGATTTCATAGATTGGATCTATGAATTTCCGACCGCCATGTGCGTACCCCCTTATAGGTCGTCTCGATGTCGTATCTCTGCGATAACTAGAAAACGTTTCTACGCCTAACTTGTTTTTGCAGAGAATGCTTTGAGATGGTATGGCCCTATTGTATGTATGAGATGCATGTGATGCATGTAATATTCTTTCATATGTGCAATCCCTGTAATATTCTTTCATACGTGCAATGCTTGTAATATTCTTTCACGACCTGCGAGTCGATGTAATCTTCAATTAGAGCTTCTTTAGTAGTAGCTTAGTTTGAAGAAATCAAGCATTCGGCACTCGAAAGAACGGTGATGAAGATGGAGATCCTCACCGGCATGGAGATGGAGATCACCATGTGAAGGGGGCCATACTATTTCACTATATGCTATTCTTCTTGCTTTCATATGTGATATGTTTGTTTGATAGGATAGCATCCTCGCAAAATTAAGTAGTAAATGATGCCCTTCCAAATGTTGCACCGTCACCGTTATGCTCGTCAATGGTGGGTCTGTCAAAGCAGAGTGCCATTCTCTATCATAACACGAGGGGTATATGTCGGACATATACATGCAGGAACATTTGGTTTACTTAACAAGGCTATCAAAACAGTTTTGGGCCTTGGGGCATAGGTTGGGGCCGGGGCATGGAGATGCCACACCAACAACAAGAGTCACATAGAGATGTGATTAGCAAGGAGTTGCTTACCGATGTTATTAATCTTCTAGCGGTGATGCCAAAGCTCACTAGAAAATTAATTAACATGTGGATCTTGACCCAATACGTAACCTAGAGGGAAGGTGCAAAATACGTAATGGGAGTCTTATGTTAAATTGTTTAACAAAAGACATAGCATAAACATTGTGCTAAACTTTGCTTTTTACGTTGTAGAATAAATGGCGGCTAATACTACACCCAGTACCTTTAACTTGCGATCTATTCTCGAAAAGGAAAAATTAAATGGAACAAACTTTATGGATTGGTATCGCAACTTGAGAATTGTTCTCAAGCAAGAGCGTAAGGAGTACGTTCTTGAAGTACCTTATCCGGAGGATTTGCCTAATAATGCCACCGCAACGCACGGAGAGCTTACGAGAAGCACACTAATGATGCCCTAGACATAAGTCGTCTCATGCTAGCTACAATGTCCCCGAGCTTGAAGCAATATGAGAGCGCGATGCTCACACTATTATTCGGGACTGCGTGGCATGTTTGAGAACCAAGCTCGGGCCGAGAGGTTCAACACCTCAAAGTCCTTGTTTGCGTGCGAGCTTGTTGAGGGAATCCCGTCGATCCGCATGTGATAAAGATGATTGGCTACATTGAGAGTCCGTAAAGCGGGTTTTCCCTTAGCCAAGAGTTGGCTCGATGTGATTCTCCGCCGCTCCCTCCGAGCTTCGAGCCATTCATATTGAATTATCACATGAACAATATGGATAGGACCTTGGCTGAATTGCATGGGATGCTAAAGACAGTGAGGAGAGTATCCAGAAAAACGGTCATCATGTGATGATGATGCGAAGGCTAAGCGCAAACCACTGTCAAGAAGCTTTGCACCAAGAGGAAGTTAACTCCCGATGAGATCGCGAGTGCCTCCAATGCAAAGAAGGGCAAGAAGGGTCGGCGGCATCGATGCCGTTTGCTTCTATTGCAAGGAGACAGGCCACTGGAAGAGGAACTACAAGAAGTACATGGAGGATCTCAAAAAGAAGCAAAGTACGACTTCGCTTCGGTATTAATGTTATAGACATTAATCTCGCTACTTCACCTCATCGACTCTTGGGTATTTGATACCGGATCAGTAGCTCATATTTGCAAGTCGTTGCAGAGAATGAGAAGAAGTAGAGGATTGAGAAGGGGCGAGGTGAACTGCGCGTCGGCAATGGAGCAAGCGTTGCTACGTTCTTGTCGGCACGATACCACTTCATCGCCTTCGGGATTAGTTTTGGAATTAAATAATTGTTATTGTGTTCCAACACTATGTCAAAACGTTATTTCCGCTTCATGTTTGCAAGCGGAAGGATATGATTTTAGATCAATGAACAATGGTTGTTCAATATATCTCGAGAGATATGTTCTATTTTCATGCTCCATTGGTGAATGGATTATACGTTTTGAATCTTGAAACATCTCCCATCTATAACATTAATACGTAAAGGCAACTCTCTAATGACATAAACCCCACATTTATCGGCATTGTCGCTTAGGCCATATAAATAAGAAACGCATGGAGAAGCTCCATAAGGATGGATTGCTTCACTCTTTTGATTTTGAATCATTTGAGACATGTGAGTCTTGTTTACTTGGTAAGATGACAAAGGCACCTTTCACGGGACACGGTGAAAGAGCAAGTGACTTGTTGGCACTCGTACATACTGATGTATGTGGACCAATGAGCTCAACGGCCAGAGGTGGTTATCAATACTTCATTACCTTTACCGATGACTTTAGTAGATATGGTTATATCTACTTAATGAGGCATAAGTCCGAATCCTTTGAAAAGTTCAAAGAATTCCAGAATGAAGTACAGAATCATTTAGGGAAAACAATCAAGTTTCTACGATCAGATCGTGGAGGGGAATACTTGAGCCAAGAGTTTGGTAATCATCTGAAAGATTGTGGAATTGTTCCACGTTGACTCCGCCAGAACTCCGCAATGGAACGGAGTGTCCGAACGGAGAAATCGCACCTTGTTGGACATGGTGCGGTCGATGATGAGCCAAAGTGATCTTCCGTTATCCTCCCGGGGATATGCTCTTGAAACACATGCGCTCACACTAAATAGAGTTCCATCTAAGTCGGTTGAAAAGACACCATATGAGATATGGACAGGGCAACTCCCTAGTTTGTCTTTTCTCAAATTTTGGGGATGCGAAGCTTATGTAAAACGTTTACGTCGACAAGCTCACACCCAAATCGACAAGTGCTTCTTTGTGGGATATCCTAAGGAAACTAAGGGATATTACTTTTATAATCGGGAACAAGGCAAAGTGTTTGTCGCCCGACACGGTGTCTTCTTGGAGAAAGAGTTTCTTTCAAGAAGGGTTAGTGGGAGCAGGGTGCATCTTGAAGAAGTTCAAGAAACACCGTAAAATGTTTCGCGACCACGAACCACAACAGAGGTGCAAAGTGTTGCACCACCGTTGTAGATACATCGCCCCACGGAGGTCGAAAGATCACGTCGTGCGCCGATGGTACACAGTGCGAAACAACGTGATATATTGTTGTTGGACAACGATGAACCTAAGACCTATGAGGAAGCGATGGTGGGACCCGATTCCAACAAGTGGCTTGGAGCCATGAAATCCGAAATAGAATCCATGTATGACAATCAAGTTTGGAACTTGGTTGATCCACTGATGGTGTCAAAACCATTGAGTGTAAATGGGTTTATAAGAAAAGGCCGATATGGATGGAAATGTTCACATCTATAAGGCGCGATTGGTGGCGAAAGGTTTTAAACAGATTCAAGGAGTTGATTATGATGAAACCTTCTCGCCCGTCGCAATGCTTAAATCTATTCGGATTATCCTAGCGATTGCTGCATATTTCGATTATGAGATATGGCAGATGGATGTCAAAACGGCTTTCCTAAATGGAAACCTAAGCGAGGATGTATACATGATACAACCTCGGGGTTTTGTCGATCCGAATCGCTGGAAAGATATGCAAGCTACGTAAATCCATTTATGGATTGAAGCAAGCATCTCGGAGTTGGAATATTCGTTTTGATGAAGTAATCAAAGGGTTTGGTTTCATCAAAAATGAAGAAGAGGCCTGTGTTTACAAAAAGGTCAGTGGGAGCGCAATTGTATTTCTAATCTTATATGTGGATGACATATTACCGATTGGAAATGATATCCCTATGCTTGAATCCGTCAAGTCTTCATTGAAAAATAGTTTTTCCATGAAAGACTTAGGGAGGCAGCATATATATTGAGCATTCGGATCTATAGAGATAGATCCAAGAGGCTAATTGGATTAAGCCAAAGTACATACATTGACAAGGTGTTGAAAAGGTTCAACATGCATGATTCCAAGAAAGGTTTCTTGCCCATGTCACATGGCATTAATCTTAGCAAGAATCGGTGTCCTCGGACACATGATGAGCGGAATAAGATGGGTATGGTTCCATATGCTTCGGCAATTGGATCCATCATGTATGCCATGCTTTGTACACGCCCGATGTCTCGTACGCTTTGAGTGCTACGAGCAGATACTCGCCGATCCAGGTGAAGGTCACTGGATCGCGTAAAGAATATCCTTAAGTACTTGAGAAGAACTAAGGATATGTTCCTAGTCTATGGAGGTGAAGAAGAGCTCGTTGTAAGTGGTTACACCGATGCTAGCTTCCAAACAGACAAGGATGATTATAGATCGCAATGCGGGTTCGTGTCTCGCCCGAACGGAGGCGCAGTCATGGAAGAGTTCCAAGCGGGATACGTTGCTGATTCTACAACGGAGGCCGAGTACATTGCCGCTTCGGAAGCCGCAAAGGAGGCTGTTTGGATCAAGAAATTCGTTTCGAGCTTGGTGTGATGACTAGTACGACGGTCCAATGTCTCTCTATTGTGACAATAGTGGAGCCATTGCGCAAGCCAAGGAGCCGAGGTCACATCGAAGTCCAAACACATACTTCGGCGATATCATCTCATCCGCGAGAGAGTGGACAGAGGTGATGTCAAGATATGCAAAGTGCACACGGATCTCAACATAGCCGATCCGCGACAAAACCTCTCCCTCCGAAGCATGAGGCGCACACAAGAGCAATGGGTATTAGATACTTACATGATTGACTCTAGTGCAAGTGGGAGATTGTTAGTGATATGCCCTAGAGGCAACATGGAGATGTTGGATATCACGTCAATGTTTATGTATAAATGAATAAAGTGTTATTTAGTTCCATGAAATAGACATCTTGTATTGATCAATAAGTACGTGACTTATTTATGAGACTCGATATGTATGAATCTATTTCTAAACGATCCTCGATCATATGTCATATTGTTGGAACAAATATGATTCTAAGATCGGCATGTTTATTGATTGATGATCATGTCTCATAGATCATGGGTATGGAGATACCAAATCAATAAACATGGACATATGTGTTAGAGAACACATTGTTGGATAGACCCACCATGAGACACTACAGAATTAATGTGCCATTAGTTGGTCTCGGGTAGTGTTGGTACAAAGTCCTTAGACCGAGATCACCATGGATTCCAACATGTGTAGTAGCCTACTTTGGGACTACCAAACGCTATTCCGTAATCGGGTAGTTATAAAGGTAGTTTTTGGGTTTGCTATGAAACATGGAGTGGGATGTGAGTGATCAAGATGGAATTTGCCCCTCCTTTGGAGAGATATCTCGGGCCCTCGAGGTAATGGATTATGGAAATGCATGGCCATGCTAAGTTGATTGAGGAGTCAATCAATGACGATAATCCAATACGGTTCGAGTGAATGGTTAAGCTATTGAAGGGATGGCACACATCTTGCCTATAGCTTAAGCGGTATCGTGAGGCAAAGGGATTTGTGTACACATTACAGGTTCGAGCCGATATTATTCTTGTATACTATGGTGTCAATATGTGCTGCTAGGCGCTGATGTGGTCGGTGAGTTAGACTCGAGCCGACGATCGGCTAAGTTAGACTATAGCCGAAACCGAGTATATCCGAACCTACGGGTCGCACGCTTAAGGGGATTAGAACAGGCATTCGAGTTGGACTCGGATACGGCTCGATCGGATAGGGATCCGATCGGATAGAGTCCTATGGGCTTACGACGTGTGGGCGGCCAACTCTATGAGATTCGGATGAGATCCGATTCAAAAATAGAGTCATGATCGGCCACTAATCCCGGTCGGCCCACTCTATATAAAGGGGCGAGGGTGGAGAGCTGGGACACGTCAATTGCATCGTGTGCAACAAAGTCGCCGAGATCAATCTCCACGAAACCCTCCCCACTTTCGAGCCAAATCCTAGCCTTGCATCGCGTGCTAGCACACGGGTGCTCGGCGTTCGTCCCCGGACGTGTGGATACCGGTAGAGGCGCGCTACGTTGCGTGCTCTTGATCGGCTTCGGATCGGCTCAATCGGAGCGATCGGCGTGGTGGAATCGCTGCGGTCGGGCGCATCGGAGCGAGGCGTGAGAACGCGGCGGACGATTCGAATCGGGCGATTGGCGAATCGGTGTCTCCGGGAATCGGCTACACTGTTCCGGATCGGATTGCCCCGATTGGCTATTCCATGCACTCTACTCCAATCGGTAACGATCTATCGGCCCTTACTTGCAAGTGTTCCTGGTTTGCGCGGTAAAAGTTTTTGTTTTCGGCTAGCGTAGCCTCCGCGTAACCCTTCAGCCTGGACAGGGATTAAATACAAAAAATAGTCTGGAAATTCGGGTTTGAATTTCTGGGCATGACAACGCCGAGCAGCCACCGCTTGAGGAGACCGAGGACACGCTGAGGACGCGGTTGCTCGGTGGGCCGGCACGCCTTCGCGCCTACGTACAAGATGCGGCCATGCTGACGGCGTCGAACGTCATTAGCGTCGTGCGGAAGTTATACCCGCACGTCGTGGTCGAGGCGATCGGCGAAGGGTAGTCCGAGGGCATGGCAGAGGAGGATGTCAGTGACATCTACACAGGTGGAGCCGGCGGCCGAGAAGATGGTCGGCAACATGTCCTTGTAGATAGGGTGTCGAGTCCATAGTGTAAACGTATAGAGTCAGTCGGAGTCTGTAAAAACTTTTCCATTTTCTTTAAAATGCAATAAAATTTGGATTTCGCCATGTTTGGAGAAAAAGTTTTAAGTCTGCAATGAAGTTTAAACTTCGACTCTTCTATTTGCACTGTGTCTGACTTTTGCGCTTCGGGCCCTGACCTTAGTCGGCCTCAGTAGGGAGCATGCCCTATCTTGATCCGAGGGGTTTAAGGCCGAGCTTTAGCATCTTAGACGTTTACGTTGCGAATCGGTGAGGAGAGTTAAGGGAGAGGCGTCCGAGCCCCTGAGTAGCTTTACGCAGTATCTGGTTGTATTGCGTCGGCCAGACCCCTAGCCCTCTACGGTAGGGAGCATGCCCTATTTTAGTCCGGGGGGCATAAGGCCAGACCATTGTGTTTAGTCAGATACGTAGCACGTAGGTACTTGGGGATGCTGTCAAGCCCCCGAGTAGCTCGGGCGTACTCAATATGCTTCTTTCCAAAGAACTCCGACCATTGCAGGTTGGGGCCACATAGCTTAGGACAGACCGTGAGCGTAGCAAAAAAGTTATTGAGCGTGCGCAGGCTTACTCGGGGTCAGGAAGAGAGCGAGTTGGAGAAAAATGATGGAGGAGAAACATTCCGGAGAACAAGCTACTTTATTGAGAGAGTAGGGTACGAGATACATAGCTGTTCAAGTGTAGAATCAGCACAGATGCTCGATGTTCCATGAGTTCGGTACTTCCTGCCCATCCTCTCGAATCAACCGGTAGGAGCCTAGGCGCGTGATGGCGGAGACAATGAAGGGGCCTTCCCAAGGAGCTGACAACTTGTGTATGCCTGCCGAGGACTGCACTCGGTGGAGCACGAGGTCGCTGACCTTGAAAGATCTCCCTTGCACATTGTTGTCGTGGTAGCGATGAAGTGCGTGCTGGTAGCGGTCCGATTGGATCACTGCGGCCAGCCAAGCCTCCTCAAGGCTGTCGATGAACTCAACACGCGTCTGCTCAACCATTCCTTCATCGTAGTGACGTATCCTCGGGGACTCATGAAGCATTTCGACCAGCAGGACTGCTTCTGACCTGTAGACCAGGAAAAATGGGGTCTGTCCTGTGGCTCTACTCAGCTGGTTCCGAAGCCTCCAAAGGATGGCCGGGAGCTTGCGAAGCCACCGACCTCCGTACTTCTGGAGGGGGTCGAAGATTCAGGCCTCCAGTCCTTGCAAGATCATGTCGTTAGCACGCTCGCATTGCTCGTTGGCCCAGGATGTGCCATCGAGGCATACTTCACTTTGATGAATCTATCTTCGTAGAAATCCCGGAAGTCGTTCCTGGTGAACTGAGTGCCAAGGTCGGTGATGATCTCCCTCGGGATGTTGAAGCGATAGGAGATGCCCTCGATGAAGTCGGTTGCTTTCTTGGAGGTGCAGGTCTTCAAAGGCATCACCTCGATCCACTTAGTGAATTTGTCGATGGCGATGAAAAGGTGATCGAAGCCTTGCTAGGCCTTCGGGAATGGGCCGACCATGTCGAGCCCCCAGCATGCAAAAGGCCACGTCGGAGGGATTGTCTAGAGCACTTGAGCGATGAGATGATGCTGCTTGGCGAAGAACTAGCAGCTGGGGCAGCGCCGAACTAGCTCCCTGACGTCATCATTGGCGGTCGGCCAATAAAATCCCAACCAAAAGGCCTAGCTGACCAGCGTCCGAGCACCCGCATGGTTGCCGCAGATGCCCAAATGGATTTTGTCGAGGATCTGGACACCACAGTCCCGGAGGACACATAGCAGGAGTACTCAGCAAGAGGCCATGCGCTTGTACAGCTCAAAGCCAACCACCACGTATTGCTTGCATCGTTGGACGACGTGCTCGGCCATGACCTTGTCGAACAATAGCGCCTTAGTGGTGATGTAGTTGATGAGTTCCTGTCGCCAGTCGTCCGAGGTGGTGGAGATGGTGAGCACTGAATCACCTGGTGGCGGAGGGGTTGGCGCGGGCAACACCCTCGTGATCGATGGCTTGGGCACTTCTTGGACAAAAACCCCTCGGGGGACGGTTGCCCGAGAGGACCCCAGCTTGGACAGCTAGTTGGCGGCCCGAAGAACATGGTGGAACTCAATGCCGCAGAACTTTCCTTCCAGCTTCGTACCTTGTCATAGTATGCGTCCATCTTCTCGCTCGTGCAGGTCCAGTCCTTGTTGACGTGGCTGATCACCAGCTTCGAGTCACTGTACACCATGAGGCATTCGGCGCCAATGGATATGGAAATTCGAAGGCCGTGGAGGAGGGCATCGTACTCAGGGGTGTTGTTCGACGCCTTAAAGAGCATTTGGAGGAAGTATTTGAGATGCTCACCTTGCGGGGAGATCAGAAGCATGTCGGCTCCGGCTCCGTCAATGCTGAGCGACCCATCGAAGTACATGGTCCTGGTCGGCCGAGTCTCGCGGGTGGGCGGAAGTTGGATTTTTGTCCACTCGGCCACGAAGTCAGCAAGGGCCTGGGATTTAATGGCGTTGTGGGCTTTATAGTCGATGAAGAACTCGTCGAATTCTACTGCCCACTTGACCACCCGACCAGTGGCCTCCCAGTTCCGGACGATGTCCCCGAGGGGGTACTCGATCACCACCACCACCTTGTGAGCTTGGAAATAATGCCTCAGCTTTCGGGTGGTGACGAGGACGGCATAGAGTAGCTTCTACACTTGGGGGAATCTAGCCTTGGAGGGCTCGAGGATATTGGAGACGAAGTAGACCGGCCTCTGCACCAAGTAGGCATGGCCTTCTTCCGAGCGCTTGACGACCAGCACCGTGCTTACGACCAAGGTGGTCGCAGCGATGTATAGCAGTAATACCTCCTCGGGGTTCGGCGTGGCGAGCACGGGCGACAACAACAAGAGGCGCTTGAGGTCAGCAAAGGCGCGATCGGCTTCTTCCGACCACCGGAAGCCCGAGTCCTTCTTAACCAGCTTGAAGAACAGTGCCCGACACTCGCTGAGTCGGGAGATAAATCGTCCGAGGGATTTCATGCACCCGGTGAGTCTCTGGACATCCTTGACGTAGGTCGGCTTGCGCATATTTAGGAGCACCAATATCTTCTTGGGGTTTGCCTCGATCCCTCGGTTGGAGATGATGAAACTGAGAAGCTTCCCAGAGGATACACCGAATATCCACTTCTCGGGATTTAGCTTCCATCGGTATACGTGGAGGCTCTTAAAGGTCTTGGTGATGTCTTCAAGTAGGTCGACAGGGTCCTTTGTCTTGATCACCACGTTGTCGACGTAGGCCTTTACATTCCGACCGATCTGGCTGGCGAGGCAGCGCTGAACGGATCGCTGGTAGGTCGACCCAACATTCTTGAGGCCAAAGGCCATCGTGGTGTAGCAGAAGGCC
Source organism: Oryza australiensis (assembly GCA_019925245.2). Classification (NCBI taxonomy): domain Eukaryota; kingdom Viridiplantae; phylum Streptophyta; class Magnoliopsida; order Poales; family Poaceae; genus Oryza; species Oryza australiensis. The sequence goes on from JAIFGZ020000449.1 coordinate 387,776, forward strand.
CCGAACGACATGATGAAAGACGTATTCTCCTGGTCGACTGCTTTGAGGTGGAGTCGACTACTTGGTCGATGCGGGGGAGGGAGAATGTGCCCTTCGGGCAGTGCTTGTTCAAGTTGGTATAGTCAACGTACATCCTTCATTTCCCATTCTTTTTCTTTACAAGGACCGGATTGGCAAACCACTCTGGATGGTACACCTCTTTAATGAAGCCAGCGTTCTAAGAGCCTAGCTAGATCCTTCTTGATCTCATCTTTGCGCTCCTAGGTGAATCGTCATAGCTTTTGCCTGACCGGCTTGGTGTCAGGGAAGACATGGAGTTTGTGCTCGACCAGCTCCCTAGGTACTTCCAGCGTGTCAACCGGTTTCCACGCAAACATGTCAATCTTCGCTCGCAAAAAGCCAATGAACGCGCTTTCCTATTTCTCCCCGAGGCTCGTGCCTATCAGCACCATCTTAAAGGGGTCAGCGTCAGAGATGGGGACAACCTTGTGTTCGGCAGGGTCGACGGTGAGTCTTGATGCAGTTGGCCGGGTCCGAGGCTTCGTCGCCCATCGGTGCCTTGCCCTTGATGTCGGTGATTTGGGCGGTGGACTCATCCAAGCGGAGCGAGAGGTCGGTGCCCTCGCCCAGAGCAAGGCTGTCTACCTCGCATGCATGGGAGGTGGCCAAGTCGCCTTGAACGGAGAAGGCACCCATGGGCCCCGGCACCTTGAGGACCAAGTAGGCGTAGTGTGGGACCGCCATGAACATGGTGAGGGCGGGGTGCCCAAGCACCGCCTGGTATGAATTGTCGAAGTCCGCCACATAGAATTTGACAAACTCGGTGTGGTAATTCTCCCGCGTGCCGAACATCATAGGGAGGGAGACCACGCCGAGCAGCATGCTAGCCTTGCTCGGGACGATCACGTAGAAGGGCAAATCGGTGTGCTCCAAGGTGTCAAGGGAGAGCCCAAGGCCACGCAAGGTTCCTCGGAAAAGGACGTTGATGCCGCTCACCCCGTTGATGAGCACGCGATTGAGGCGCACCTTGAGGATCACCAGGTCTACCACCAGTGGGAAGCGCCCAGGCTACAGGACGTCTGTCCACTGGTCGGCCTGGGAGAAGGAGATCGGGACCTCCGACCACTTGAGGAGCTTGGAGGGTTCCGTAGAAATAGCGTTCACCAGGCGTGCGAGTAGCTTCTACTGCTGTCGGCTTTTCGAGGCAACCTCCCCTCCGTAGATCAAGCTGATCGTACGAGTCGGCTCCTGAAAGTCGTCGCCCTTTGGGTGGTCTTCTTTTTGGCGCTTGGTGCCATCGTCCTTCCTTCTCCGACCCCTTGGGGGTTGGGAGTCGTTTTGAGCCTCTTAGATCATCCGGTCGCGGAGGACGTAGCACCGTCGGATGGTGTGCTTGCCATTCGGGTGCAGGAAACACGGCTTGTCCAAGGCCTCTGGAGAGATTCACCGTGGGCCTCGCCCCTCGGTCTCGTCTGGGCCTTGTTGAGGGCCACGACCTCAGGACTCGGCTTGCGCTTCACGTCGTCCCGCCGACACGACTCGGGCGGTCGGCGTTCAGCCCTCCTTAGGGACCGGTGGCTGGGCTCGGCCGGCTCCTTGCCCCGGTGCCCCTTCGAAGGCTGGTGCTCGGGGACAGGCATTTGCTCCTGCTCGGCGTCCAGGGCGTCGGCAAAGCACTCGGCGATGGTGATCATCACGACGGGTGAGATCGGCTGGTTCATGACCAAGTGCCGAAATAGCTCGGAGGGCTTGCAGAGGCCCACGGAGAAAATGTGGATAACATCGTCGTCGGAGATGCCTATGACAACATTGCGGCGCTCGAAGAAGCCACAGATGTAGCTTCGGACCAACTCATCGACCCCTTGTTGGACCTGTCGGAGGTCATAGCGGGAGGCCGAGCGCTGCCAGGTGCCCTAGTAGTTGGCGATGAAGGCGTCGCAAAGCTCGTCCAACGTGTTGATGGAGTTCTCGGGGAGCCCGGCATGCCAGTTGATGGCAGTCAGCGCCAACATGACAGGGAGGTAGTTCCCATCACGTGGGTTCGATGCCGGTTAGGCAGAAACCCTTGGGCCAAGTCACTCGGCGGAGGTAGGCAATGAAGGCCAGGAACCCATTGTGCCAGGATGGGGCCTCAGCACCGGTGTCGCCCTCAGGAGCGCGTGCTCTCGGTCAAAGCCCTCTCATCGCTGAAGCTCTTGGCACCTGCGATCGGCTGTTGACGACCAAATTTGGCAAGCAAATTATCAGGTTTGGATCTGAGGCCAAAGCTGATTCGAAGAGAATCAGGTTTTTCTGAAGACAGAGTGCGCGCCAAGTACAGACCGAGTCGGCTAAGGAGTTCATCGGCTGGTGATCGAATCGGTTAAGGTGACTATCGGCTGAAACTGAATCGGATAAGGATAGTCGATGTAGCCGATTCCGATAAGGATAGTTGGTAGGACCAATCCCGAGGAAAAGACATTGGAATTATCTTCGGATTCAGTTAAAGTGCTTCATGAGGATTGCCATACATGGATAGAGTCCAGGAAAGACAATTGTATCTATTAATTAGGATATTTTGTATGGTTTTCTAGTAAATTACGTCAGCAAGAGTCTGTTTTAGGCAATTGTCGTGATTTAAATAGTATTGGAGATAAGAATCGTGTCCGGCAAGGACTATATTTTGTAATTGGGTATAAATATGACCCAAGACCTTGTAATCATTATCAACAATCAGATCAATACAACTTTCGGTGCATCATCACCTTTTCCTTTTAGTTTAATTTCGACAAGTTCTTGCTTTGTGTTGGGCTACATCGGGTTTTGATCTCCGACAAGAGGTAAATCTTGTTTCAAGCGGCTTGCGCTCTCGTGATTAGTGCTTCCATCATCATGATACTCTAATATTGTCTTCATAATCTACTGAGTTATCATATGCATTATATAACCTAGACCAATGTTGCCATCTAATCTCACTCAGCTTGAATCTATTGCTAGATAATAGCCGGCGAAATTAGATGTCAAGGTTGGCTTAGATTATATAATGTATCTACCATATCGAAAGGCTTTTATCGACATGTTTAGATCTCATATTTCTCTTTATGCTTAATGCTGCATCGGTTGGGTCCGATCTATTAAGAAGTATTTAGAACTATAAAGATCTATCTTGCTTACAATTGCTATTAGAGATAGTATCGGGGTTTCAGCCGATCTTATCTTATTTAACTTATCTTGTTTGTTTTATTCTCACTTGATATGTTAAATTTGCCCTCTATATCCAGATCTCATCATACTAAATATGTTAAGCTTGTTATCAATATGTTAAGAAACTTTAACATTTGATTGCTGCTTGTTTAATGTATTTAGTTTATTATGATATCTGAGTATAAAGAAGTACCGGAGTACTAGCTGATACATGTTGATACATGTTAGATTCATCTTTTCGGCTATGCTGTAAACAAGTATAATCTTTGTCTTATAGTATTTTTAGATCTAAGTGATTTATACTCTCTCGGTACACTACCGATCTATACCAGTCACTTGGTTTAAATGTGCTTTAAGACTTGGATTGCATTCTGTTAACATCTACAGCCGATTGGACGAATCTAGTTGTTGCCGATTCAATGCATATTGCATCGACACAATATCAAACGATACGTCATCGGCCACCAGCCGATCGGCTATCGATCTAATATTGTTTTCTCTTTTTAGTTTCTTGTTGGTTGCAAGATCAAACTAACTGGCATGCCTACGAACCTTAAGTAACAGATCTGGACCTGCACTAGAGTAAAGCAAATCTCTTAGGCCAGTGCATTGGAAATTTTCTCATCAACACGCTTTTGGCACGCCCAGTGGGACTCCAGATCACAAGATAGACACAATGGTGAACATCAAGACCTCTGAGATCGACCAGGAAAACATCATCCCGATCACAATGGACAAGTTGACGCCTGAGCAAAAAGCTGAATATCAGGAGATGATGGACAAGTTGCAAAATCAGTATCTGCATTCTTTTGTCCAGACTAGGTCAGGAACAATTGTCCAGAGATACAAGGTAAAAATGCTAGGTGACGAGGAGCCCGAGACAAGCTCTGCCAAGGGCAAAGATCCAGACACCAACAGGAGGAGGGCCTAGAGCTAAACAATTTCCAAGATAGGATTGATTACGCTGTCCATCGGGCATTGATCAACCAATCTGGCATCCTAGTCAATACTCTTAACAATATTATCAGCTCTATTGTCGACTCCAGGATTGCTGAATACCAAGCCAAGGGCCCAATTTTCCTTCCTGATGGCAAGTTTCTACCATACAGGACCTTGGTCATCGATGGGTTGCAACCTGTTGCAGGCATACCCCCGAGTCAGCCGATGGCACCAACATTAACTCCTTTGAAGCCGATTATGCCGTCATCGACGCAGAAGCAACCAGATTTCAACCCCATGGTTCTGACCAGGCCGCAACCCCAGCACACAGGATATGACGTCCCTAAAGTTTCCCCAGGGTAGGTTGCGGCCATGTTCAACGCGAATCGGCCACCTCCGCAGCCGATTCCAAAAGTATCGATAGGGTCATACACGCCAGACCCACAGCAACACCCTATCGGTCCTCAGCCCGGTCATGATCATCAACCTCTTGCGGTGCATCAATCCCCTCAGCATCACATGGGGGAAAATTTTAATCATCTATATCAGCCTCATTCACTCCAGATGCAGTACCGCCCAGGATCGGAACCTCAGCCTCAATATATGCCTCAAGCCGATCAGTTCGAGCCGATACAGCAGCAGGTGCAACAGAAACCTTGGGCAGACATGATTGCCGATGTGATGAGGGAACAATTCAGCCTCAAGCCCAAGGACACTGGCAACATGTATCGATATCCTTATCCTGAGTATTTTGAGAGGGTTCCATTGTCAAACCGATACAAAGTGCCAGACTTCTCCAAATTCTCAGGGCAGGACAGTGCCTCCACATATGTACATGTCAGCCGATTCCTGGCTCAATGCAGTAAGGCATTGGCTACGGACGCTCTGAGGGTTAGACTTTTCCCTCTCTCCCTCTCTGATCAGCTTTCACTTGGTTTTCTTCGCTCCCATACAACTCTATACAAAGCTGAGCCGATTTGGAGAAATAGTTTCATCGGTACTTCTATACTGGTGTCCACGAGATGAAATTGTCTGACATGACGGCTATCAGGCATAAGCACGATGAATCGGTCCAAGGCTACATTCAAAGGTTTAGGGACATGAGGAACAGGTGGTACATCCTGGTGCTGTCAGATTCGCAACTAGCCGATCTTGCTTTCCAGGGCTTGTTAACACCTATCCGAGAGAGATTTTCGGCTCAAGACTTTGAGAGCCTGGCACACTTGGCCCAAAAAGTTACTGCCCATGAACAGCGATTCCAAGAGGCCAAGAAAGCTTTCAAGAAGGTTGACCACGTTGCTTATGCTTCTGTCTCTGATTTCGATGACAACGAAACCGAGGTAGCAGCAGCCGATTGGACTAGAAACAAGAAGGTGATCACTTGTCAGTGGGTAAAGAATTTGGCTAAAGAGGAAAAATATGATTTTGACATCACCAAAGCCGATAAAATCTTCGATCTGTTGCTTCGGGAGAAACATATTCAACTTCCAGCCGGCCGTGTCATCCCATTGGCCGAAGAGCTAAAGAAGAGGAAGTACTGCAAGTGGTACAACACCGGGTCTCATGGCACAAACGACTACAAAGTGTTCCGACAACAGATCCAATCAGCTATAGAGGCGGGAAAAATTAAATTCGAAGACCCAAAGAAGCCGATGAAAGTTGATGGTTTCCTGTTAACATGGTCCATGCCAGTCGCAGGCCAGTCGATAATGAGCCTTGGGAGACGGATAGCTTGATCAAATTCATGAAGAACTTCTTAGAAAGGGAATCACCGTCTTCTGCCAAAGTCATCAAAAAAACGTCGGCAAGAGGAGAGCAGGCAGGAAGAGGAGTATTACGAGGCAGGCAACAGCTTTGCTCCCCATTGGAGTTGTGAGTTTTCAGGTTTTGTTGGAACCAGGGGATGAGGCTGCCATCGTTGTAAGATTGCCCAGCATGTGGCAGTTACAACAGACAACACGCTGCTTGGCACGCGGCAAGTTCAAGCCAATCTACGCCTGGAGAAAATCGGCTGAAGCAAAAGAAACTCCCTGTTCACCAAAGGCTGGGTCCGATTCATCAAGACTTTTTCCAAGATGGTGATAATGATGATGAGGAAGAAACTGCCAACCCGCAATGGTGCCCCTCTGATACTTTCACAAAGACCCAGAAAGGAGGGTGCAACAAATGAAGAGCGAGGGTCGGCTGCAGGAAGTTCAAGCCAAAATCGATCATCGACTAAGAAAGAAAAAGAAGCAAGAGCACCCAAGGAAAGAGTGGCGTGTGAAGAGCAAGACTGGGTCAGCCAATGAAGCTCAAGCCGACAAAGCAAAAAGATTGGCCAAAGGAAAAGCCATGGCCCCTGCATCGGTCAACATGGTCTTTATGTTGCCAACTGAGTATGAGGCAGCTCAGGCCGATGCAGATGTGGTTGACAAGTCCATGGCCAAGTTGGTTTTGTCCCCAGAGCAAGCGATCTTCGAAAAACCATAGGGAACATGGCATCGGTATCTCAAACCACAGTATGTCAAGGGATTTGTCAATGGCAAGCCGATGTCCAAAATGTTAGTCGATGGGGGTGCAGCTGTAAACTTGATGCCCTATGCCACTTTTAGAACGTTAGGCAAAAATTCGGAATACCTCATCAAGACCAACATGATTTTGAAAGACTTTGGAGGGAACCCATCTGAGACCAAAGGAGTTCAAATGTGGAGCTGACAATCGACTGCAAAACTGTGCCTACAACCTTCTTTGTCATCGATGTGAAGGGATCATATAGCCTATTGCTGGGAAGGGATTGGATCCATGCTAATTGTTGCATCCCTTCTACCATGCATTAGAGCTTAATCCAATGGCAAGACGACAAGGTGGAGATCGTGCCAGCCGACAGGTCAGTAAACATTGCCAATGCCGACTTAACCCTTTGGGAGATGGATGGTATCGATTGCTTGCCTGGCAAAGTCTGGGAAGCTGATTATCTGAAGGTATCTGATTCTAACATATAGCCAGTTGGAGACGAAGAGCCCCAATTGCTGCTTTGAGGGCGTTGTGGAGGGATCAAGCTCCTACACTGAGGACACCGTCAAAGATCTCGATGGCAAACTAGGACAAGGCATGATGTTGGCCGACGATTTAGAAGAAGTTGATATAGGTCCAGGAGATAGGCCTAGGCCAACATATATTAGTAAAAATTTGTCTTCTCATTTCAGAACCAAGCTTATTGAGTTGTTAAAGGAATATAAAGATTGCTTTGCTTAGGAGTATTTTGAGATGCCAGGTCTTAGCCGATCGATTGTCGAACATCGGCTCCCTATTAAACCAGGCTATCGGCAGTACAAACAGCTTCCTAGAAGATTTAAAGCCGATATGTATGATACAATTAAGGCCAAAATCACTCAATTGTATGATGCTGGTTTTATTCGGTCGTGCCGATACGCTGAGTGGGTTTCCAACATAGTTCCAGTTATCAAGAAAAACGGCAAGCTTAGGGTGTGTATCGACTTTCAAGACCTAAACAAAGCTACCCCTAAGGACAAGTACCCGATGCCGATTGCCGATTTATTGGTGGATGCTGCTTCAGGGTATAAGATTATAAGTTTTATGGATGGCAATGCTGGATACAATCAAATTTTTATGGCCGAGAAAGACATCCTAGTGCAATTGGCTTATATGAGTGGGTTGTCATGACATTCGGACTAAAAACTGCTAGAGCTATGTATCAGAGAGCCATGAATTATATTTTTCACGACCTAATCGGCTTCTTGGTTGAGATTTACATTGACGATGTTGTGGTAAAATCCAAGGAAGTTGAAGATCACATAGCCGATTTAAGGAAGGTGTTAGAAAGAACAAGGAGATATGGCTTGAAGATGACCCTACCAAATGTGCTTTTGGCGTATCGGCTGGACAGTTCTTGGGATTTCTTGTTCATGAGAGGGGGATTGAAGTGACACAAAGGAATATTAATGCAATCATGAACATTCAACCTCCACAGGACAAGAAGCAGTTGCAATCTCTGATCGGCAAGGTAAATTTCATCAGGCGTTTTATTGCTAATTTATCTACGAAAATGGAGCCATTTACACCTTTACTAAGGCTAAAAACCGATCAAGAGTTTACTTGGGGGGCAGAGCAGCAGAAGGCTTGGATAATATCAAGGATTATTTGAGCTCCCCTCCGGTTTTGATTTCTCCACAGAAAGGTGCCTTTTAAGCTATATTTGTCAGCCGATGAGAAGTCAATCGGCTCGGTTTTAATCCAGGTGTTCAAGGGCAAGGAAAGAGCAATATTTTATCTAAGTAGAAGGCTTTTGGACCCAAAAACAATGTACTCTCCTGTGGAAAAGTTGTGCTTGTGCTTGTATTTTTCCTGCACCAAGTTGAGGCATTATTTACTATCCAATGAATGCACGGTAGTCTGCAAGGCCGATGTATTTAAATATATGCTATCGGCTCTAGTGCTGAAAGGAAGAGTTGGTAAGTGGATTTATGCTTTAACAGAATTTGATCTGAGGTATCAAGCACCCAAGGTAGGTAAGGGACAAGCTATAGCCGATTTCATTGTTGAACACCGGGATGATTCAATCGGCTCAGTCGACATAGTGCCTTGGACATTGTTTTTCAATGGTTCAGTTTGTAGACCTGGTTGTGGCATCGGCTTGGTCATAATATCACCTAGGGGGCGAGTTCTGAATTTGCTTACACTATTGCGCCTTATGCAACCAATAACCAAGCTGAGTATGAGGCCGTCCTCAAGGGGTTGCAACTTTTGAAAGAGGTCGAAGCCGATGCTATTGAAATCATGGGTGATTCATTGTTGGTCATCAATCAACTAGCAGGAGAATATGAATGTTGATGATCTACAATCAAAAGTGTCGAGAATTAATGGATGGTTTTCGGCTAGTAACTTTCAAACATATCCCTCAAGAACAGAATATTGAAGCTAATGATTTGGCTCAAGGGGCATCGGGATACAAGCCGATGTTGAAAGATGTTGAAGTTGAAATTGTAACAATCATAACCGATGATTGGAGGTATGATATTTTCAATTATTTAAAGAATCCTTCTCAATCTGCTTCAAGGAAGTTGCTTACAAGGCTTATATGTTTTGCTCGATGATGACATTTATTATCGGACGATTGATGGGGTACTGCTTAAATGTCTATGTGCCGATCTAGCCAAGGTTGTGATGGGAGAAGTGCATGAGGGCATTTGTGGTACTCATCAATCGGCTCACAAGATGAAATGGCTACTTCGGAGAGCTGGGTATTTTTGGCCAACCATGCTGGAAGATTGTTTTAAATATAACAAAGGATGCCAGGATTGTCAAAGGTTTGGAGCAATTCAAAGGGCACTAGCATTGGCTATGAACCCTATTATCAATCCATGGCCGTTCAGAGGATGGGGAATTGACATGATCAGCCATATTAATCCACCCTCGAGTAAAGGACACAAGTTTATATTGGTGGCAACCGATTATTTTACAAAGTGGGTGGAAGCAATTCCTTTGAAAAAAGTTTATTCTAGGGATGCAATACAGTTTGTCATAGAACATATTATTTACTGATTCGGTGTCCCTCAAACAATAACAACCGATCAGGGATCTATCTTTGTTTCAGACGAGTTTCCAATTTGCAGAGAGCGTGGGGATCAAATTGTTGAATTCTTCCCCATATTATGCACATGCTAATGGGCAAGCAGAAGCATCCAACAAAAGTTTGATCAAACTAACAAAGAGGAAGATCTCTGATTATCCAAATTAGTGGTATAGCCGATTGGCCGAAGCATTATGGTCCTATCGGATGGCCTGTCATGGATCAATTCAAGTACCTCCTTACAAGTTGGTTTATGGACATGAAGTTGTATTGCCATGGGAGACTGCTATCGGCTCAAGAAGGATCGAATTACAAGATGAGTTGACAGCCGATGATTATCGCAATCTTATGGTAGATGAATCGGAGGACTTGGTTTTGTCTAGGATGCGTGCTTTAGAAAAGGTGACCAGGGATAAAGAGAGAGAATTGTTTGTCATTATAACAAGAAAGTTGTGCCCAAGTCATTTTCAGAAGGTGAGCTGGTTTGGAAACTGATCTTGCCGATTGACGCGAGAGATAATAAGTTCGGCAAGTGGTCACCTAACTGGGAAGGACCCTTTAGAATTTACAAGTGTGTTTCCCAAGGAGCTTACATGTTGCAAGGACTCGATGGAGAGGTATTTGGAAGAGCTCTCAATGGGAAATACTTTAAAAAAATATTATCCAAGTGGGTGGATCAATTCATGATTCGGTTGTGTCGAGCTGAGCCGATACATAGTAGCTGATGTGTTTACATCGCCTTTAGATGGCCGATATGGCTCATATCGCCCTTAGTCCTTTTATTCTTATCATAATAAGTTGTGCTCTGCTGATATGTGATGGACGATATAAGTTATATCGCCCTTAGTCATTTTTATAATTTTGATCATACATTATGGCCGATTTCGTGTGTTGTCCTCGAGCTATAATTTTACCAATGATCGGTTGACATTGTAAAATTAGGAGGGGCATATATACATAACACAAGTGAAATCAGGTGGATGTGGACTTCAAATGTGGACTTCAAAATTTTTATGGACTTCGAAAAATTTGCAGAATAGATTACGAGAATCGGCAGAGATTATATTACATGATGTGAAGCCGATTTTACAAAGTTTGCCAACATGAAAAGTTATATTACCAGTGTTTGCAGGAGTTCACAAAATGTCTAAGTCTTAGAGTATTACAATCGGCTTAATGAGATAGAAAATCATTTATGGCCGATATTGCTTTACGCCGGACTTGGTCAATTTCTTCAATAGCCTTGGCATCGGCTGCATCGATTCCCGGAATTGGCTTCAAAGCTTTTGTTAGATCTTCCAGATTCTTCATAGAGGCCTTCAACTTTGACTTTTGGTCTTCGATGGCTTGGGGGAGATTGGCGATGCGTTGCTCTTTCGACGATATGTCAACATCAAGCTTCGCAAGCTCGGCTGCCACTTTTTCCCTCCACTTGCGCAACCGATTGAGGTTGGTGTTGGGCTCGGCCGTCATTTCGTCCAACTTAGCCTTCTCGGTGATGATTGCTTGCCGATTGGCTTCGACAGTTGCCTCTAGGGCCTTCTTTTCTCGCCGATCGGCTAATCTTTGCATAGCCCTTTTAAACTTATGTCGATGAAGCTCCAGGTAGGCAGCCGGGGAGATGATGTCAACCAATTGATCTGGGAGCCGATCTTGGATCTCTTCAAATCTTCCCCTTATTGCTCCACAGTCGGTGACTAGGAAGGCAAGGAAGCTCTCCAGACGCTTGGCTATATCTGATAAGGTTGCCCTCAGGTCATCGGCTATAGGGGCTAAGGTCTTGTTGATATCTTTCTCATCATCCACGAACTCTTTAATATCAAATGGAAACAAATCGGCTAGAGTCTGCAGAGTGAAAGTTAAGTTGGTTAAGTGGTAGACAAATTTAAACGGCCGATGTGGAGTCAAAAAGAAAGAACTTACCGGGATGATGAGAGCCAATGCAACTTCTTCCTCAATGATGTGGCTGCCACTAGCAGATTGAGTTTGATTGCTTGACACATGGGGACAGGCGTTGGAGCACGAGGAGGCTGCAAAAGGGAGAGAGATGCAAGGTTGGTCGGGCATCGACTAATTGAGAATTTAAAAAAAATTCAAGTATGGATTACCGATGGAGGTTGAGCCGGCCTTTTCCTGGTGGCCAATTTTTTCTGCAAGGCAAAAGTTTTATGAGAATCGGAATATGAAAATTCAAAATGAATCAAGTTTTGGAAAAGTACTTAATGGCTGAGTGCGAGTTGGACGCCTTGGAGGGCTTGGTGATTTTTGAGGGGATGGTGGATCGGCTGGCGGCGTTTGTGCATGTCTCTCTACTTCGCTCATGGCTGCCGCAACTTCATCAACGGCCTCAGCGATTTCTTCCTCCATCACCGCTTGATCAATGGCTTCCTCCATGTTTGGGTCCAACGTCGGTGAATCATCGGCTAGGGCTGTTTTCTATTTCTTGGAAGGTTTCTTCTGCACAACCGATGGATCGACAGCCGATGGTTTGGCTCTCTTCTTCCTCTGAAGTGGCTCGCGTGTTTGGCCATGTAATAAAGTTGACGTCTTCAGGGCATTGAAGCCGATCCTTGATGGGGCTAGCCCACAACCGTTAGGAAGGAGGCCGATGGCATAGTCGATGGCCACCCCGGTGTTGCTGATATGTGCGGGAGATAAATTGGTAGTCTGCAAACAAAAAAGAGTAAGTCAAATAGTGAAGAAGGACAGCCGATGATAAATAACAAGTGACGAGGGAGAAGTGTTTACCTCTGGGATCAGCTCCGGATATATGGTGGTGAGGTACATGGAAGCCGATTGGTGAAATAGATGTTTTTTTCATCTACTCCACCATCGGCTGAAGGTTGTAGTCCTTGTTATCACCAACTCAATGTTGTCTATACTGCCAAGAGGGGGCCTTCAATATTCAGTAGCCTATCCATCATGAGGCCTGAGCCGATTTCGCCTCTGGTTTTGATTTTATCAGTGAAGTACAAACCAATCGGCAATGGTCCCATGCCCAATTGTTTGGCGGTACTCATAGGATGGTAAAATTCATAAGACACTTGTACATTCCTGCCTTGATGGATGCCGACTGGGAGGATGCAAGGCGAGATAGCCGATGTGAAGATTTCCCTGGACTTCTCAAATTTCTTAGAGTTTATTTCGTTGAATCTAAAGTCACTAGGGAGTTCAAAGTCTTCAGAGTTCTCATAGGCAAACCAAATTCTTGAGGTTCTTGGGAATCCATCATAGAAGTTGCCGAACCAATTCTTAAAAGGATCGGCTGAGTGCTTGGATCCTGAATATTATGATGCTGCCTCTCTAAATGACATACATCGGCATGTTGTGATTTCATCACCGTCTTCATCTGTTGTCGGCTGTGCTAACGGGAAGCTGGCCTCTTGCAAGTCTGGCCTCTGAGCGACTTTGTAGGTGTGTAAGTTTAACCATATTTGCAGCAACCACCAGGGACCTCCAGTGCCGATAGCCAAATTGTGTTAATGACCGAATTAGGTTAGCAAATTATCAGGTTTGAATTTAAAGCCAAAGCCGATTTGGAGAGAATTGAGTTCCTCTGAAGACATGAGTGCGCGCCAAGTACTGACAGAGTCAGCTAAGGAGTTCGTCGGCTCGTGATCAAATCGGCTAAGGTGACTACCGGCTAATACCGAATCGGATAAGGATAGCCGATGAGTCGATTTCGATAAGGATGGCTGGTGGACCAATCCCGAGGAGAAGACGTTGGAGTTATCTTCGGATTCGGTTAAAGTGCTTCATGAGGATTGCCATATATGGTTAGAGTCCAGGAAAGGCAATTGTATCTGTTAATTAGGATATTTTAAATAGTTTCCTTATAGATAATGTAGGTGATAGTTTGTTTTAGGCATATCTGTATTTCAAATTGTAATAGAGATAGGAATCGTGCCCATCACGGACTTATCTTGTATCTGGGTATAAATACGACCCAGGACCGTGTAAATTATCAACAACCAAGTTCAATACAACCTTCGGCGCATCGCCACCTTTGTCTTTTAATAGTTTTGATGAGTTCTTACTTCTAGTTGGGCTGCATTGTTCAATCTCTAGCGAAAAGGTAAATCTTGTCATGGCGGCTTGTGTTCTTGGGATTAGTGCTTCCATCATCATGATACTCTAATCCTGGTTACGTAAATCATCGATTTATCATATATGCCATATAACCTAGATCGATAGTGCGATCTAACCCTAATCTTTTAGTCTGTTAATAGATAACAGCCGATAGGGTTAGGTCTCAACGTCGGTTTAGATTATATGGTATATCCACCATCTCGAAAGGTCTTCATTGATTAGTTTAGATCTTATGCTTTTTTTATACTCAATGCTGCATCGGTTAAGTCCGATCTATTAAGTCGTTTTTAGAATCATAAAGGATCTATCTTATCTCATGATTACTATTATAGATAATATCGGAGTTTTAGCCGATCTTATCTGTTTTAACTGTCTTGTATGTTTTATATTTGCTTGATATGTTAAAGCTGCCATTTATATCAAGATCTCACTATAATTTAATATATTAAGCTTGTTATCGATCTGTTAAGTCATCTTAACACTCGATCGGTTCCTGTTTAATACATTTAGTCTATAAGGATATCTTAGTATAGAGTGGTATCAGAGTGCTAGCCGATACACATTAGATCTATGACATCGGCTATGTTATAAATATATATAATCTGCATTTTAAAGTATTTTTAGACTTAAGTGATTTATACTGTCTCGGTATGCTACCGGTCTATCCCAATCACTTAGTTTAAACGTATTTTGATATTTAGATTATGTATTATGAATACCTTCAGCCGATCGATTAGGTTTAATTATCCTAGCCGATTAAGTGCATACCGCATCGGCTTAACATCAGACTATACGCCATCGGCCACCAGCCGATCGGCTATCGTTTGCAGACTAATAATTGTTTCTTTGTTCTTGTTGATTGCAGGATCAAATCAACTGGCACGCCTACGAACATAAGAAGCAATACTTTGGATCTGCACTAGAGTAAAGCAAATCTCTTAGGCCAGTGAGCAGTTTTCCAAGTCAACTCCGGTACGATTTGGGATCAACACGCTTCTTTGGCACGCCCAATGGGACACGAGTGCAAGTCAGACACAATGGTTGATATCAAGACTTCTGAGATCGACCAAGAAAACATCATTCCGATCACTATGGACAAATTGACACCCGAGCAAAAGGCCTAGGTGGATGAGCTAATTAACAAGTTGCAAAACCAATATCTGCATTCCCTCGTCCAAAATCGGTCAGGCATCGTCCTCCAGAGGTACAAGATAAAGTTACCAGGGGATGACGAGCCCGAAGCAAGTTCTAGCAAATGTTCCAAGAATCAGGACGTCAAGCAGGAGGAGAGCCCAGACCTCAACAATCTGCAGGACTAGATTGACTACGCCGTGCATCAGGCACTCATCAACCAATCGGGCATCCTTGTCAACACCTTGAACAAGATGATCAAGGATGTGGTTGATTCCAGGGTTGTCAAATATCAGGCCAAGGGACCAATTTTCCTCCCTAAAGGCAAATTCCCACCGTACAGGACTTTGGCCACTGATGGACTGAAGTCTGTCTCAGCGATACCCCCTGGTCAGCCGACGGCATCAGCATCGGCACCAGGAAAGCCGATTATGTCGTCATTAGCACAAAAGCAACCGGACTTCAGCTCTATACTTCTGTCCAGACAACAACGTTAGCACGGTGGGCAAGATATCCCTTTAGCCGCTCAACACCAAATTGCGGCCATGTTCAATACGAATCGGCCACCGGTCGAGCCGATTCCACGAGTGTCGATAGGGTCATACCCGCCAAACTTGCAACAACACCCTATCGGTCCCAAGCTTGGTCATGATCAGCCACCTCACGGGGTGCATCAATCTCCTCAGCATCATATGGGGGGGAATTTTCATTCACAGTATCAGCCTCATCCACCCCAGATGCAGTATCGGCAGGCACCACTTCAGTTTGCTCAATTTGAGCCAATACAACAGCATGTGCAACAAGCACAACAGCAGAAACCTTGGGCAAATATGATTGCAGATGTTATGAGGGAGCAATTTGGCCTCAAGCCCAAGGACATAGGCAACATGTATCGGTACCCTTATGCAGAATATTTTGAGAGGGTTCCACTGCCCAGCCGATACAAGGTGCCAGACTTCTCCAAGTTCTCAGGGCTGGACAACATTTCTACATATGAACATGTTAGACGATTTTTAGCCCAATGTGGTGAGGCATCGGCTACCGACGCCTTGAGAGTTAGGTTATTCCTTCTTTCTCTCTGTGGATCGGCTTTCACCTGGTTTTCATCTCTACCTTACAACTAGGCCGATCTAGAGAAACAGTTTCATAGATACTTCTACAGTGGTGTTCATGAGATGAAAAACTGTCTGATTTGACGGCTATTAGGCAAAAACACGATGAATCTGTTCAGGACTACATTCAGAGATTTAGAGATATGAGGAACAGATATTATAGTCTGGTTCTGTCCGATTCACAGCTAGCCGATCTCGCTTTCCAGGTTTTGCTGACGTCCATAGGGAAAGGTTTTTGGCTCAGGATTTTGAAAGTCTAGCTCACTTGGCCCAGAAAATATCGGCACACGAACAAAGATTACATGAGGCCAAGAATGCTCTTGAGAAAATTAACCATGTTGCATACTCTTCTGAATCGGAGGAAGATAGCGACTCCGAAGTGGCAACAGCCGATTGGGCTATGAACAAGAAGGTTATTACCTGCCAATGGGTCAAGAATTCGGCCAAAGAAGAAAAATATGATTCTAACATCACTAAGGCTGACAAAATTTTTGATCTGCTACTTCGGGAGAAGCAAATTCAACTTCCAGCCGGTCATGTTATCCCATCGGCTGAGGAACTCAAAAAGAGAAAATACTGCAAATGGCATAACATGGGGTCTCACAACACAAACGACTATAAGGTGTTCTGACAACAGATTCAATCAGCTATAGAGACAGGAAAAATTAAATTTGAAGACCCAAAGAAGCCGATGAAGGTTGATGGAAACCCCTTCCCCGTCAACATGGTTCACGCCAATGGCAGGCCAGCCGGTAGTGAGCCCCCGAAGATGGATAGCTTAGTTAAATTCATGAAGGACTTCATAGAAAGGGAAACACCGCCTCCTGCCAAGGTTGTCAGAAAATATAGGCAGGGAGATGTTAGGCCGAAGAAAGTTGATGGCACTCCCTTCCCTATCAACATGGTCCACACAAGTGGTAGAGCAGCCGACAGAAGGAATCATCGACAACCGAACTCTGCCAGGGCCATCAAAGTCCCTGAGAAGATATGACAGGCCGAAAGACGTCGACAGCTTTGATCCTCATTGGGGCTGTGAATTTTTCCAATTCTGTTGGAACGAAGGCATGAGGCTGCCATCAATTGAAGACTGCCCAGCTTGTAGCGATCATAATGCCGACTACGCTGGGGAGTCTAGCCGATCCCGTTCTGAAAGGAATCGACTGCCACAGAATAAACTCCCTGTTCATCAAAGGCTAGGTCTGATTCATCAAGATTTTTTCCAAGATAATGATAATGAAGATGAAGATGAGACCATGAACCCGCAATGGTGCTCTTCCGATACTTTCACTAAGACTCAAAAAAGGAGGGTGCAACGGATGAAGAGCAGGGGTCGGCTGTAGGAGGTGCAAGCCAAAATCGACCATCAGCTAAAAAGAAGAAGAGGCAAGAACACCCAAGGAAGGAGTGGTGTGTGAAGAGCAAGGTTGTTTTAGCCGATGAAGCTCAAGCTGACAAGGCAAAGAGATTGGCTAAGAGAAAAGCTGTGGCCTCCGCATCGGTCAACATGGTCTTCGTATTACCAGCCGAATATGAGGCAACCCAGGCCGATGCAGATATGGTTGAGGAATCCTTAGCCAAGTTAATTTTGTCCCCAGAGCAAGCTATCTTCGAAAAACCAGAGGGGACAGGGCATCGGCATCTTAAGCCACTTTATATTAAAGGATATGTCAATGGCAAGCCGATGTCCAAGATGTTGGTCGATGGAGGAGCTGCGGTGAACTTGATGCCCTATGCCACATTCAAAAAATTGGGCAAGAGTTCTGATGACCTCATCAAGACCAACATGATCTTGAAATACTTTGGAGGCAATCTATCGGAAACCAAAGGGGTTTTGAATATGGAGCTGACAATCTGTAGCAAGACTATGCCTACAACCTTCTTTGTCATTGATGGAAAGGGATCATATAGCATGCTGCTAGGAAGGGACTGGATCCATGGCAATTGTTGCATCCCTTCTACCATGCACCAAAGTTTAATCCAATGGCAAGGCAACAAAGTTGAAATTCTGCAAGCCGACAGGTCAGTAAACGTTGCCAATGCCAATTTAACCCTTTGGGCGATGGATGGCATTGATTGCTTGTCCGGCAAGGTTTGGGAGGCCGATTATCTAAAAGTGTTCGATTCTGAAATACAACCAATTGGAGATGAAGAGTCCCAACTGCTGCTTTGAGGGCATTGTGGAGGGGTAAAACGTCTACGCAAAGGACACTGTAGATGATCTCGATGGCAAGTTAGGACAAGGCTTTATGTCGGCCGACGACTTAGAAGAAGTCGATATAGGCTCAGGAGATAGGCCTAGGCTGACGTTCATTAGTAAAAATTTGTCTTCTCAATTTAGAACCAAGCTTATAGAACTTTTGAAGGAATATAAAGATTATTTTGCTTGGGAGTATTTTGAGATGCCAAGGCTTAACCGATCGATTGTTGAACATCGGCTCCCTATCAAACCTACATATCGGCCGTTTAAGCAAGCACCTAGAAGGTTCAAGGCCGATATGTATGATGCTATCAAGGCCGAAATTACTCATTTGTATGATGCTGGTTTCATTCGGCCTTGCCGATACGCTGAATGGGTTTCCAACATAGTTCCAGTAATCAAGAAGAATGGCAAACTTAGGGTGTGTATTGACTTTCGAGGTCTAAACAAAGCCACCCCTAAGGATGAATACCCAATGCCGATTGCTGATTTGTTGGTTGATGCTGCTTAAGGGCACAAAATCATAAGTTTTATGGATGGCAATGTGGGGTACAATCAAAATTTTCATGGCAGAAGAAGACATCCATAAGACTGCTTTCAGATGCCCTGGTGCAATCAGCTTATATGAGTGGGTTGTAATGACCTTTGGTCTGAAAAACGCTAGAGCTACGTATCAGAGGGCCATGAACTACATCTTTCATGAGTTAATCGGCTTATTGGTTGAGATCTACATTTGATGACGTGGTTGTGAAATTTAAAGAAGTTGATGACCATATAGCTGATTTGAGAAAAGTTCTTGAGAGAACAAGGAAATATGGCCTGAAGATGAATCCCACAAATTGTGCTTTTGGTGTATCGGCTAGACAGTTTCTAGGTTTTCTTGTTTGTGAAAGGGGGATTGAAGTAACACAGAGGAGCATAAATGCAATAAAAAACATTCAGCCTCTGCAGGACAGGAAACAATTACAATCTCTGGTCGGCAAGGTGATTTTCATTAGAAGATTTATTGCCAATCTATCTAGCAAGATGGAGCCATTTACACCTTTGCTTCGATTCAAAGCTGACCAGTAGTTTACTTGGGGGGCAGAGCAACAGAAAGCTTTGGATAACATCAAGGAATATTTGAGTGCCCCCTAGTATTGATTCCTCTGCAAAAAGGGGTTCCTTTCAAGTTATACTTGTCAACCGATGAGAAGACAATCGGCTCAGTATTGATCCAGAAGTTCGAGGGTAAAGAGGGAGCAATTTTTGACTTAAGCAGAAGACTTCTGGATGCTGAGACAAGATATTCCCCGGTGAAAAAGTTGTGTTTATGCCTGTATTTTTCATGCACGAAGTTAAAGCATTATTTGTTATCCAATGACTGCATGATATTCTGCAAAGCCGATGTGGTCAAGTATATGCTATCGGCTCTAGTACTGAAAGGAAGAGTTGGTAAATGGATGTACGCCTTGACGGAGTTCGATCTCAGGTATGAATCACCCAAGGCAATCATGGGACAAACCATAGCTGATTTCATTGTTGAGCATCGTGATGACTCAATCAGCTCGGTTGACATAGTCCCTTGGACTTTATTTTTTGATGGATCGGTTTGTACCCACGGCTGCGGCATCAGCTTGGTCATCCTATCACCTAGGGGGCAAGTTTTGAGTTTGCTTACACAATCAAGCCCTATGCTACTAACAACCAAGCGAATACAAAGCAGTTCTCAAAGGAGTGCAACTTTTGAAAGAAGTTGAAGCCGATTCCATGGAGATCATGGGTGATTCGTTGTTGGTCATCAATCAGCTAGTTGGAGAGTATGAATGCAAAAATGATACATTGATGACATACTATGAAAAATTCCGAGAGTTGATGGAAAATTTTCGGCTAGTAACCTTGACACATATTCCTCAAGAGCAGAATGTTGAAGCTAATGATTTGGCTCAGGGGGCATCGGGATACAAGACGGTGGTCAAGGACATCGAAGTTGAAATTGCTACAATTGCAACCGATGATTGGGGGTATGATGTTTATAATTATCTCAACAATCCTTCTCAATTGGCTTCAAGGAAATTGCATTACAAGGCCTTAAGATATGTTCTACTCAACGATGATCTATACTATCGGACGATTGATGGAGTGCTACTAAGATGTTTAAGTACCGATCAAGCCAAGGTTGTGATGGGTGAAGTGCATGAAGGCATATGTGGTACTCATCAATCGGCTCACAAGATGAAATGGTTGCTTCGACGAGCTGGGTACTTTTGGCCGATGATGTTGGCGGATTGCTTCAAGTATTACAAGGGTTGTCAAGATTGTTAGAAATTCGGGGAAATTCAATGAGCACTAGCTTCGGCTATGAATCTCATAATCAAGCCTTGGCCGTTCAGAGGTTGGGAAATTGACAAGATCGGCCAGATCAATCCACCCTCGAGCAAAGGACATAAGTTTTGGTGGCAACCGATTACTTCACAAAGTGGGTGGAAGCAATTCCTTTGAAGAAAGTTGATTCTGGGGACGCGATCTAGTTTGTTAAAGAGAACTTTATATACCGATTCGGTGTTCCTCAGACAATCACAATCGATGAGGGATCCATCTTCATATCCGATGAGTTTGTCCAGTTTGCAAAAAGCATGGGGATCAAATTGCTAAATTCTTCACCATATTATGTGTAGGCTAATGGACAAGCAGAAGCATCCAACAAAAGTTTGATCAAGATAATAAAGAGGAAGATCTCTAATTATCCAAAGCAATGGCACAGCCGATTGGCCGAAGTATTATGGTCCTATCAGATGGCTTGTCATGGATCAATTCAAGTGCCTCTGTACAAGCTAGTTTATGGACATGAGGCCATTTTGCCATGGGAAAGCTGAAGGGTTACGTGGAGGCTACGATAGCTAATAACAAACCTTTACTACCGCGCAAACCAGGAACCTTGCAAGTAAGGGTCGATAGATCGTTACCGATTAGAGTAGAGTGCAGCAGATATATCCAATCAGGAGCTATCCGATCCGAAACAGTACCAGCCGATCACAGCCGATTCGCTGACAGTCGATTCCCCAAGTCGACAGTCGATCCGACGAAGCCGATGCGCCAATTCCATAGCCGATCTGCCACAGCCGATGCGCCAATTTGCCAAACCACGCTCGCGCTGCCGATCCGCTGCAGCCACCTCGCTCCGATGCACCACAGCTGATTTGTCTGATCGCAGCCGATTCGTAGCCGACGAACAACATCATAATGTAGCAGTGCCTCTACCGGTATCCACACGTCCAGGGACAGAACGCCTAACAGCCGTGTGCTAGCACAAAGATGCAAGGCTAGGGTTTTGGCTCGGAAGTGGGGAGGGTTTCCGTGAAGATCAGATTGATTTGGTTCAATGCAATTGCAGCAACTCTCCACCCCTCGTCCCTTTATATAGAGTTGGCCGACTGGGTCTAGTGGCTGATTGGGACTCTATTTTGAATCGGATCCTATCCGAATCTCATAGAGTTGGCCGGCCAGACTTTGTAAGCCCATAGGACTATATTAAATCGAATCTTATCCGAATTGAGCCATATTTGAGTCAAACTCGAATGTCTGTTCTTATCCCCTTAAGCGTGCGACCTTGTAGGTTCAGGTATACTTGGCTCCGGCTCGAGTCTAACTCAGCCGATCGTCAATAGCGGCGCCTAGCAGCACATATTGACACCATAGTATACAAGAAAATAATATCGGCTCTGAACCTGTAATGTGTACACAAATCCCTTTGCCTCACGATACCAATTAAGCTATAGAGAAGATGTGTGCCATCCCTTCAATAGCTTAACCATTCACTCGAACTGTATTGGATTATATGTCTATTGATTGACTCCTCAATCAAGTCGGCATGGCCATGCACTTCCATAATCATTACCTCCAGGGGCCCAGAGATATCTCTCCAAAGGAGGGGCAAATTCCATCTTGATCATTCACATCCCACTACATATTTCATAGCAAACCTGAAGACTACTTTTATAACTACCCAGTTACGGAATAGCGTTTGGTAGTCCCAAAGTAGGCTACTACACATGTTGGAATCCATGATGATCTCAGGTCTAAGGACTTTGTACCAACACTACCTGAGACCAACTAATGGCACATTAATTCCTGTAGTGTCTCGTGGTGGATCTATTCAACAACATGTTCTCTAATATGTGTCCATATTTATTGATTTGGTATCTCCATACCATGATCTATGAGACATGATCATCAATCAATAAACATGTCGATCTTAGAATCATATTAGTTCCAATAATATGATATATGATCAGGGATCATTTAGAAATATATTCATACATATAGAGTCTCATAAATAAGTCACATACTTATTGATCAATACAAGATGTCTATTTCATGAACTGAATAACACTTTATTCATTTATACATGAACATTGACCATGATATCCAACATCTCCATGTTACCTCTAGGGCATATCACTAACAAAAGCATCATCGACTCAAGAAGGATTGAATTACAGAATGAATTGACAGTCGATGACTGTCACAATCTTATGGTAGATGAATCGGAAGACTTGGTCCAATCCAGGCTGCGTGCTTTGGAAAAGGTGACTAGAGATAAGGAAAGAATCGCTCGTCATTACAACAAGAAGGTCGTGCCGAAATCGTTTTTAGAAGGTGAGTTGGTTTGAAAGTTGATCTTGCCGATTGGTACTCGTGACAATAAATTTGGCAAGTGGTCACCAAATTGGGAAGGGCCTTTTAAAATTTACAAGTGTGTTTCCAAAGGAGCTTACATGTTACAAGGTCTTGATGTTTTTACATGGTAACCGATGTGTTTGCATCGCCTTTAGATGGCCGATACAAGTTGTATCACCCTTAGTCTTTTTATTCTTATGATAATCGGTTGTGCTCTGTCGATATGTGATGGCCGATATAAGTTATGTCGCCCTTAGTTATTGGATTTCTATCATAATCGGTTATGATTTTGCTCATACATGATGGCCGATTTCGCATGTTGTCCTCGAGCTATAATTTTATCAATGATCGATTGACATTGTAAAATTAGGGGGGCATATATGCATACACAAGTGAAATCAAGTGGACTTCAAAATCTCATATATGCATACACAAGTGAAATCAAGTGGACTTCAAATTTTTTGTGGACTTGAGAATCGGCAGACGTTATATTACAAGTACTACTGTGAGAGTTCACAAAGATCGGCACAAAAGTTATATTACATAAGTGGAAGTTCACAAGTGATCAAGTCCTAGCCCTATTACATCAATCGGCTTAACCAGATATGAAGCTGTTGATTGCTGATATTGCTTTCCCGGGGATCATCTTCAAGGCTTTAGTAAGATCTGATAGATTCTTCATTGAAGCCTTTAGTTTGGATTTTTGTTCTGATATGACTCTCGGGAGATTGGCAAGCCTTTGTTCTTTAGAGCCTATATCGACATCGCACTTAGCAAGTTTGGCTAGCAACTATTCTTTCTGTTTGCGCAGCCGATCGAGGTTAGAAGTTGGTGCGGCTGTCATCTCATCAAGTTTTGCTTTGTCTTCTAGTATGGATCATCGATTGGTTTCTATTGAAGCTTCAAGGGATGCCCTTTCTCTCCGATCGGCTATCCGTTGCTTGGCTCTCTCAAACTTGTGCCGATGTTGTTCAAGATATGCAGCTTGAGAGATGGCATCGGCTATGTGGTCTGGGAGCTGATCTTGAATGTCTTCGAATCTGGCTCTGATTGATCCACAGTGAGAAACGAGGAAGTCTAAAGAAGCTTCTAGCCGACGAGCCAAATCTTGTAGTGTTTTCTCAGGTCATCGACAGCAGAGGCTAGGGTCTTGTCGGTGGTGTCCTCCTCATCATCCATGAATTCCTTTATGTCTAAAGGAAACATATCGGATATTGGAATTGATAAGTGTTGAAGCTGTTAGTCATTGAAACTTTCAAAGCAGTCGATATGAAGAGAAAGACTTACAGGGATGACGGGAGCCGATGTTGTTTCTGCCTCAACGTTGTGGCTGCCCCTAGCTGATGGAGTTCTTTCACTTGATGCTTGGGGGGCAGGTGTTGGAGAGCGAGGAGGTTGTATACAAAGAAAGATAAGTTTGACTGAGCATCGGTTAGTTAAAAAACTAAAGAGAATTCAAAATTGAGATTACCGATGGAGCTGGAGCCTATTTCTTCCTTGACGCCTACTTCTTCTTCTGCAAGACAGAAAATTGAATGAGGGGCTACATGTGAATTTAAAGGAAGAGAATTTTAGATAAATACATACCGGTTGAGGTCGAGGTTGAGGCTGACGTCTTGGAGGATTTGGCATTCTGTGGGGTTGATCATCGGCTGGTGGTGTATGTGTGGTTGCCCTTGGCTCGCCTACTTCAATAGCGGCTTCATCGATGGCTTCTTCTATTTCCTCCTTATTCAGAAAGGCCTCTAGGTCTGGATCCAGGCCTGGCAGATCATTGGTTGTGGTTTGTTTTGTTTCCTTGAAGGTTTCTTTTGCACGGCCGATGGATCGGCAGCCGATGGTTTGGTTCTCTTCTTCCTCTGAAGTGGCTCGTGGGTCTGGCCATGAAGCAAAGTTGATGTCTTCGGGGCATTAGAGCCGATTCTTAATAGGGCAAGCCCATAGCTGTTAGGGAGAAGGCCGATGGCATAGTCGATGGCCACCCCGGTGTTACTGATATAAGGGCATAAATCGGTAGTTTACAAACAAAAAGAATTAGTCAAACGATAAAGCAGGACAACCGACAATAAACAACAAGTGATAAGAGGGACAAGTGTTTACCAGTGGAATCAGCTCTGGATATATGGTGGTGAGGTACATGGAAGCCGATTGGTGAAATAGATGTTTTTTCCATTCACTCCACCATCGGCTGAAGGTTGCAGTCCTTGTTATCACCAACTCAATGTTGTCTATACTGCCAAGAGGGGGCCTTTAATATTCAGTAGCCTATCCATCATGAGGCCTGAGCCGATTTTGCCTTTGGTTTTGATTTTATCAGAGAAGTACAAACCAATCGACAATGGTCCCATGCCTAGTTGTCTAGCGGCGCTCATAGGATGATAAAATTCATAAGACACCTGTATGTTCCTGCCTTGATGAATGTCGACTGGGAGGATGTAGGGCGAGATAGCCTATATGAAGATTTCCCTGGACTTCTCAAATTTCTTAGAGTTTATCTCGTCGAATCTAAAGTCACTGGGGAGTTCAAAGTCTTCGGAGTTCTCATAGGCAAACCAAATTCTTGAGGTTCTTGAGAATCCATCATAGAAATTGCCGAACCAATTCTTAAAAGGATCGGCTGAGAGCTTGGATCCTGATGCTGCCTCTCCAAATGACATACATCGGCGTGTTGTGTTTTCATTGCCGTCTTCATCTGTTGTTGGCTGTGCTAATGGGAAGCTGGCGTCTTGCAATTATGGCCTTTGAGCAACTTTGTGTGCGTGCAAGTTTAACCATATTTGTAGCAGCCACCAGCCACCTCCAGTGCCGATAGCCGAATTGGCGGCAATTTTAGCAGATGCATTGTTCAACATCTGATAAAGGTACCCTAGTAGATATTTTCCTCAGGGAATATGCCTCTTCTCTACTAGGGCCTCGCCTATGTGTTGCCAATAGGTTGTGGGGCCGCAGCTTGAACCACAAAATAGAAATTTTTCTAGCCACATGAGAAGAAAAGTTGCGTGCTCTTTGGAGTCCACTGGGCCAGTTCCCATGTTCAGGCTTGTGAACCCGTCCCAACCTCCAAAGGGCCTGGTCTTAAAAGAATATTGGCACTTGGTATTCAGGCTGACAGTGTTAGCAGATGATGTGATGTCAAGGCCTGTGACCATGATTACGTCTAACGGAGTGGGGGTCATCAGTCCTTGGTTGAACAGGAAAGAGTTCAGTGTATTGGACCAGAAGTAACTCGCAGCTGATAGCAGGGGCTCGTCTTAGGCATGTCGGCTATGGTTAGGGCTAAGCATTTTGTTATCCCTGAAGGGTTATGCGGAGGCTACGCTGTTAGTGATATACCCTAGAGGCAACATGGAGATGTTGGATATCATGGTCAATGTTTATTTATTTATGAATAAAGTGTTATTCAGTTCCATGAAATAGACATCTTGTATTTATCAATAAGTACGTGACTTATTTATGAGACTCTATATGTATGAATCTATTTATAAATGATCCCTGATCATATATCATATTATTGAAACTAATATGATTCTAAGATCGGCATGTTTATTGATTGATGATCATGTCTCATAGATCATGGGTATGGAGATACCAAATCAATAAACATGGACATATGTGTTAGAGAACACATTGTTGGATATACCCACTATGAGACACTACGGAATTAATGTGCCATTAGTTGGTCTCGAGGTAGTGTTGGTACAAAATCCTTAGACTCGAGATCACCATGGATTCCAACATGTGTAGTAGTCTACTTTGGGACTACCAAACGCTATTAAATGGCGGGTAGTTATAAAAGTAGTCTTCGGGTTTGCTATGAAACATGGAGTGGGATGTGAGTGATCAAGATGGAATTTGCCCCTCCTTTGGAGAGATATCTCTACAGGCCCCTCGAGGTAATGGATTATGGAAATGCATTGCCATGCTAAGTTGATTGAGGAGTCAATCAACGGACGGATAATCCAATACGGTTCGAGTGAATGGTTAAGCTATTGAAGGGATGACACACATCTTGCCTATAGCTTAATTGGTATCGTGAGGCAAAGGGATTTGTGTACACATTACGGGTTCACGGCAGGTATTATATTCTTGTATACTATGGTGTCAATATGTCTTTGCTAGCGCCGCTGTCAGCGGGTCAAGGTGAGTTGGACTCGAGCCAATGATCGGCTAAGTTAGACTATAGCCGAAACCAAGTATACCTGAACCTACGGTCAATTCGCACGCTTAAGGGGATAAGAACAAGCATTCGAGTTGGACTCGAATACGGCTCGATCGGATAGGGATCCGATTGGATAGTCCTATGGTCTTACGACGTATGGGCGGCCAACTCTATAAGATTCGGATGAGATCCGATTCAAAATAGAGTCACGATCAGCCACTAGTCCCAGTAGGCCAACTCTATATAAAGGGCGAGGGTGGAAGCTACGCAAGATCCCAATCTCTCACAAAAGCCTAGCCTTGCATATACATTCCGGACGTGTGGAATAGGTATAGGCGCATCTACATCGCCTTGTGTTGATCGGCTCACCAACGAATCGCCGATGTCGCACTCGATCCGGAGTTGTCCGACCGCGTTTTGTCGCCGATTCGGTCAGCCGCTCGCTCCGATTGCAGCGATTCTAGTAGCCGATCAACACACCGCAACGTAGCGCCGCCTACCGGTATCCACATGTCCGGGGACATAACGCCGAACACCCGTGTGCTAGCACGCGATGCAAGGCTAGGGTTTTGGCTCAAAGGTGGGGAGGGTTTCCATAGAGATTGATCTCGTCGACTTCTGTTGTGTCAAATCTGATTGATTCGGTTCAATTGCATGCTTCAGCTCTCCACCCCTGACCCCTTTATATAGAGTTGCCAGTTGGGCCTAGAGGCCCATCGGGACTCTATTTTGAATCGGATCCTATCCGAATCTCATAGAGATGGCCTGCCGGACTTCGTAAGCCCATAGGACTCTATCCGATCGGATCCCTATCCGATCGAGCCGTATCCGAGTCCAACTCGAATGCTTGTTCTTATCCCCTTAAGCGTGCGATCCTGTAGGTTCAGGTATACTCGGTTTCGGCTATAGTCTAACTTAGCCGATCGTCGGCTCGAGTCCAACTCAGCCGACCTGTCAATAGCGGCGCCTAGCAGCACATATTGACACCATAGTATACATGAATGTAATATCGGCTCTAAACCTGTAATGTGTACACAAATCCCTTTGCCTCACGATACCAATTAAGCTATAGGCAAGATGTGTGCCATCCCTTCAATAGCTTAACCATTCACTCGAACCGTATTGGATTATCTGTCTGTTGATTGACTCCTCAATCAACTTAGTATGGCCATGCATTTCCATAATCCATTACCTCGAGGGGCCCAGATATATCTCTCCAAAGGAGGGGCAAATTCCATCTTGATCACTCACATCCCACTCCATGTTTCATAGCAAACCCGAAAACTACCTTTATAACTATCCAGTTATGGAATAGCGTTTGGTAGTCCCAAAGTAGGCTACTACACATGTTGGAATCCATGGTGATCTCAGGTCTAAGGACTTTGTACCAACACTACCTGAGACCAACTAATGGCACATTAATTCCTGTAGTGTCTCATGGTGGGTCTATCCAACAATGTATTCTCTAACACATGTGTCCATGTTTATTGATTTGGTATCTCCATACCCATGATCTATGAGACATGATCATCAATCAATAAACATGTCGATCTTAGAGTCATATTTGTTCCATTAATATGATATATGATCAGGGATCAATTAGAAATAGATTCATACATATAGAGTCTCATAAATGAGTCACTATCACGCCCAGAAATTCACACCAGAATTCCTGCAGCTAATTTGTGCATTACACCCTCGTCCAGGCATCAGCCGAGGTACACAAATCGACGTTATTGATAATACAGAATCCTGGTCTTAGAAACAATATAAAAGAGTTACACAAATGCAGCGGAAAGGAAAAAAACTGACTTAAGCTAAACTTGACACGAGCGAAGCGGAACACCAACTCCACTGCTAAACCTTGACGAGAACAAGCCTACACCTCCTCGGAGACCTCGATCTCAACCTCGGCACCGAAGGGGGAAAAAGAAGCAAGACTCGAGTACAACCACCGTACTCAACAAGTCACAGAAAAGGGGACATGGTGCAAGATAAATAACAAGGAAAGGTCAAGGGGCTCAATTTGCATAAACAACATTTGCGAATATAATAACAATATTTGAAGACAAGAAAAAAGAGAAATATTTAAGCAAAGATTAAATAAACGCCGTCCAACGCTCAAACCACGTTGCGACAGCCCATCCATCCACCTGCACTAGTCATGCTTCAACATTTCATTCAAATAAATGAGTGAGACTAATCAAGGTGAATCTGTTGATCGCCCGTAACCGTGGGCACGGCTATTCGAATAGTTTTTACTCGATCGAGGTGTACAATCGTACCCACAAGACACAATCCCACAACACGTTACCGTGCGCCGGTGCACCACCATGATGCCCCGGAAAGGAATTGTGACAGACCCTTCACATAACCCCTCTAATCAATCGTACCACACCAAGGTTTCGCCCCCATTCCCATCGGGCAATGGGCAGCCCTCTAGTGCCGCGGTGAATCGGAAGCCGATCAACCCTTAAAACCGGGCTGACCCAACTCCATCACGCCCACCCTCTCTCGGGATACGTCGACTAGAGACGCTACGCTCTGACCAGCCATTACCCATGCCGGCTTGTGGTATGCACGGCATTTCTTCCGTGGTTTCCCGAGAACCGGTCCTTAATCGTCATGAGCACGCTAACCAAAGTCCAACCATGTGCTCACGACCCACCTTTTCATAATTCAATATTATTAACAACAGGTCATATCTTAACATCATCGGAAGGTCAACTTTAGTAAAACTTGATTAGTGTGATTTCCTTAAGTGAGCTAGTTGCGCTAAGCATAACTAAGCAACCTTAAACTATCATCTAGTCACATTGGACCCCAAGTTATCAATGGTATAAGGTAAACAATCCTATGGTTGAGTACAATAGGTGTAAACATCCCATGAAATGACATTCTAAAACATATGCGTATTTGAAAGAAAAGAGGTATTTACATAAAATAGGTACAATATGGTCAATGTAAGGTATGACTTGCCTTGCTCGAGACCGAGGAACTCGGCGACTACTCAAGAGAACGGGCTCGCCGGAAAACTCTGGATCTACATGACAAACAAAGCACTCAACAAACACCCTGAAAAGTCTACTGAAACAGCACTGAAAAGTATTTTTAATGGATTCTTGACATTTTTCTGGATTTAATGAAATTTGAATGGGCTAAAACGGAGCTCGGGTTCAAAAGATATGAATTTTAGAAGTTTAATTGCGATTTTTAAACTAAACGAGAAAAGATTAAATTATTTATTGCGCAATTAAGTCCCCGGTGACGTCATCAACGCGCGGCGCAGTGGCTGACGTCGGCATGACGCTGCGGCCGGCGTTAGCCCTAGGGCCGACGCCGACACACCGGCCGGGCGCACGCGGAGCCTGGGGCGCGACGGCCGATTGTTGCCACGTGGCAAGATCCGAGCGGCCGGACGGCAGCGATCGGACGGCGGGCGAAGGCTAGGGTTAGGGTTTCCCGCGGCGCGGCGACGGCGGCGGCGGCGGCGAGGGTT
Organism: Oryza australiensis; assembly: GCA_019925245.2. Classification (NCBI taxonomy): domain Eukaryota; kingdom Viridiplantae; phylum Streptophyta; class Magnoliopsida; order Poales; family Poaceae; genus Oryza; species Oryza australiensis. The sequence goes on from JAIFGZ020000449.1 coordinate 418,316, forward strand.
TTGCCCGACAACCTTGGCGGCACGGCCGGACGGCCGGCTGGAAGCGGCGGGGCGAGCCCGGCAGCGAAGGCGGCGGCGCGCGGCACGGCGAACGAAAAGGAAAAGAAAACGGCGCCACCGGCGGCGGGAAGAAAGCGACGCCATGCGACGATTTTTGGGGCTAAACCTAATGGGAAACAATGGAGACACACGGCGGCGCGAGAGGATTTTATAGGGCGGAAAGAGATCGAATCGGGCACTGGATGGCGGAAAACCTCGCCGTTCGTTTCGGACTCTGAGAGAGAGAGAGGATAACCGGCGGCCGTTTGGGCGACGGCGGTTGTTGCGCGCGCGGAAAGGCGGGCACGGGTGCGACGGACGGCCGAGCCCGGCGTGGGGCCCACGCGGCGCGAGCGCGCGAAACGGCGCGAAAAAGAGGTAGGCGGCGCGGCCATGGCGGCGGCGGCGGTTGGGCCTGGTCGGGTGCGAGGGAGGCGGCTCGACAGTGGGGCCCACTGCTTGCCCGCGGCGCAAGGAGGCGCCGGACTTTGCGTAGGCGCGCCGCTCTTGGGCCTTGGCCCACGGCCGAGGAGGGGGCGGGTTGGGGCGAAACCGGGCGGCCGGAAAGAGCGGGAAAAGGACGGCCCAAAAGGGAAAAAGGAGGGGAAAAAAAGAAAAAAGGGAAAAAGGATTTAGGAACTTAATTTAATTCCCGATTTCTTATTTAATTGATTAAAAATACTTAGAGTGCTCTAAAAATTCCAAGTAAAAATCTCGTTAGCGTATTTCGACATGCGAATTCAAGAAAAATCCCACCATGTCGTTTCCATTTATTAATTGCATTTTAAAATTATTGGTTGGCTCCAAGTTAATTTAGAAATTCCGATTATCTCGGGTAAATTATTTAAATAAATTAGGAAAAACCCGTGATGTGACAACCTACCCCCTTAAACGGAATCTCAACCCCGAGATTCGGAGGTACGGCGAAAAGTTGCGGGTGCGCGGCCTTTAGCTCATCTTCTCGTTCCCAAGTAGCTTCTTCCTGGAGTGATGAGTCCATTGAACCTTGCAAAACCCGATAACCTTGTTCCGAGTCCTTCTTTCACCGACCTCAAGAATACGTGGGTCTCTCTACATAGGTTAAGTCCTCTTGGATTTCAATCTGGTCTGACTCGCCCGCTCTTCGGTACCCTTAAACACTTCTTTAACTCGGGACACATGAAACACGTCGTGAATACCGATCATGTTGGAGGGAAGCTCCTGATAGGCCACTTCTCCTCGACGTTCCCGAATCCGTATGGTCCCACAAAACGTGGTGCCAACTTACCTTTGGTTTGGAAACGGTGTACTCCCCTGAGTGGTGTAACGCGAAGATACACAAAATCCCCCGCTTCAAAAGCGAGATCTCTTCGACGATTATCCGCATAGCTCTTCCGTCGGGACTGCGCAATCTTCAACCTTTCCCGAATCGCTTCGGACCTTTTCCTCTCGCTTCACTTATTACTTCGTGCCAAACAATCGGCGCTCACCCGTCTCGATCCTGCAATAGGGGTGTGCGGCATTTCCGTCCATACAAGTGCTTTCATACGGTGCCATTTGAATGTTGGCCCGATAACCGTTGTTGTAAGAGAATTCGCATAGGGCAAGCTTTTGTCCCACGCTTTTCCAAAATCGAGCGCGCATGCTCTCGCATGTCTTCCAAAATCTGATTCACTCTCTCAGTTTGACCGTCTGCTTGCGGATGATAGGCCGTGCTAAAATTCAAACGGTACCGAGCTCTCTTGCAACTTCTTCCGTAACTTGGAAGTAAACCGACTTCCCTATCGGACACGATCTTCTTAGGCACGCCATGCAAACACATGATCCTTGCGAGATAAAGCTCGCTAACTTCTTCCCCGAGTAGGTAGTATGTACTGGTATGAAGTGGGCCACCTTGGTGAGTCGGTCCACCACGACCCAAATTGAGTCATATCCTGACGTTGTGCGGGGTAAACCCGTGATGAAATCCATTCCAATTTCTTCCCATTTCCATTCGGAATGCGAAGTGGTTGCAACACCGCGGGCCGTTGATGTTCGCCTTCACCCTCCGACAAACATCACAAAGTGCAACAAACTCGGCTATCTCCCTCCTCATACCGACCCACCAAAACTTTTCTTTAAGATCTTGATACATCTTTGTACCGCCGGTGTGAATTGAGTATTGGGTTTGGTGAACTTCCGTAAGGATCATCTTTTTCAAATCCTTGTCTTCTGGCACACACAATCTCTTTCCCATCCAGATTGTGCCGTGTTCGTCTTCCGTAAAACCACGAGCTTTTCCGACTCTCATGTTCTTCTTGAGTTCAGCCATCTCGGGATCCGATGCCCGAGCAGCCCAATTTGATCAATGAGAGTGGGTTGGGCTTCCGAGCAGCCACAAAACCAAAATCCACCACTCGTAGATTTAGATTCTCGAATTCCGCCGCAACGGTCACACATTCCTTCGACACCGAGGGTGGTGCAAGAACTCTTTCGGCTTAGTGCATCCGCAACCACGTTAGCTTTGTTGGGATGGTAATGTATCCCTAAGTCATAATCTTTGATCGGTTCCAACCATCTTCTCGTCGGAGGTTTAAATCCGGTTGGGTGAAAATGTACTTAAGACTTTTGTGATCCGTATACACTTCACAACGATTACCAATTAGGTAGTGTCGCGATCTTCAGTGCATGAACCACTGCGGATAACTCCGCATCATGAGTGGGGTAGTTGTTTTTGTGTGGGCGCAATTGACGAGATGCATATGCGACCACTTTGCCTTCTTGCATCAACACACATCCCAACCCTTGGCGAGATGCATCACAATAAACTTGGAAGTCCTTTGTGGGTCTGGGCAAGTATCAACACTAGTGCGCAACACCAACTTTCTCTTGAGCTCTTCAAAACTCTTGTTGCATTCTCGCCACCACTTAAACTTCTCATCTTTCTTCAACAGTTGAGTCATCGGCTTGGCAATTTTGGAGAAGTTCTCAATGAAGCGGCGGTAGTAACCCACAAGTCCAAGGAAACTTCGGATCTGCGTAACCGTTTTAGACGGGGTCCACTTGGTAACCGATTCCATATTTGCCGGATCCACGGCTACTCCTTGGGCATTCACAATGTGGCCGAGAACCGTACCTCCTTTAACCAGAAAGCACACTTGCTAAACTTGGCGTAGAGTTGATGATCTCTCAACTTCTCGAGTATTGTCCGAAGATGTTGCTCATGATCCTCCTCCGACTTAGAGTAGACCAAAATGTCGTCAATGAACACCACCACAAATTTATCCAAGAACTCCATAAACACCTTGTTCATCGATTCATAAAGAAAGCCGGTGCGTTGGTTAAACCAAAAGACATGACCGTACACTCATACCCATACCGGTGGTGAAGGCGGTCTTGGGAATGTCCTCTTCCCGAATCCTCAACTGATGATAGCCCGATCGCAGGTCTATCTTGGAAAATACCTTGGCCCCTTTGAGTTGATCGAATAAATCATCAATCCGTGGTAGGGGATACTTGTTCTTGATAGTAACCTCATTGAGTGCGCGATAGTCGACACACATTCTCTTGGTCTTGTCTTTCTTTTCCACGAAAATCACCTGAGCACCCCAAGGCGACGTGCTCTGGCGAATATACCCTTTTTCAACTGTTCATCCACTTGCTTTTTACTTCGCCCAACTCGTTGGCTCCCATCCTATACGGCCTCTTGTGTATTGGGGCGGTCCCGGGTACTAGATCAATCCGGAATTCAATTTCCCTTTTTGGTGGCATCTGAGTTAAGTCCTCGGGGAAAACTTCAGGGTATTCTCTGACGATGGGGATATCCTCAAACTTCACAGGGTCTTCGCCGCCATTTCGGACGATTCCCGGTGGAAACATGATTCAAACTTGCTACGGGCTTGACTTGCATGGGAGAGCGAAAAACAACTCTTTCTCCTTTCGTATTAATTAAAGTAATGGTGCGTCTAGCGCAGTCAATTATTCCCTTATGTCTGGACAACCAATCCATCCCAAGAATGACATCTATGCCTTTGGACTGAAGGAGGATAAGGTTGGCTAGAAACATAGATCCTTGGATTTCTATGGTCACTGAGGGACAATACTGAGTGGTCTCCAAGTGGTTTCCAGGGGTTTGAACCCGCATAGGTATCTTAAGTCCCACTACTGACAACCCATGTGCCCCAACAAATTGCTTTGAGATAAATGAATGTGTAGCGCCAGAATCAAATAATACTGTGGCAGGAGTAAAGTTTACAGGAAACATACCCAGTATAACTTCAGAGCGGTCCGTGCTTCCTCGGCGGACGCATGGTTGACTCGAGCCTGGATGAACCTTGGCCCAAGCCGCCTTGGCTTTGGACACTTGTCTCGCAAAATGCCCGGGATCACCACAGTTGAAACAGCCTCCTGGCTTGTCCCCAGAGTCCTTCCTTGGAGGTGGTGGCTGTGACTGTTGCTGGGATGGCGCCGTTGGAGGGCGCGGGGCTGGAGTACGCTGTTGTTGACCACCGCCACTACCGCCGCTTGAAAATTCCCCGGGTGATAAGGTCGATGCCGACGAACAATCATGGTGGTAGGTCCACTCGACTTCCGTGCATGAAACGCGCCTCGCGATTTCCCCGTTGAGGAGGTCGGGACCGGAATACTTTTCTCTTCTTGATCATCTTGTTGCGCTGATCTTCCTGTCGAATGGCCTTGTCAACCAGCTTCTCAAAGTTAGCATATTCTCCGGAGATAAGCTTGTCCGTGAGTTCATCATCCAAACTAGCCAAAAACTTTTCCGCCTTTCGCATCGTGCGCACATCTTCTAGGGCATAACGGGCAAGACGATTGAACTCGTGCAGATACTCAGTAACTGATCTGTTACCCTGCTCAAGAGAACGGAACTCACGCTTTTTCTGTGCAACTATTCCCGCAGGAATGTGTGCGGTCCTGAAACTGCGACGAAACTCTTCCTGTGTAAATCTGCTCCCGCCGGCGAGTAACCAAGTAGTTGTCCCACCAAGCCGAAGCAGGCCCTGAATCGATGAGTAGCAAACGAGACTTTCTCCCGATCCGTGCACCGCAGCAGATCTAACTTCTTCTCTATGGCATGAAGCCAATCATTAGCCTCCATGGGATTAGTGGTGCCGGAGAAGGTCGGCGGTCGGACACGAAGGAACTCGCAGCTTGACCTGGGGTGGTGGGGCGGCAAACCGATTGTTCTCGCTTGTTGCTTGCATTTGTTGCAGCATCTCGCCGTTGCATCCGATGGTGTTGTTGTTGCATTTGCGCATCATTGCAGCCATCATCTCGTGTCTCGTGAAGCGAGCACTTGAGCAATGGTGGGGTTCTCGCGTGGCGGTGGGGAGCATTGCCATTGGCGTCGTGAGCCTCGTGGTTGTTGGCACCTAACGTCCATTGTTGTTGTTCGCCCGCCGGTCCCGGTGTTCACCATCCGAAGGAGACGACCGACCGAAGAGAGAGAAAAGAAGAAAAAGCATGACAGACTTAGAACTAATCTTTATTATTTGAATTCAAATGCATTGTTCGATCTTGACTAAAAACAAGGAAAAACACCAAACATCCTTAATTGGTCAGTCATATCACACTTGATATCGACTCGCCGCCTATCCCACACACAAGAACCTATCACACAAGAACTACCAAGAAGACAAACTAAGTTAAACGTTAAAACTAAGGAGGGCAACTAGAACGATCCACGAGACGAGGAGTCAAACCGCTTCCTTCGAAGATCCCCATTCTTCCAAACGGCTCCTCGGAGTCCTCGGACGTTACCTCGACTTGGACTCTTCCCGAATCGGCTGCCGTAGCCCAACCGATCCCGCCTCTTCCCTCCGAGGAATCTCGAGTCTCTTCGGAGTCCATGTCTTCACCGAATTCTCGAGCTTGAGTCACCGGAGACAGAGATCCAACCATTACGCCACCTCCGCCTTGATTCGCCGAAGCCGGAGCAAAGGTGAGGCGTAACCTCGCAGCAGGAGGAACCGGAACCGGCGCGGAACCTGGAGCGGGTGGAGCCGGAGAAGGCGGTGGAATCCGAGGTGCCACTGGATACGGACAGCGCGGTGGTGGTCTTCCGAGGCGTAGTGCGGAGTCTAACCCCAACCGGTGGCGGAAGTCCCTTCAACTCAGCTACCTCCTTCTTCAGACGAACCACTTCGTCCTGCAGTCGCGCGATCCTCAGCATCTTCTTGTCGTTCAGCTCCTTGGTCGCCTTGTGTAGGTCAGAGTGCATCTGATCCAGTCCTTTGAGCACGGTGCACATGTGACCGAAGGTAGAGTCATTCTCCTCGCCGTAGACTTGAATGCACCGACCTCGAGGAACTACCTCGACGGGGATGGTAGCGGTAGGAGGAGGTGCAAAGGTCGGTGTCATGCAGCTCCCTCATCCTGGCTAACATCGTAGGCGGCTTCTTGACAAGCGTGATCCGACGTGCCTCGGAAGCCGTGACCTCCATGTTGGGAAGACACGTTCCCACAAACCCGTGAACCTCCAACCGAACACGGTAGGGCAACTCGCCACTGAGAGGCGCAACTGTTGTATACTCCGGTGCTTCGGGATATCCAACTGCAAGGGCCATACGCGCCAGCTCTGCAACGAAGCCTGTCATCCCTTTTCCGCAGTGCGTCGCTGGGGAACCTGCCATCTATAGAAACAAAGGAGTGGGAAAATCAAAACATGCTCAAAAACCCACGACCAACATCCCATTTTCGCAATTCCTAATCCCTAGACTGACTCCACTTTTCAAAACACCCCCTTTTTTTTCAAAACATATGCACATGAAAAGAATTAGAGGGCTCTTAAGGTTTCCAGTTGGCTTGTCCTACAGTCACAGGAAGGCTCTGATACCAACTTGTCACGCCCAGAAATTCACACCAGAATTCCTGCAGCTAATTTGTGCATTACACCCTCATCCAGGCATCAGCCGAGGTACACAAATCGACATTATTGATAATACAGAATCCTCGTCTTAGAAACAATATAAAAGAGTTACACAAATGCAGCGGAAAGGAAAAAAACCGACTTAAGCTAAACTTGACACGAGCGAAGCGGAACACCAACTCCACAGCTAAACCTTGACAAGAACAAGCCTACACCTCCTCGGAGACCTCGATCTCAACCTCTGGCACTGAAGGGGGAAAAAGAAGCAAGACCGAGTACAACCACCGTACTCAACAAGTCACACCGGAAAAGGGGACATGGTGCAAGATAAATAACAAGGAAAGGTCAAGGGGCTCAATTTGCATAAACAACATTTGCAGAATATAATAACAATATTTGAAGACAAGAAACAAAGAGAAATATTTAAGCAAAGATTAAATAAACGCTGTCCAACGCTCAAACCACGTTGCGACAGCCCATCCATCCACCCGCACTAGTCATGCTTCAACATTTCATTCAAATAAATGAGTGAGACTAATCAAGGTGAATCGGTTGATCGCCCGTAACCGTGGGCACGGCTATTCGAATAGTTTTTACTCGATCGAGGTGTACAATCAGTACCCACAAGACACAATCCCACAATACGTTACGTGCGCCGGTGCACCACCATGATGCCCCGAAAGGAATTGTGACAGACCCTTCACATAACCCCCTCTAATCAATCGTACCACACCAAGGTTTCGCCCCCATTCCCATCGGGCAATGGGCAGCCCCCTAGTGCCGCGGTGAATCCGGAAGCTGATCAACCCTTAAAACCGGGGCTGACCCAACTCCATCACGCCCACCCTCTCTGGGATACGTCGACTAGAACCGGTCCTTAATCGTCATGAGCACGCTAACCAAAGTCCAACCATGTGCTCACGACCCACCTTTTTCATAATTCAATATTATTAACAACAGGGTCATATCTTAACATCATCTAAGGTCAACTTTAGTAAAACTTGATTAGTGTGATTCCCTTAAGTGAGCTAGTTGCGCTAAGCATAACTAAGCAACCTTAAACTATCATCTAGTCACATTGGACCCCAAGTTATCAATGGTATAAGGTAAACAATCCTATGGTTGAGTACAATAGGTGTAAACATCCCATGAAATGACATTCTAAAACATATGCAGTATTTGAAAGAAAAAGAGGTATTTACATAAAATAGGTACAATATGGTCAATGTAAGGTATGACCTGCCTTGCTCTGGAGACTGAGAAACTTCGGCGACTACTTGAAGAGAACGGGCTCGCCTGGAAAACCTGGATCTACACGACAAACAAAGCACTCAACAAACACCCTAAAAGTCTACTGAAACAGCACTGAAAAGTATTTTTAATGGATTCTTGACATTTTTCTGGATTTAATGAAATTTGAATGGGCTAAAACGGAGCTCGGGTTCAAAAGATATGAATTTTAGAAGTTTAATTGCGATTTTTAAACTAAATAGAAAAGACTAAATTATTTATTGCGCAATTAAGTCCCTGGTGACGTCATCAACGCGCTGCGCAGGGCTGACGCCGCATGACGTCGCACACCGGCCGGCGCACGCGGGAGCCGGGGCGCGGCGGCGATTGCTGCCACGTGGCGAGATCCGAACGGCCGGACGGCGGCGACGGACGGCGGGGCGAAGGCTAGGGTTAGGGTTTCCCGGCGGCGGCGACGGCGGCGGCGGCGGCGGCGGCCGAGGGTTTTGCCCGACGACCTTGGCGGCACGGCGGCCGGACGGCCGGCAGGCGGCGCGGCGCACGGCGAACGCAAAAGGAAAAGAAAACAAGCGCCACCGCGGCGGGAAGAAAGCGACGCCGACGACGATTTTTGGGGCTAAACCTAACGGGAAACAAAGGAGACACACGGCGGCGCGAGAGGATTTTATAGGGCGGAAAGAGATCGAATCGGGCACGGGATGGTCGGGAAAACCTCGCCGCTCGTTTCGGACTCGGAGAGAGAGAGATAACCGCAGGCGGGCGGCGGCGGCGTTGTTGCGGCGCGCAGAAAGGCGGCACGGGTGCGACGGCGCGGGCCGGAGCCCTGGCGTGGGCCCACGCGGGCGCGAGGCGCGCGGAAACGGCGCGAAAAGAGGTAGGGCGGCGCGGCCATGGCGGCGGCGGCCGCTGGCCGGCCGGGTGCGAGGAGGCGGCTCCGACAGTGAGGCCCACTGGTTGGCCCGCGGCGCAGCGGAGGGCGCCGGACTTTGCGTAGGCGCGACCGCTCTTGGGCCTTGGCCCACGGCCGAGGAGGAGGGGCGGCTTGGGTCGAAACCGGGCCTACGGAAAGAGGGGAAAAAGGACGGCCCAAAAGGGAAAAAGGAGGAAAAAAAGAAAAAGGGAAAAAGGATTTAGGGACTTAATTTAATTCGATTTCTTATTTAATTGATTAAAAATACTTAGAGTGCTCTAAAAATTCCAAAAAAAATCCCGTTAGCGTATTTCGACATGCGTAATTCAAGAAAAATCCCACCATGTCGTTTCCATTTATTAATTGCATTTTAAAATTATTGGTTGGCTCCAGGTTAATTTCGAAATTCGATTATCTCAAAGTTAAATTATTTAAATAAATTAGGGAAAAACCCAAGATGTGACAACCACGTACTTATTGATCAATACAAGATGTCTATTTCATGGAACCGAATAACACTTTATTCATAAATACATAAACATTGACCATGATATCCAACATCTCCATGTTGCCTCTAGGGCATATCACTAACAATCCCTAGTTCTTCCCAATGGCTCCGCTTGCTATCCGACACCCTATTATACCATGTTGGCCAAGTTTTATTGGTTGAAAGCCATGATTTTAAAGTTCCGTTGCAAGGTGTCGATTGGCGTTTGACAACCTAAAAGGGATCCGGTTGGTTTCGGCATTAATAAACTCTGAGGGGTCTAGGTTACCGATTGGCCCTAAGTGGTACTGATTGGAATGGTTGAGGTTGGGAATTGCAATCTGGTGAGTAAGATGATACAATGAATAAGCAAGAAAAAGGGCAAATTACAAAGCATGGATGCTAGATTGCGGTAAAAAAAGAGAAGAGAAGTTAAAGCCGATGGAGCTTACCTCTGGGAATTCAGCTGATGGAGCTGTGGACGGGGTGGTCGAAGTCGACATCACCAGGATGAGTTCATCGTCGCGCGGAGGATGCCCGTGGAGATCGCCGAGAATGCCGAGGAGATCGCCGGTGACATGATTGGAACCGTTTGGGGCTAAGGCGGCGAGGCAAAAGTGACGTGTGAAAACTCTAAGGCGGTGGTCGTTAGAAAGAAACGTGATGACGGCCGAAACGAAAAGCCCTAAAATCTCTCCAAGATAAGATTCAAGCAAATCCGCAACATTAACAATATACCGAACCCCGGGGGCATGTGTTAATGACCGAATTTGCTAAGCAAATTATCAGGTTTGGATTTAAAGCCGAAGCCGATTTGGAGAGAATTGTGTTCCTCCAAAGACAGAGTGCGTGCCAAGTACTGACCGAGTCGGTTAAGGAGTTTGTCGGCTGGTGATCGAATTGGCTAAGGTGACTATCGGCTAATACCGAATCGGATAACGGTAACCGATGCAGCCGATTCCGATAAGGATGGCTAGTGGACCAATCCCGAGGAAAAGACGTTGGAGTTATCTTCTGATTCGGTTAAAGTGCTTCATGAAGATTGCCATATATGGATAGAGTCCAGAAAGACAATTGTATCTCGTTAATTAGGATATTTTAAATAGTTTCCTTATAGATAATATCGGTGATGCTTTGTTTTAGGCATATCCGTATTTCAAATTGTAATAGAGAAAGGAATCGTGTTCGTTATGGACTTATCTTGTATCGGGTATAAATACGACCTAGGACCGTGTAAATTATCAACAACCAAGTTCAATACAACCTTCGCGCATCACCACTTTTTTCTTTTAATAGTTTCGACGAGTTCTTACTTCTAGTTGGGTTGCATTGTTCGATCTCCAATAAAAGGTAAATCTTGTCATGGCGGCTTGTCTTCTTAGGATTAGTGCTTCCATCATCATGATACTCTAAACCTGGTTACGTAAATCGTCAATTTATCTTATATGTCATATAACCTAGATCGATAGTGCGATCTAACCCTAATCGGCTAGTCTGTTAATAGATAACAACCGATAGGGTTAGGTCTCATCGTTGGTTTAGATTATATGGTATATCCACCATCTCGAAAGGTCTTCATAGATTAGTTTAGATCTTATGCTTCTTTTTATACTCAATGCCGCATTGGTTAAGTCGACCTATTAAGTCATTTTTAGAATCATAAAGGATCTATCTTATCTCATGATTACTATTAGAGATAGTATGGGAGTTTCAAATGATCTTATCTGTTTTAACTGTCTTGTATGTTTTATATTTGCTTGATATGTTAAAGCTGCCTTTATATCAAGATCTCCCTATAATTAAATATATTAAGCTTGTTATCGATCGTTAAGTCATCTTAACACTCGATCGGTTCCCGTTTAATACATTTAGTCTATAAGGATATCTTAGTATAGAGTGGTATTGGAGTACTAGCCGATACACATTAGATCTATGATATCGGCTATGTTATGAATGTATATATAATCTGCATATTAAAGTATTTTTAGACTTAAGTGATTTGTACCTGTCTCCGTACGCTACCGATCTATCCCAATCACTTAGTTTAAACATATTTTGATATTTAGATTATGTATTATGAATACCTTCACCGATCGATTAGGTTTAATTATCCTAGCCGATTCAGTGCACAACAATACGTCATCGGCTTAACATCGACGATACGTCATCGGCCACCACCGATCGGCTATCATTTGCAGACTAATACTTGTTTCTTTGTTCTTGTTGATTGCAGGATCAAATCAATTGGCACGCCTACGAACCTAAGAATCAATATTTTGGACCCGCACTACAAGAAAGCAAATCTCTCGCACAGTGAGCGCTTTCCAAGTCAACTCCGATACGATTTGGGATCAACAACTTGGCGGCAATTTTAGCCGATGCATTATACAACATCTGATATAGGTACCCTACCAGATTTTTCCTAAGGGAATATGCCTCTTCTCTACTAAGGCCTCGGCTATGTGTTGCCAATTGGTTGTGGGGCCGTAGCTTGATCCACATAACATGAATTTTTCCAGCCACATGAGAAGAAAAGTTGCGTGTTCTCTGGAGTCGATTGGGCCAGCTCCCATGTTCAGGCTTATGAACCCATTCCAGCCTCCAATGTCCCTGGTCTTAAAAGAATATTGACACTTAGTATTCAGGGTGACAGGGTTAGCCTATGATGTGATGTCAAGGCCCGTGATCATGACTATATCCAACAGAGTGGGGGTCATCGGTCCTTGGTTGAACAAGAAAGAATTATGTGTGTTGGACCAAAAGTAACTTGTAGCCGATAGCAGGGGCTCATCTTTAGGCATGTCAGCTATTGTTAGGGCTAAGCATTGTGCTATCCCTAATTCTTCCCAATGGCTCCGCTTGCTAGCCGACACCCTATTATACCATGTTGGCCAAGTTTTATCGGTTGAAGGCCTTGATTTGAATGTTCCGTTCCAGTGTGTCAGATTGGGGTTCGACAACCTAAGAGGGATTCGGTTGGTTTCGGCATTAATAAACTCTGAGGGGTCTAGGTTGCCGATTGGCCCTAAGTGGTACTTGTTGGGATGGTTGAGGTTGGGAATTGTAATCTGGTGAGTAAGGTGCTACAATGAATAAGAAACAAAAAGGGGAAATTACGAAGGACGGACGCTAGATTGCGGTAAAAAAAAGAGAAGTTAAAGCCGATGGAGCTTACCTCTAGGAATTCGACTGATGGTGCCGTGGACGGGGTGGTTGAAGTCGACATCGCCAAGGAAGAATTCGTCGCCGCACAGAGGATGCCTACGAGTTCGCCGAGAACGCCGGGGAGATCACCGGTGCAGATTGGAACTGTTTGGGGCTAAGGCGGTGGAGGCAAAAGTGACGGCGTGAAAAACTCTAAGGCGGTGGTTGTTAGAAAGAAACGTGATGACGGCCGAAACAGAAAAGCCCTGAAATCTCTCCAAGATAAGATTCAGCAAACCGCAACATTAACAATACAGCGAACTTGGGGGGCATGTGTTAACGACCGAATTTGGTGAGCAAATTATCAAGTTTGGATTTAAAGCCGAAGCCGATTTGGAGAGAATTGTGTTCCTCCAAAGACAGAGTGCGCGCCAAGTACTGACTGAGTGCAAAAGGAGAGTGAGGCCGCCCTAGCAATTTTGCAGGAGGCCCCCTTGCCGCCCTCCCAAAGGGCGATTTAGCACTGTGCAAGGGGACGCCGCTTTAGGGGTGGCCTTTGCGCAGCCCCTTGCCGCCCTCACAAACGGAGATTTTGCACCGTTGGGGACCACTCACTTTTAGGGCGGCAGGGGTGGCCTTTTTGCAGGCGGCCCCCTTGCCGCCATCTGGGAGGGCGGTTTTGTACTATTGTAGTAGCAACATGAAGATGAACCTAAGCTAATTGCGCTAAGTACTTATCAAAGCAAATTCACATTCTTAAATCACTTTCTCTCCCGTATTGATCCTCCTTGCCTTTTCCTTCCTTATCTAAAATGGAGTTGGCAATATATTTTTGTTGAACTTTTCAAAGAAAAAGGAAGAAGTTTTTGCAATCGTTATTTCTTGCCTCTGTCATATGACTAAACATTTTGATTTGGAACAGGAGAGGTTGCTGATTTGAGTGCCTCTCATTCAAAAAATTAGGTAAATCATCATTTTGAAATGAACAAAATAGGAATAATTTTTAAAAATCAAGTGATTTATTTTTCACTCAAATTGGAGTCTGAGGAGGTGGATTTTTACGCCTGAAATGTAGGTTAGGTAAGTTGCGTATAATTCTCGCGTCGGTTGAATCATGTAAGCATGTACACAATTGAAGATAGAATTTACGAAAATATAAGCAAGTAATTATAAATTTAAGGAATACAATGTATCGAGGCTAGAAAGGAACATTGCAAATAAAAACGATACAATCCCATTAATTTCTAATTCATGACACATACAACAACATACCATCATAATGAAACATTTAAATGATAAGATAGTGAAGAAGTGCCATGGATACACGATACAAATTAGACAGACCCGACGAATCGAGCCCGATCTTTCTATGGACCCCTTCTACTGAGTTCAATGTGAATTGCATTTTCGTGCTTCTTCAATCGTTGATACTCTACTTGTGTTTCACACTCGCTATCTTTTGGCCAATATATGTTGGATTGACATTGTCGATCCACAAAGTGAATCCGCACCTCCTTGGATTGCCCCGAGAAATAATCGTAGTTAGTTAGTTAGGGTAGCAATATCATGCAAATATTAGCGGAATTGAAAAATGTAAGACGTACAACAAAGTTGTTGTCTACGTTGAGGTAGCCACTTAGCAATGATCTCTACAACCACACTTTGAACGTTTTGACCATTTAGGATACTTCCTTCATTCTAAGCTTGCAATTTGCATTCGATGTTTGTACTCCATCCATGCCAAAATAATTGTGTGGTCGTCTCGTGTTGCATTATCGTTTGACCGATGGAAGTACGTCTCACCATATCGATCCACAAGCATTTAATTCACATTTCCTTACATCCTCCTATTTTGTACAATTGTTAGGAGAGGTAAGTGAATGAAAGTAGTGATTAGTGGTACCAAAGAAATTGATACTTTCGACAAAATTGTCGTCGACAATGTAAGACACACGAAGCATCTTTGTCCTCGAGTTCTTTGTCTTACGGACCTTATCACCCGACAATGGTCACTACAATGACATTCCCGGACGTTCTCGCCATGTGGGAAGTCCTAGCGGATTTACTGCTATTCTAAAGCTTCGCAGCAATTCGCGTTCATGCTCATCCATCCGCCTAAGGTAGTCCGATCTTGTTTCACTACGTGAATATCGACGTGTTCCGTCATTTTGTGGGTTCTCTGTATCTACCTACTTAATGAAGTTGCACACCATACGGTATGTCTGCGTAAGATGTCATGATGGTGTAGAAACACGTTAGCATTTTATTTTTTGAGCATAGGTAATTGAACTTGGAACAGAGAGTCATACCTGATCAATGTTTGGGCACTGGAAGAATCTACTCCCTCGAGTTTCTACTATGAGGGATGACTTAAGTATGCATCGATCCCCACAAGCGCACAACAGACGGTCACACCATAGTGGAAACCAACCGGAAGGATCGCTTCACCAGTAGAGATGCTCAAGAAATGGAGCATCCATTCTCTCTAGATGTGTGGGAAATTGAACGATGATATGAAGAGCTCGTATTTGGCTGGTCCATTTTATAGTGGAGCAACCAGTGCCACAACTGGACTCAACAAGAGTTAATTTATTTCACTGTATGTGACAACACAATCACACGCCAGCAGGATTCATTTTATCTGAGAAAGCAGAGCTGAAAGTTGATTGTGATAGCTCGAACCCGCCGAAAGTTGATTGCAACCTAATGGACATGATCCTCACGCGCCAAAAGTTTGTCGTCGTATGTCTGAGTAGATGTTGTAGGGTTTTTGAAGCGTATCGACAACATGAGCACGCATGAGCAAGAATTACTTTATGTGACAAAGTTGCCGGAAAAGTTGATCGTGACAAGTCGAGTTGCGCTAGGACTGTGGTTTACGCCTAAGAAGTTGCAACAGCGTACGAACGATAGGAAATACATATAAGTGAGTACAGATGATGACATCATGACAATAACTGAAAAAGTAGCACAATGATACTAAAGCAGTAACTGCAAAAGTAGAACTGGTCCAAAATAAATAAAACAAAAATAAGTGCGCGCAAAGCGCCAAAAGGTAGAACACTACCGTTGAGCCCTCTTACCCCCCGTCCCTCCTACCTTGGGCCCTAACGTGTTCCCGAGAGTACGTCAAGCGGTCCGGTGGTATGCCACGGCCTGCCCGTCCCTCTGGTACTAGCATGACCAGTGGCTGCTCCTGAGTCTGCGGTGGTGGAGCTCCGCCAAGCTGTGAGAAGCCAAGTATCTTCTGGTTTGGGTCATCCTCTAGGTCGTCGGCGTAGAAATGGTCACTAGGACGAGATCCGACAGGTGTGAGGAAGAGGCTCCTGCAGCAAAGATCCCCGCCCGATACCCTATTGGAGAAAAACAAGGTTTATCAAGGTAAATAATACTTATGACAACTAGTACAATTGTCGTAGTGATTTAATGACGCATGCTCACCTAGAGGGACTCGCTGCTGCATGTGTGGACGAGGGATTGATGGTCTGTGCGGCGAAGTGTTGGCTCCAGCAAAGGCACCTGAAGGTAGCGGAGGACCTGCGAGACATGCATTTTGTCATCAGGTGTTCATGTTACCTACGTTACGGAACTAACCTCTAGGCGATGCAAGTACCATGGGAAGCCGCTATTGTAGGTGGCACAACTCCGGCGGTAGGGGCACGTAGACGCTAGTGGTGGACCAGTGGAGGTATCGCGTCGACGGCGCTACGACAAGAGAAGACGTGCATGATAGCGCATCTTGGACTCGCATCCAGCCAACATCGCCCTCGCTCGCGTGATTCAAGTGTAGTCCGGCCCAACCCGAGTACCACCGAGTTAATATCGACATTCATAGCTTGTGTGGCGTCGGCCTATGCAAGACATTAGTAAGGTGTTAATAAGTAACAGAGATACCAATCGGAGACAATAAATGGAAGAAGTGAGTAGAAGTTGGATGTACCCCCATGAAGTAATCTCGGTCACTTGCAGTGGGGTACGTGTCCATGACATGCGGCAAGGTGATGCTATGGGGTGGCTGGAGTGTACGTCACATGGGCACGCATGCGCGGTAAGTACCAGCGGAGGTACTCATGGTAGTTGTCCTCCGAGTGTGGCCAGAGCTCGTCGTGAACCTCCTCTGGAGCTAACAACCAGTCATCCATGTACAATTGTACGCGCGGTGCCCACGATGTGCCGGGTTGCTATCCCTGGTGAGTCAACCTATAAAAAAACAAAAGGTTATCGATCTAGATGAATGAAGCAATCTTTGTAATTTCAACACATTTTACTCACGAGTGGTCTGCAGGGGGTCGGTAGTCGCAAGGTTTCCGGGAAAAACCTACCTAAGGCCAAACTGCCTCATCACACAGTGCGGGCAGTGAGGTTCGACGAATATGTTGAACACCAACGGCATCATCGTGAGCGTATGTCGCGTCACGTGTACACAAGGACGAAAGTCCTAGCAGCTTCCTCTCCACGATGGTCTCGCTACGTGTACGGCTCCCGACGACGTCGGGCCGCGACGGCCGAACACGAACATGAAGTTCAGGTACCCCCTCACACCCGCAAGTGAGCGTAATGACGCCGCGACAAAAACATGGCACAGATGTGAACCACATGTTATGAACGAGCGATAAATAAATCGAAAGTTGAAATCATCAAACTTTTACGTACGTTACATCGACACCAGTAGGTGCCCATCATGGGCCCGTCCTCTGGCCCATCTGTGCTGGGTCCTGTCTCGTACGATGTGTGGTCCACCACAGTCGTCCTATGGCGAACCTCTCACTGCCCAAAGCTGAACGAACAAAGGGCAACCATCGAAGACCGTTCCCGCATCCCTCTTCATGCAGCCTCACAAAGGGCACGGTAGATCGCTGCTAGCACTGCAGATCCCTAGCTCCAATTTGACACGTTGCCTACATCAGCATCCATGATGGCCCGTGCATAGTGGATCAACCCCTTGTCCACTGCGTGCCCTGTAGTGCTAGTGAACATCACCCATCCGAACAGCGAGCAAGTACGCTTCTAGGGTGCGTCCGACCGAGTACTCATCGGCTGTCCGGTGGAGCCGGTCACCCGCAATAGAAACCAAATGATATTACAAATAAATAGATTACCGCAAAATAATTTAAACCGGTTCGAGCAATTAACTTATAGTGAACTAAAGCAACGAAGCCTTGGTGGGCCTGGGCCGTAGTGTACGCGTGTAAAGTGCTGGTCGGGCGCGAGCCATGGAAGGCGCATCACGTGCGCGAAGCGCTCCGTGATATCCTCCTTCCATCCACCAAGCACCATCTCCCCGGGCCTACATCGTCTCCGCTAGTGGTAGCCGCAGGTGTACGACACGCCCCGCAAGGTTGGTGCCATCTCCCCACAAGGTAGATGGAACGTGTGCGTCTTAGGCCGCCGCGATTTGCAAGACCCGCAAGGAGTGACTGGCTCGCATCCCACCGCTCGCTGGTCTCTCTCGTCGCCCTCGCCTCAACAAGCCTCACAAAGGCGCTATGAGGCTCCGCCTCACGCAACCTGCGTAATGTAAACTCGAAACGTTAGTACTGAAAAATTAGAGTCGATTCAAATTTGCTTTCAACAAAATGGAGTAAGACATACCACCGAACGTGTCGCGGATCGACACGCAACAATGCCGTGAAGGACGTGGGCGGAAGGTGCCGAGCTGCGTACTCGTACTCACCGACTGTGTACGAGCGGTGGTTCCTGTCAAGGTCACGGTTGAAAGAGCTCAGTGTGTCGTCGGCCATACCTACATACAGAAAAATGATTAGAAACACCGTACATATGAGTTGAACATAAGCAAGTGCATTTAAAAAATATTACGCAAACAAAATTCAGAACGTTGAAAATAACTACTAGTTTAGAAATTTAGAAACATTACAAAATTAGTTCAATACAATGATACTTCAAATTGGTAAAAAAACATGCTATAGAGATTACAACAACATTACAATGCAGTATCAAATTGTTTGCAATACAATAACGGATTAATTCATGTTTCACAAACAATAAGATTACAATGACAATAATTGAATTTACAGGATACAACACCAGAATACTTCATGGATCATATAAAATCTTAGGCCATCGCATCGCCAACCGCATGAGGACGCCTTGGATGTGGTCGCCTGATAGTTGTTCCTTCCCTAGGTGGGCGCCTTCCATCAATTGTCTCTCCAAATGAACCAGCACCCGCGACGCTTGGAACTTCAACATTGTTTGGGCATTTCTTGTAAGTATAGCCACGCTGATCACACTTGCTACAATGTAGAATCCTCCCACCTACTTCTGACTCATCCATGTCATTTCTGATGCGTCTCGTCTGACGTCGGCCCTTTTTAACCCTTAACTTCGATGGATCTGGAATGTAAAAAACTTGTGGCCTCATAGTTGTATAAGATCTTGATATCTCGAACCCATATATCTCCTCATTCCATGTATGAAAGTTTGCTTCTTTCCTGTAGTAAGGTGACACGTACACATGGAGAAGTATGCCACAATCCCCAGCTGTGGCAAGTACGTGAGAGCAAGGCAGGTGTCGAAGCTTAGGCTTCATACAGCTGCAACTGCATTTGCCATCCTCATTCAGCACACATTCCTGCATAGCTTGCTTGTTGTAGATACCACACCTTCTCCTGTCAACACACATCACCTCATACCTATGAACTTGGGTACCTTGAGGAACAACTCTACGTCTATGTGCCTTAGCTATTTTGTCTTCCATATACTTAGTCACTACATTCCCAAATATTATCTTGTTATCGCCATTAAGGGAACAATTTTCTTGTATCGGTCCCTGAAGTAGGCCTGTGTGTCGTGAAGGATAAATTCGACAATACCAACAAATGGGAGTCCTCACACTCCTCGCATTATCCAGCTTATAAACCTCGGCCAAAGTTGGTTGTCATTATACCATACAAGAAACCATCGTTGTCATACAATAGAGACCACTTCTCTTTCAACTCATTCTCAATGCAATGAGAGAAATTACGACGATGATGGACCTCATTCTCATTGCAGTGGGGCGTCATGTAGTGGACCAAGAGGTACTGGAGGCTTGTCAACCTATGGTCGACGAGATTGCTCGCCCTGCTTTTTTCATTGTCAACTCATCCAACCTCCTCCATAATTTATTAAATTTCTTCCTTGATTTTGACCATAAAGCTTCTTAAGAAGATCCATGATATACTTGTTCTTGAATTGCTTGTAAAAATTAGCACCCATGTGACGCATGCACCATCTATTCGAAGATCGGACCACCTAGCCGAAAGTCCCTTCTCCTCCCAACCATTCTCAGTAGTCAATATCTCGCAACATGCCAAAGCATAACGATCATGTATAAGGCAAACATTGGGTCTCATACACATGACTTCACGATACACTCTCTCCAGAACCAACTGCTTTCGTTGTTCTCACTCTCTACAAATGCAAAAGCCATAGGTAACACCCGATTGTTCCCATTAGCTCCAATCGCCATCAATATCTAACATCTCGTATTTACCTTTCAAAAATATACCATCTATGCATAGTGACGACGACGTGCACAAAAGCGTTGATGCAAGCACCCAACAAGATAAAAGCTCTTTGCAAAGACACTCTTGGTCGGGTCATGAGACGACAAGAATGTATGAATGCCATAGTAGGTATTATTGTTCCTCCGAGCCATGGTGGCTAATGACGAGGCATATTATTATAGGATGCTTCAAATGTGCCATACCTCATCTCTAAAATCTTTTGTTTGGTCCTCTAGGCCTTGGCATAGCTTATGGTGTATTTGAATTTATCTTCAATGTGCCTAATAATTGATCCTAGTTCAAAGTCATTGTTACGATAACACCACTATACATCTCACTTGCAATAAAAGCTAAAGTGATGTTGCGATGATACTTCTCCACCCCTTGTAAGTGACATTGTGCTCGGTCACAATGCTTACTTTCCAATAATCATTCCATTTACCCTTATATGCATGAACATACCACGGACACCCCTTGTAAGTGACACTTGTGCTCATCCACAATGCTTACTTTCTAATAATCATTTCATTTACCCTTACATGCATGAACACGCCACGTACATTCTTCCTTCATGCACCTACACTTCGTACACATAATTGGTTGACTTCACCACCCTAAACTCTATCTGCAATAAGATCGCCCAATGTTTCACCGCCTCTTTCATATCCTCCTTATGAGCATGCAATAAGATCGCCCAATGTTTCACCGCCTCTTTCATATCCTCCTTATGAGCATACCTAGCACCCCTGGATTACCTCATTCTCCTTGTATTCCTAGGGTACATGATGCCCCTCCGAGATAACAAGTCCCGAGAAATCCACTTTTGTCCAATCAAGTGGGCATTACATCATCTTCCTCGTGGGATGATGCATTGCCCTCGCCTACTCATTTTCTAAATCTTCTCTCTCCATTTCATCAACGATTGCTTCGATTCTCTCCCCTCGTCCGCCACGCCATGGTCTCGCTACACTCGTGTTTGATTATCCTCAAATTCCATCAATGGTCCAACATTTTCTAACATATGGTTTAGACCCTCAACATCTTCGTTTGCATTGCAACATTACTATTGTTTTCATGCAACGACACAAAAATAACAAGGGGTCATGACCTTTCAAAAGCCATCTTCACATAACATCTTCAAGCATCGTTGTTATCTATCGCATTAGTTCCAAAAAATAACCTTCCATTGAGCCATCTCCACATAACATCTCCAAGCATCGTTGTTATCTATCGGCATTAGTTTCAAAAATAACCTTCCATTGCACGACTCACTACACATAGATATTGATATTGTGTACATTCTTGGATTCACTCTAAATCCTCGTAGAAACAACCTATAAATTGACTAAAATGTTCTCTTGGTAGGCCTATCGATGCCCTTCGATGTCATGCTAAAATCAAACAAATCAACACTATCTGGACCAAATCTAAGATTGCCTTGACCATGAATTAACCGAAATATGACCTTACTTGACATTATGCCCGATAAAGAAAAGAAAACTAAGTTCATTTCGTAAAACTAAGTTCATTTCATACTAACAAGATCTAACATAGCATTTATCAATATGTACCGCACCCTAAGTTAAACTCTCTACAAATATGTTGTCTATCCTAGGTCTTAAATTCTTAGGTCTTAAATTCTACAAATACGGTGTGTGTGGTCTAGATCTACCATCTAACATACATATACCGTATAATTTTCGCTATGTCCTATGTCTTAGTTTCAACAAAAATATCGTATGCCTTAAATCATACTAATATGTTGTGTGCTCCAGATCTACGTGCTTCGCATCTACTCAAATATATTAAATATATGGTAATAAAACTAATATGTAACAAAAATTAAAAACATAATACGACATATTGTATTTACCTGCGATGGAATTAGCAAACCGATGTGGTTTCGCCGCTCCTCCTCCGTCGCCTCACCCCTCCCTCTTTTTTTGATTTTCAACGATATAATGAAAAATCTGAGAGGGAAGGGGTTTTATAGCCGAGGGTTAAAAATTGCCCTCCCAGGAGGATGGCGGGGCGCCCGTAAAAGGCCACCCCCGTCGCCCTAAAAGCGGCGGCCCCCAATGCTGCAAAATCGCCCTTTGTGAGAGCGGCAAGAGGACCGCCCGCAAAAAGGCCACCCCGTCACCCTTAAAGCACGGCTCCCCGTCCCCGCACAGTGCTAAATCGCCCTTTGGGAGGACGATAAGGAGGCCGCTTGCAAAATTGCCAAGCCGGCCTCACTTTCCTTTTGCAGAGGCCCCTAGCGGCCAAAAATAGCCCTCCTGGAAGGAGGCCACCGCAAATTTGCCCCTCGATAGACGGCCATTGAACGATGACCAACGGCCGTCCGCCATGTAGGATAAACGTCCTTTGGGAGGGAGAGCGATTGGCGACTATTTTTTAAATTTTGCAAACTAAAAATATTTTTGTAAATATTTTAATAAATAAAATTCCAAAATTCAACAAGAATTCACGTTTATGTGATGACCTCGTTAACCGCATAACTTCACAGGAAACGAACACGTCGAGCATAAATTTGGGAGAACACCTGATTTCCAATCGGGGTCAGTTGTGAACCAACAAGCAGGCGCAATGAACGAACTTCGCTGTCCTGTTTCGAACTACATCTACATGCAAACTGTTTCAGTCTTACAAATTCAAAGCAAGCAACGTAGGAGTAATACGAAAACAGAAGCAAGCCTTTGGTAACCTCTTTTTGTTTTCCTATTACACTTCTTATAATCCTCAACACAGTCAGCTGTCGATAAAAGGAGCTGACATCTAGTAGGAAGGTGCTTGAAACCTCTAGTACTGTGTTTCACCTATCATCCTCTTCATGGTTAATAATCTGAAGAAAGATGCTTGCAGCAATGAGATTTTGGGCTAGGCCTAAGTATAATGGTACCACATCGGTTTACTGATGCTAAGACTTATACTCTACACCCAATACTCCTAAGCTGCTACTTGGATGCCTTGGATCCTTACCAAACCATCCACAGGGTCAGGTCATGCACAATTACAAGTTAGTAGCCTCCAAATCCTTTTTGTAAGCCTGCCAATTTTATCTAGCTTCTTGATGAAAACGGCAAAGAACTGGTCGTGGTTTAGAGCAACAATCTGTTGTCCTCCAAAGCTATGTGCAATTTCACCACCAACCAAATTTGTACCAGATTCTTCACTTTGGAGGTAAATCCTGTTATTTCCATCGTTCTTGTGTAGGTAGAAATTTCTACCTCCCACATCTCCAATCTTATCGTTTTTGTTCAAACCTGCCAGCAACAGATTCAGCTTTTACATCTATAATCAGATCATTCAACTATGAATTGGCAATCGACCAGGGTAACAAGATAAAGTTGGAAATTTGACTTAATAGTGAGTAGTCACCTGGGCTCAACAAAATCATTGTCACTTATGTTCATATCTTTTGTTCCATAAAGAAATACAGCCTTATGTCAATATAATTTGCAGAGGATTCATTATTGAAAACCCCATTTCAAACTTCATAGACCTATTTAATTAGTCATGATTGACCTAGATTCATATATACCCCACCAGATGGGTGAAACATCTAATATGGAATCAGATTAGATTTTGAAATATATGTATTCCACATTACGGCAGGTGGCAGAAAACGAATTACCTATGGCAGGTGGTGGAAACGTGAATTAGCCAACAGCCCAACACTCACTATGCACTTGTTATCTAGAAACAAAATATGCCCATACATCAAGCTGGGGCCCAGTAAAATTTGACTTCAATTTGCATAACTGAACGGCTGAACCCGAGATTATGATGGCAGTGTATATTCTAAAGCATGAACGCGACCTGTCCAAGCTCATTGAATAGGTCTGCTCACATTTAGACCAATTAGATGATAGAACCTGTTGGTTTCATCATGGTGGGGATGAATTGCTCTTGCAGAACTAATGATGCAATACAGTTGCTGTCCTACTATTTTCTTATATGAATAGAAAGGTCCGAGAAACTTCGTCTGAACTTATTCATGTTTTAATATGTAACAACTAGTAATTTATATGGTCCAACTTGGGAGATAATAGGAACTCAGGTAAAGAAAGAACTGTTGGATACTAGCATAATTACACTGACAGTGATGGCAAAACTAGCTAATAAATCCGCGGTTTATACATTAAAACCTGCAAACTCCATAATTAACTATGTTCCGTAGAAACCCATCAGTATAATTTAACCAATTATGGGTTCTAAGTTGAAAGTTCATACTACAAATCATTTTACTATGTTCAGAAAGATCTGAATCAATTTTTCACTAATAATAATAGTCACCAAACTATCATGTCTGCAGTAATTTCACTCAAAACAATGCTACAACTCTTTGGAGTTCAAGCAAGCATCATTTTAGTTCTATGTTCCCTTAAGGGCCGTTGTTGAACTATAACAGCTTTTGGATGTATTTTTGCTAGATTCACTTTACCCTTACTCACAAGTGCAATTGAGCACATATTAAGTGACGAACGTGAAGGCTCGTGTTGAATGACATACTCTGAAGGCAGAAGTGGGAGTGGTGGAGCTGGAAGGCCTCCGCGGCAGCCGGATCCAAACGGGGCTTCTCCTCCTTCGCGTACCTCTCCACCACGGCCGCGATCGCCTCCCCAACGCTCGCGCCCAGCCGAACCATCGCCTTCACCGGCCCGACGCTCCCTCGACAGTCACGCTCACCACCACCTTTGATTCCTGCACCAAACAAAGCCCAGCCAATTCACTCCCACGAACCGCGCGGCTAATAACAACAATAGTAGACTAGAGCTCGTCAGTGAGTAGTTCACTGTACCTCCCAGGGGTTGCAGTTGGACAGGGAGGCGGCGGAGGCGGAGCGGCCGAAGGGGGAGTCCGGGGTGAAGACGTCGAAGCAGGTGTGCGGACGCTCCAGCAGCGGCGGAGGCGGGGACGGCGGAGAGAGCTCCCGCGGCTCGGGGTGGACGCGCGCCGCCCAACAAAAGCGCCGGCTCGGACGCGGAGCGCGCGAGGGCCCTGCCCTCTCCCGCCGCGGTCGCGGCCGCGACCGCGACGACGCCAGCGCGGGGCGCACCGCCAGCCGAACCCTCCGCCCTCCGCTCCCGCTACCGCGCCGTCGCGACGGCAACGAGGAGGGCCCCGCCGGCGACCGACCCAGCCGGACAGTTGCGAGCCGGGATCGGCTCTTCGTCCTCTCCGGCATCCAGTTCAGATTCGAGACCGCTTGTTTGATCCTGTGCTCGCGCGTGGAGATCGCAGATGCACGCGAAGTCGCGGAGCTCGATGTCTTGTTGTTGGTCGGTCGGTGGTGTCGTCGGCGCAACGTTTACCTTCTCGTCGCCATGACGGCGAGCCTTTTCTATGCTTTACTCAAACAGAGGGAGGAAGCTTCCCTCCATGGGGATCCTCTTCCGTGAAACTGGTCTAATGAACTGTATCGATCCGTCGTAGGCGTGGCCCACGTTATCAGTGAGGAAAACCACGTAAGCCGGGAGTAGGCGTAGAAGAGGGAGTTGTCTGGGCAAGAATTTGGGGTGGGGGAACGAGACGAGACGCTGGATTCTCTGCCGGCGTGTGGTGCGGAATTACGTCAATGGGCACTGTGGCTCCGTAAAATAAGGAATGGGGATGCGATTGAGATGGGTGTATCTATATTAATATAAAAGTTTCGTCACAACATCCAACATCCTGTAATTAGCATTTTATAATCTTTCCATCCCACTTCGTTTAAAATTAGCTGACAGCGAAGCACACTAGGCCCATACGAAGGTGGGACCCGTTGTTTCCCCGCTCACACGCACACCCACAATTCAACCTCGTCCGTCATTGCACTTGTGCTCCTCGCCCTTTTCCCTTTCCCTTTGCTCTCATCTCTTTTTTTTCTTCCCGCATTGATTATGTCGAAACTTGGTTTCGAATAGAAATTTTGGGGCGCCAAGATCGCCAAGCTCGAGGGTTAAGTAAAAACAAGGTTTATACGTGTTCGACTCTCTCGTGAGGCAATACCCTACTCCCGCTTTGATTCGATCCGTCGAGTGTTTATTGATCTCAAGATCCGTTGCTCCTAAAGTCGATAAAGCTAATATGTCTCGGAGTCGAAGTCGACATCCCTCGGACGCCCTTACCCCCTTATATAGTCTTGGAGGACGGACTTACAAGTCGGAAACCCTATCTTACTCTAAGTCGGTTTCCTCAATCTTACCAAACCATGACTATGAGCCGTTGCCTTATCTAATCGGCAACGTAACACCCAAGTCATAGCCGGTTTACATAATTGGCGGCGTAACCTATCCCTATTACCACTGGATAAGCCCGCCATGTGGGTATCCGATTGCCATAACTCCACAAGAGCCCCCAGTCCTTCACCGACGAGATAACTTTGCCTCGAACCAAGATAACACACGCCCAAACAACTCTTTAGCCGAATGCTTCGGCGCCGAGTGGTTCCATCATCTCGCCGAATTTCCCGAGTGGCTCCAAAGACTGTGAAGGGCTAGAAAACATCCCAAAAAATTCTCAAAAATAAATATCTAGGTGCATCTCGTGATGCACCTAATTAGGTGTAGCCCCGACTATGTGGTTAGTCAAAAATGTACTAAACATATAGTCAAGAACTATAAAAATCATTCTTATATAAATGCTTAGCTTAAGCTAAAGCAATCATAAAAATTCTCATCACTCGCAAGCTCATGCTTATCCGAGTTAACCCGCCCGAGTCATCTCGAACAAATAATTTAATCGACCCTTATGGGTAAAAACCAATTCACTCTAAGCTCAAGCTCACCCGAGTTGGTTCGCCCGAGTCATCCCAAGACAAATTTTTCAATCATTCGAAAAATACGACCAAAATATTAAATAGCTCCCGCCATAATATTGGTCTTAATCTAAAAAGATCTTCACCAAGGTGGAAAAATAGCATTGATATACATTTAATCAAATGCTTAAAAACAAACATCCTCTGTCATCGGGACACCTCAAAAAGCTTAACTATTTGTCACCTTTCAAGTTACATCGTGCCATCTTCTCATGAAGTTGCGCAAACCGCAGTATGAAAGGATTTTAAAGGTATTGGGCAATTAGACACGTGCATATTGCTGTGGCAAATCGCTTAAGTCCATCCACTTAAGTCCCTAAGGACACGCGTCAAAGCCACACCTTAACCGGGCCGCAAGTCTCTCATGAGCTCGGCCCAATCACGAGATGACCTAGCAAAACCCTCAAGTCTTTTATACGAAGCCTCGAGGCCATCCCCGTCACTTCGTCTTCCCAAAAATCCTCTTTTCGCAAAGACGTTCACCACCACACGGAAAACCCTAGGCTCGCGTGCACCCAAATCCGTCGATCTAGGAGCTCGCATTTCACCACAAAGCTAGCCTCCGCATCCAACTTCCAAGATCCCCTCTCAAATCCCCATTTCCCGAGCGATCCGCCTCCCGAACCACCTCCATGGCGGGAGAGAAGGAAATCTCTTTCGAGCAATGGGCTACTTTAGATGTCAAGGAATCGACTCTTAAGGAAATGGTGAAGAACGGAGTTCTTCCGCCTAAAGAGATCGCTTCGTCCGGCGCCCCGGCGGCGAGGAGTTCCCCACTCCCAACACTAGTGAGATCGTCGTCTTCACCTCCTTTTTCTACCGTGGCTTCGGCCTTCCTTCTTCGAGTTCTTTTGTCTTCTCGATTATTACGGCCTTCACTCTACCACCTAAACCCCAACTCCATGCTTCATATTGCTCTCTTCATCCATGTTTACGAAGCTTTTCTTGGCATCCTTCTCCACTTCCAGCTCTTCCACCGCATGTTCTATCTTAAGCCGCATCCAAACAAGGATGAGCCCTACGTTGTTGGTGGGGCGGCTTTCGCCTCCGCGGATCTCTCCGCAGAGATTACTTTTCTCTTCCTTTGAAGTCCTCTAACAAAGGTTGGCATGCAACCGGTTCTATATCGCAAATCTTGAACCTGGCCGCCCAACTTCGTTGGCCTTCCTCCGGTCCCAAGGCCTAACCGGAGCACCGTGCGCAGCCCAAGACTGGATTAAGCCAACAAACTCCCGGGCCGTATCCCGGAGATGAAGAAAATGGGCCTTCGGGGTGAACAGATCACTCGACACTTCATCAAGAACCGATTGGCACCTATTAAGGAGAGATCCAAGCCCGCATTCGAGTACGAGGGCGAAAGGGATCCCAATTGGGAGGACCGCGACTCTCCGAGTTACGAAACCCCGAAGACTCGCATGTACAAGATATTTTCATCCTGGGATTGCAATGAGCACGCCTCATGCCGCCGGTTCTCCCGCATGCCTTGTATTGTCCTTCTCCTCCAGAGCGACTCGCCTTCTTGTTGTCTTTCAATCTTAATGTCGCACCTCTCGTGTACAAAAATCTCTCTTGTAGGAAAATGCCTTCATTATCTCAAAGCCGTACAAAGTGCATCATGACGATGCACCACTGGCTCGCCAAGAAACAAGCCGGCGGCGCCAAGATCCGAGCGATCCAATCAACAAGAGGGCCGCGGCCGGCGAGCATAACAAGAAGCGGGCGAGTAAGAGGAGGCCGGTCATTGATGACTCTGATGACGATGTCCCGCCCTCAAGCGAAGTGACCCCTCCGAGTCCATCCCCCAAATATGTACCCAAGATTCGCCGATCGACTGTGTATGTCTCATGACTGAAATCGTGCCCTTGTTGAAAACTTCTTTGCCTTTGTCCCGATTGCTTCCATCTTCTTCTCTCGCAGAGGCCCCTGTAACATTGACCCCACTGGGCAAAATGAGGGCCCAAAGACATCTGCAACGGCTGAGGCAACAAGGCCTGCAGAACAAGGATCCCGGAGTCCTCTCCCGAGTGAGAGCGCTCCGAGTGAGAAGCCCCCACCTCCTAGTGAGGATGTCCCGCGAAGGAGCCCCCGATCGCGCCCAGAAGCTCCGATCGGAAACTAGTCACCAAGAAAAGATCCCGACCGCCACTGTGGGACACCGATCGAGAACCGCGGTAAGAACCAAGAAAAGAAAAGCAGCCGGGAAGTACCAGCCAAGGACTCAGCCACCGAAACTGGTAAGCCCTGAAGCGATTCTCCAACTTTAATCTTCAATCTGTTTTTTCTCTGTCTTCATTCACCCTCTTTAAATCGATCAGCCAAAGTGGAGGAGATCCCCAGGCTGCAGTCCTCTGAGACCTGGGTCCCTCCAATCAAAATAGAGTGGCGCGACTCCGAGGGCTTGAAACAAGGCATCGTCTTGAACAAACAGAAGGAAAGTGAAGAAAGAGACATGCTTGTGGACAGCCTGAACGAAGCCACCCGGCTGCTAAATGTAAGCATCGCTCTTCTTTGTTTTAACCTTATGATTTCTTTTAGTCGACCAACTCTGAACTCGTGTGCAGAGGGTGTACTGCCGATCAATGGCCAAATCTGATGCACTCGAGAAGCTGGTCCCACACTTGAACTCCCTGGAGAACATCCAGCAAGAGCTAATGACCACTCGAGAAGATGCTGCATCGAGAGAAGCCGCTCTAAGGAGAGAGATAGCCGCGCTCCGGGAGGAGAACCATGACCTCCGGGGTTCAGTCGAGAGTAAGCTTAATCCTCTCGGTCTTTTATGCCTTTATTCGCAGCCTATTTCGATCTTGGTGTCGCAAGCTTTCTTACCTGCAGAGAACTCGACGGAAGTCCACACGCTTGCACCCACTGAAGAAGCTAACGCCAAGCAAAGCCGCCTGAGTCCGAGTTCGAAGGTAAGATCTTTCAAGATAGCATTCTTCATTTTGCTTCATCTTTGAATGTTTGTGTGATCATATGTCTTTGGCAGCTTATAAGGTCAAAACCCGAGCACAATATGATGTCTTTGTTGAAAGGTTCCAAAGGGCCGAAAGCGTGAGGGACGATGTTGCTAAGGCGGCGACACCGATTCTCTTGTCGCTGTTCCATCATGGGCTCGGGACCGCCCGCCGGACACCGCCGAGGTCTTCGACAAGCTTAGGAGGGCTCCGCATCGCATATAGCCAACATCTCGAGGCAGCCACCATGGGAGCAAATTTTGCCCTTGCGCAGGCCAAGTCACTCTATCCTCGGATAGATGTTGACTCAATCGGGGAGGGCTTTGCTGATGGCACTTCGGACGAGCAGTGCCCCGGAGTTGATTGAAGAAGCACGGAGTCGGCCAAGAAAGTCGCTGCCGATGTAGCCAACAACTTTCGCTCCGATCATTTTGTAAATATTGTTTGTAAACTATGATGTGAACTTGTAAATATTTGGATTATTTATGTTAACACTTTGACCGGAGTCTTTCTAGAAAATTTCTTGAGTAATTTTCGTCTGACTGTCACCAAGCCCAAGCTTGATTAGGTCACCAAAAAATTCTCAGTCTTTATCTATTGAACTCGAATCAAAACATTAAACGATGATAAACCAAATGTGAACAAGTTGCCGCAGAAAACCATGCTTTATTGATACATTTGTAGCCCCCGACTGTCAACTCAAGAAGTGTAGAAGGTGAACGTACCTTCAATTCAAGAAGATATCAACCGAGGACGACGAATTTTGAGTTTTGCTCCGGGCGGCCGAGTTAGGGTTCTTCCGGCCGGGCTCCGATCTTTTGCAAAATTCTAGCGCTGTGGTGAATGCATTTTGGGGAAAATTGGAAAGGAGCTAGATGAGACAATAAGGCACAAGTTTCGTGTTGGGAGTTTCGGCCGAGGAGCGCTATTTATAGCCGACCGCGTGAGCTCGAGCTCGGCGGCCGGGCGGCAATGCTAGGGTAACGCGCACGCGAGTAGGGGGGAGAGGGCGACGCACGACGGGCATGGCTACAGCGCGGGCGGAATGAGCAAGGGGTACGGCGTGGCGTGGCTGGGGTCGGCTCGGCACGGCTATAGGCGACGGCGTTGACGCGGGCGCGCGCATGGTACGGCGACGCGACGGCGAAGTACGGTGAGGCATGGGCGCGGCGCTAGGGCTGATGCGCGCGGCGTACGGCGTGGGCGCGGCGCCGTGGATGACGCGGCGGCATGGGCGCGTGTGGCGTGGCCACAGTGGCGGCGGCGTGGGCACGGTACGCCGAGACCGGTGTCGACCACTTGGCGGGCGATGAATAATGTGATTTCCGATTTTTCCGATTTTCTTTTTAAATTTTCATTTCTATTCATTCCTTTAATATTTCTCCTAATATGAAACATAATTTAGCCATTTTGTAAATTTACTTTAACTCCAAATTTTCAATCTTTTGCCCAACTTTATTATATATTATTATGTACATATTCATATATATTCCTTCTATTTCCATTCTTCCTTTTACTCCTTTTTATTTTATTATTTTTTTGTATTTTCCAAAATATAGTTTTGATCCAGAATAAATTCTTATCAACCTTAGCTTTTCCCAATTTTTATTTCTAATATTTATTTTGGAATTTCCTTTTCGTTTCGGGTTTCCTAACCTTTTGATTTCTCTAATTTTTAAATAGGTGTATTTTTTTATTTATAACAAGCAATAAAACTTGCAAATAAGAGGCAATTAAGTACAACAACATGCAATGTTTCAAAAAGTTTTTGTGAGCTCCGATTTTTAAGTTTCGATTTTCAGGGTGTTACACCGGGTCCATGGGAGGCGGAAGCGCGGCGTACCGTGTGGGCACACGTGGCATCGACGTGGCACCAGCATGGCGGCCGCAGCATGCAGATGGACGGCCCCGATCTACCGCTCGATAGATCGGATAGCTCGATAGGGTTAAGGTTTTGCGGGCGGCGACCGAGCTTGGCACCGATGCCTAACGATGCTAGGGTTTGGGTGACGGCGCGGTGTTGCGAGAGGAGACTACAGCGTGCACTGGATCGAGAGAGAGAGAGAGAGAAAGCTCACCAGCACTGGAGACGATGACGGTGACGCACGACGGCAAAAAGCGGAATCGGCGAATTAGGGCACAAAATCGAGCGGTGATGTAGGGGAAACAATGCGGGGCTTGCGATAAGATTTATAGGGATAGAAAGAGATCGGATTATGCACGGATCAGGCTGGATTTCTCGTCGTTGAATAGGACTCACAGAGAGATGCACGGTGGCGTGATTTGGTTAGGGTTTGGCAGTCGAGATACGCGCGGATTAGGTGGCGCGTGAGCGGGGGTTGTGTAGCGCGTGCGGCTTGATCCGACGCGCATTCGGCGCGGGATGCACACCGGCAATGTGGATGGCGCGGCGGCGCGGCTCGGCGCGGGAGGACGTGCCCGACAGTGGGCCCTACCTTTCGCGGCCCAAAAGGGGAGGGCGCGATGCGGACTTGGCGGCGGCGTGCACGGCTTGTGGGCTGCACCACAAAGCGGAGGTGGGATCTCCTCCGAGAGGTCAACTCCCACAATACCACATAACCTCCCAGAGTCCGGTTATGCGTGAGATAGTACGTATACAAAAACTTCGTTTATTATTACAAACTAGTAATGTTTAAGTACAAACCATACAATACAAGAAAGCCGTGATACTTCCTCGTGATAGCCCGAGTGTAGAGTCGACCTAGGAATCGTACTCGTTCTCCCACCCAACAGGTACTAGGAGTTTATTCTTCGGCTTCGGGGTTTCTTGAAGATGTTATATGCAAGGGTGAGCACCGATGGTACTCAAGCAAGCCAACCGGATTCAACCTCATATGGATAAATATGCATGATATCTTAAAAAGAAATATGAACTATAAATTTATCCTTAGCATGAAGACATATCCTATCCTTCTTTTTAGAATATTTTATGTAAACATGTAAGAACATGAATCATAAACTTAACTTTAGCCCAATTCTATATTCTACCCCTTCCTAAAATTATTTACATATGAATATTCAAATTTTATAATAGCATTTAGAAAAGTTACTTACGCCATCAAACTGGATTCACCTATAGACATAACTCCATTAACCGGGAGTACGACGTATTCGAATACAATCAACTCTTAGTGTTTGCCCAGCTTTACCCGAGGATCAACCTTATGTTACAAGGCTAAGGGTAACATAGCATTTATATAGTTCTAACCTTTTCTGATGTATGAGCGAGACCGATGGACTATCTTAATGGGGGCACCAAACCTAACCAGTGAATGGCGATCAATCCCCTATTTAATAGTTGTTCGTCACACACTTACCCCGGCTTAGAGAGACCTGTGGACTATCTTAACAGACGGTACCAATCTGGTTAGTATTGGCTTTTTGTCCGTTGTTTACATAGTTGTTCTCCAATAAGACTTCTCCAATTCTCCAATGCATGAAATCGCAAGCCATATAAGGCAAATCCCTTAAGTCCCCACGGAGATCGGAGAGAAATATGTAAATGCTAAGCCAGTATAACCGGTCAAATGGATGGGTGAAATTATGTCCTTATTCTGGCACAAGAGTTTCTATATTTTCTCGCATTTAGCCAAAACCATATTCATATCACATGAATTGATAGGAATTCTATTTACCTATCACATGAAATAATAGATCATTTCTAGGAAATATTAATACATGCAATAATACTTAAAATTTTATACTTAGTCCAGGCTATCAATGTGTTAACTAAGGAGAAGGAGAATATATCTAATCATATGAAATAATAGAATTCTCCTTTTCTATACATAAAATGATAGGATTTTTCTAATGCATGAAATAATAACTTATGTGATCTAAACATTTAAAATCACATGCATTAAAAATATTTATAATCTAAAGAATGGTTGAAATCACATGAAATGATAAATTATAACTATCTAACTTAACTAACCCATCCCATGAAATGTTTCTAACTAAATATATTATTTAAAACATGGTGACCAATTATTTAAACTTTATAAATGATCAAGGATAGTTTGACTTGCCTTCAGACCAATGGTCTCAGATCCTTCGTCTTTTTTCACAAAAGTGAGGGCATTTACGTCAATACCTTTGTCGAGTTCGGCCTTTCGCGAACTCGACGTTGCGACTTATCGATAATTAATAAAAGAAATTAAACGAACAAATCCAAATAAATATCAAAGAAATATAAAAATTTTAAAAAGTTTTAAAAGATATTTTCTTGAAGTTCTAAATGAGAAGGTTAGTTGTTAAATTCTAAAGTTTAAAACTTGGACTTATTTTAAAATAAAATGATTTAAAAAGTTGTAAGTTTAAAAATTATTTAGAAAGGAAATATAAATAAATTTTAAAGAAACAAGAAAAATTTGAATAAAGTTTGAAAGGAATGAAGGGATCTATTGGTTGACTACAAATAAATTTATTTTCCTAATTTTTTCTCTCTCTTTTCTCTTTTTCTCTCTCCTTTTTCTTTTTCTCTTTTTTTCTTTCTTTTCGCTCTTTTCTTCTCTTTTGTCTCTCTTCTTTTCTCTTCTTCTCTCGCTAACACCGGTGCAAGGGAGGAGGGCGCATGACGGAGGAAAGCCGAGTTTGGAGAGCTAGCGGTTCTACACCATCTACGCCCTATGGAGGTTCCATTTCTGGTTGGCTAGGCCGAGAGAGGAGGTGGAAAGGGTCGGCGACGGCGAGGCGGCCATGGCAGCACGGTGCTTTTCGTGGCGGTTTCAGCGATGGCACGGCCAAGATGGCTAGCGGGGAGCATCTACTGGATGTGGGGTGCTAGCTAGGCGATGGCTTGGCTGGAATTGTGTTGAGGGAGGCTAGCGACGTGCACGGTGGCAAATGAAATGCAGGAGTCACGACAGCTCGCCGACGGTAGGTCTTCGGTGACGTTTGGGCTTGGGAAAGTTAGGGAAAACAAAGCTCTCACTATGTAGAACATAATGATACCTTCAATTTGGAGAGAAATCAACCGGTTGTGGCGAATTTTGGAGGATTGCTGTGCACAAACTAGAACTACGGTTTTTGGATTTCTTGCTTGGCGACGGTGTGTTAACAAAATAATTTGTAAGCCCCAGAGTCCCCATCTACCGGGTTCATATCGGCTTAGAGCAATATCGGCTTAGAGTTCCGAATATAGCCGATGGGGGTTTTACGTTATTGCAAATGGACTCGGTTAGATTCGGTTTGGAAAGATCTTATCTAGAAGACACAGAGTTCAAGAACGATACAGCTTATATCTATTAATTAGGATAAGTTTGTTAACTTTCTATTTTATTTTTAGGAAAGTGTGTTAGTATCCGGTAAGGATTCAGTTTGTTTCCTTTTATCTTTAGGAAAGTTTGAATTGTAATTTGTTAGGGTCTCTATTAGCTCGGGTATAAATATGTAAGCCCGGGTCCATGTAAATCAATCCTCACGACCAATACAACTCGCGCATTGCCACCTTTTTACTTTTGGCAACTTTGTTCATCATCTCGGCGGAATTAGGCACCCAACGCGGGCCGCACGGCTTCGATCTCTCGGCGAAGGGGTAAGTCCAAAGTCCCGCCGCCGTATATCGTATCTATCTTTAGTTTCATTACCATTCATAGATACATCGGCTTAGTTAGGACTTTCTGCTAGGTCCGATGTTCCGATCAAGTCGATGTTTCGTAAACGTAATGTCGCTTTAGGTAGATTTGTTATATCCATCACATTAGACAGATCTATCGGCTCATCGAGTATTAGATTATCATATACAATCTCGTGCCGCATCTGTTAGGTTCGACCTACTCGATTGTTATCGTAATGTGTGTCTTGTTAAGCCAATAGGTTCATCCTAATATTTCATCCGGAGGGTTAGCCGGTCTTATCATATGTCTCGTTAATATAGTCCTAGTATCTCAATTTAGTTTTATCGGCTATCTCTCGCCTTAGGGTCTCTCGCGATACCGGCTAAACTATTTACTAGATTAGATTAGTTAGACATCTACCACCCTGAAAATTAGTCAAGGGCTTGATTGTCTAGATATTGTGTTTCTTTCCATACTTAGTGCTGCATCAATTCAGTTTGACTCGCTAAGTCGTGATTAGATCGTAGTCTCTAGCCCGCCCGATGGCTACCAATAAGGGTTTCGTTTCTGGGGTTTCAGCCGACGAGTTATCCTGGACATCGACATCACCTGGAATCACATCATAATCGGCTCTCAACAGATCGGCTGTTTTGATTATCGACCTATCGGTCGATATGATTTATGCTCTGCTGTTTTGCATATCTTGTCAGGGATCAAACTGACTGGCACGCCCGCTCTTCAATGATTTTAGGACCTGCACTGGAGCTAAGCAGATCTCCCAGGCTAGCGTGTAATTCGATCGTCAACACATTTTTGGCACACTAGCGGCGGCACGGATTTGGTGTCAACAAATTTTGGCACGCCCAAAGGGGGACCGTGTTGTTGATAACAGAGTTTTGGGACGCATAATTGCAACAAGATGTCCGATAAAGAAGTCAAGGCCGAGGAGGAGCAATCTTTTGAGCCGATGAATGATGAAACGCTTCTGTGACATAGTTGATAAAATCGTTCATCGTGTTGTGTTCGATCAATCTGGAGTTTTGATTAGTACATTACATGGTTTGATCGAAGAGATGGTTCCTAGGGTGATTGCCTCAAGGCGAGAGATTACACTAATATGACTCGATTGTTTCATCTTGCTTGCAAAGCTGAAAGGGAAGTGCATGGACGACGTGCTAGTGCCAAGACTAATGTTTCGCAGAAAATCGACATCATGGCTGCCACGCACGCTCTTCTACTCCTTCACCATCTTCCACACCCCTGGCGGTCGGCACCTTCTCCATCTAGCGACAAGCCACGTGTCCCTGTTAGTGCACCGACTAAGACAGCCCAATGTACCCGCGAGTGCTTCTTCTCATTGCATCCACCGGAAGAACAAGAGATGTCCAATGTCACCGTTGTAAGGGCTATGGGCATGTCCAAGGATCGCCCAAAGAAGCGTGTTTTGGTAGTCAAAGATGATGGTGAGTATTCCTCGGCTAGTGATTTCGATGAAGATACCCTTGCTTTGCTTGCGGCCGACCATGCGTATAAAGATGAGGGAATGTAAGAACATATTGGTGCCGATGTCGCGGAACGCTATGATAGCCTCATTGTGCAAAGCATGTGCTCAAAGACACAAATGGAGAAGGCCGAGCAAAATCAGCGCACACCTTGTTCCAAACAAAGTGCGTCATTAAAGAGCGTTCTTGCCGCTTGATCATCGATGGAGGAAGCTGCAACAACTTGGCTAGCAGCAAAATGGTGGAGAGGCTTGCACTCAGCACCAAACCACATCCCCACCCATATCACATTCAATGGCTAAACAACAGTGGTAAGGCAAAGGTAACCAAGCCTGGTGCATTAATTTTGCAATTGGGACATATCGTGATGTTGTTGAGTGTGATGTTGTACCTATGCAAGCTTGTCATATTCGTTAGGTAGGCCATGGCAATTTGATATGGATTCTATGCATCATGGTAGATCAAATCAATATTCTTTTATGTACCATGATAAGAAAATTGTGTTGCATCCCATGACCCCTGAAGCTATTTTTGAGGATGATGTTGCTAGAGCTAAGAAAGAGAAGAATCGGGTCCATGCTATAAGTGAAAATCAGATTGTAGCCAAAGAACATGTGCAACATAACAAGAGAGAATCTAAATCGACAATAAAAATGTGATTCAATTGAAAGGTTCTTGCATGCTTTGCCGTTAAACTGATGTTGCCAATTTGGATACAACCAAACCGTATGCTATGCTTTTGTATGCAAGGATGCTTTGTTTTCCTTTGAGGATATACCTGTTTCTTTTCCACCGCGGTCACTAATCTTTTGCAGGAGTATGAGGATGTTTTTCCGTGATGTACCACTGGCTGCCACCTGCGTGGAATTGAGCATCAAATCGATCTCGATTCCTGGGCTTCACTACCCAACCGCGCGCCATACGTAACCAACCCCGACGAGACCAAGGAAATTCAACGCCAAGTTCGGGAGTTGCTTGATAAAGGGTACGTACGAGAGTCTCTTAGTCCATGTGTCGTGGCTGTGATTTTGGTGCCTAAGAAAGATGGATCTTGGCGTATGTGTGTTGATTGTAGAGCTATTAATAACATTACCATTAGATATCGTCATCCAATTCCTAGGTTAGACGATATGCTTGATGAATTGAGTGGCTCTACTGTCTTCTCTAAAGTTGATTTGCGTAGTGGATACCACCGCATTCGTATGAAGTTGGGAGATGAGTGGAAAAGCTTTCAAAACTAAGTTTGGATTATATGAGTGGTTAGTGATGCCTTTTGGTTTAACTAATGCACCTAGCACTTTCATGAGGTTGATGAATGAGGTTTTGCGTGCTTTCATTGGCAAATTTGTGGTGGTATACTTTGATGATATTCGATTTATAGCAAATCTTTAGAGGAACACCTCGATCATTTACATGCTGTTTTTAATGCTTTGGGCGATGCACGTTTGTTTGGTAACCTTGCGAAGTGTAGTTTTTGCACCGATCGCGTATCGTTTCTTGGCTATGTTGTTACTCCGCAGGAATTAAGGTTGATCAAGCCAAGGTCGAGGCAATTCGTAGTTGGCCGCCTCCTAAAACGGTCACACAGTTCAAGCTTTTAGGACTTGCAGGATTCTATCGGCTTCGTGCGGGATTCTAGCACCATTGCCGCACCGAATGAGCTTACAAAGAAGGAGCGCCTTTCACGTGGGCACCGCACAAGTGAACGCCTTCAACATGTTAAAAGATAAGTTGACACATGCACCTCTCCTCCAACTTCCAAATTTTAATAAGACTTTTGAACTCGAATGTGATGCTAGTGGGATTGGATTGGGTGGTGTTTTGCTACAAGAGGGAAAACCCGTTGCATATTTCAAAGGAAAATTGAGTGGACCTGTTCTCGAATTATTCTACTTATGATAAAGAATTGTATGCTCTTGTGAGAACTCGAAACATGGCAACATTATTTATGGCCTAAGGAATTTGTCATACATTCGATCATGAATCTTTAAAACATATTCGTAGTCAAGGCAAACTGGAATCGTAGGCATGCTAAATGGGTTGAATTTATTGAATCTTTTCCTTATGTCATTAAACACAAGAAGGGAGAGGAGAATATCATTGCCGATGCTTTGTCTAGAGATATACTTTGTTGACACAACTTGACTACAAAATCTTTGGCCTCAAACAATCAAAGCCCAATATGTGAATGATGATGATTTTAAAGATGTGTTGTTGCAATCAGTAAGGATGGAAGGACATGGAACGCATTTGTCTTCAATGATGGGTTTATTTTTAGATCTAACAAGCTATGCATTCCAGCTAGCTCTGTTTCGTTTGTTGTTGCCGCAGAAGCGCATGGCGGTGGGTTGATGGGGCACTTTGGTGCCAAGAAGACGGAGGACATCTTTGCTAGCCATTTCTTTTGGCCGAGGATGAGAAGAGACGTGGAGCGATTTGTGGCTCGCCGCACGACATGTCAAAAGGCTAAGTCACGCTTAAACCCGTTAGTGATATGCCCTAGAGGCAACATGGAGATGTTGGATATCACGTCAATGTTTATGTATTTATGAATAAAGTGTTATTCAGTTCCATGAAATAGACATCTTGTATTGATCAATAAGTACGTGACTTATTTATGAGATTCTTTATGTATGAATCTATTTCTAAACGATCCCTGATCATATGTCATTTTGTTGGAACAAATATGATTCTAAGATCGGCATATTTATTGATTGATGATCATGTCTCATAGATCATGGGTATGGAGATACCAAATCAATAAACATGGACACATGTGTTGGAGAACACATTGTTGGATAGACCCACCATGAGACACTACAGGAATCAATGTGCCATTAGTTGGTCTCGTGTAGTGTTGGTACAAAGTCCTTAGACCCGAGATCACCATGGATTCCAACATGTGCAGAGCCTACTTTGGGACTACCAAACGCTATTCCGTAATGGGTAGTTATAAAGGTAGTTTTCGGTTTGCTATGAAACATGGAGTGGGATGTGAGTGATCAAGATGGAATTTGCCCCTCCTTTGGAGAGATATCTCTTGGCCCCCGAGGTAATGGATTATGGAAATGCATGGCCATGCTAAGTTGATTGAGGAGTCAATCAAACATGTATAATCCAATACGGTTCGAGTGAATGGTTAAGCTATTGAAGGGATGGCACACATCTTGCCTATAGCTTAACTCGGTATCGTGAGGCAAAGGGATTTGTGTACACATTATGCATTCGTGAGCCGATATTATTCTTGTATACTATGGTGTCAATATGTGCTACTAGGCGCCGCCGTTGACTGGTCGGCTGAGTTGGACTCGAGCCGACGATCGGCTGAGTTAGACTATAGCCGAAACCGAGTATACCCGAACCCATGTGGTCGCACGCTTAAGGGGATAAGAACAGGCATTCGAGTTGACTCGGATACGGCCGATCGGATAGGGATCCGATCGGATAGAGTCCTATAGGCTTACGACGTATGGGCGGCCAACTCTATGAGATACTGATGAGATCCGGTTCAAAAATAGAGTCCCGATCGGCCACTAGTCCTAGTCGGCCAACTCTATATAAAGGAGGGAGGGGTGGAGAGTCCGCGACATGTCAATTGCATCGCGTGCAATGTAAGTCGCCGAGATCAATCTCCACGGAAACCCTCCCCACTTTCGAGCCAAACCCCGGCCTTGCATCGCATGCTAGCACCCGGTGTTCGGCTCGCGTTCGTCCCGGACGTGTGGATACCGGTAGAGGCGCTCGCTACGTTGCACGCCGTTGATCGGCTTCGGATCGGGTCGCACCGGAGCGATCGGCCGTGGTGGAATCGCCGGCCGCGCCTGGGCGCATCGGAGTGAGGCGTGAGAACACGGCCGGACGACTTGAATCTACTGATTGGCGAATCGGCCGTCTCCGGGAATCGGCTACACTGTTTGGATTCGGATTGCCCCGATTGGCTATTCCGCGCACTCTACTCTAATCGGTAACGATCTATCGGCCCTTACTTGCAAGTGTTCCCGGTTTAAGCGCGGTAAAAAGTTTTGTTTTCGGCCAGCATAGCCTCCGCGTAACCCTTCAAGTGGTATCGAGCTAATCTTGCTTAGTTCGGGTTTTAGATTGGATCCTGGAACAAGTTTTGCGCACGGTTGATTAGGTCAATCGGTTTTACGGGATTTGTTGAGAGAGAGTTGATGGTAATTACGTTCCTTGATAGTGTATCGGAACTCCGCGTAATGTGATTACGTCGAAGCAATTTCCATATAACTCGGTTTGAGTCTGGCATTTCGATATAGCGTTCCTTGATAGTGTATCGGACCGCCGTGTGCCCCCCTTATAGGTTGTCTCGATGCCGTATCTTTGCGAGCAGGTAGAAAACGTTTCTACGCCTAACTTGTTTTTGCAGAGAATGCTTTGAGATGGTATGGCCCTATTGTATGTATGAGATGCATGTGATGCATGTAATATTCTTTCATATGTGCAATCCCTGTAATATTCTTTCATACGTGCAATGCTTGTAATATTCTTTCACGACCTATGCGAGTCGATGTAATCTTCAATTAGGGAGCTTCTATAGTAGTAGCTTAGTTTGAAGAAATCAAGCATCATGCACATTGGAAAGATGGTGCCGAAGATGGAGATCCTCGCACCGCACATGGAGATGGAGATCACCATGTGAAGGGGGCCATACTATTTCATTATACTCTATTCTACTTGCTTTCATATGTGATATGTTTGTTTGATAGGATAGCATCCCTCACAATATTAAGTAGTAATGATGCCCTTCCAAATGTTGCACTGGCCACCGTTATGCTCGCCAATGGTGGGTCTCGCCAAAGCGCAGTGCCATTCTCTATCATAACACGAGGGGGTATATGTCGCATATATACATGCAGGTGAGCTTTTGGTTTACTTAACAAGGCTATCAAAACAGTTTTGAGCATTGGGGCATAGGTTGGGGCCGGGGCATGGAGATGCCACACCAACAACAAGAGTCACATAGAGATGTGATTAGCAAGGAGTTGCTTACCGATGTTACTAATTTTCTAGCAAAGGATGCCAAAGCTCACTAGAAAATTAACTAACATGTGGATCTTGACCCAATACGTAACCTAGAGGGAAGGTGGAAAATACGTAATGGGAGTCTTATGTTAAATTGTTTAACAATAGACATAGCATAAACATTGTGCTAAACTTTGCTTTTTCTGTTGTAGAATAAATGGCGGCTAATACTACACCCAGTACCTTTAATTTGCGATCTATTCTCGAAAAGGAAAAATTAAACGGAACGAACTTTATGGATTGGTATCGCAACTTGAGAATTGTTCTCAAGCAAGAGCGTAAGGAGTACGTTCTTGAAGTAACATATCCTGAGGATTTGCCTAATAATGCCACTGCAACTGCACGAAGAGCTTACGAGAAGCACACCAATGATGCCCTAGATATAAGCTGTCTCATGCTAGCTACAATGTCCCCTAAGCTTCAGAAGCAATATGAGAGCAGCGATGCTCACACTATTATTCAGGGACTGCGTGGCATGTTTGAGAACCAAGCTCGGTCCGAGAGGTTCAACACCTCAAAGTCCTTGTTTGCGTGCGTGTGCTTGTTGAGGGGAATCCCGTCGCCCGCATGTGATAAAGATGATTGGCTATATCGAGAGTCTTGAGAAACTAGGTTTCCCTCTAGTCAAGAGTT
Organism: Oryza australiensis; assembly: GCA_019925245.2. Lineage (NCBI taxonomy): Eukaryota > Viridiplantae > Streptophyta > Magnoliopsida > Poales > Poaceae > Oryza > Oryza australiensis. The sequence goes on from JAIFGZ020000449.1 coordinate 461,009, forward strand.
GGCTACGACGTGATTCTCCGGCCGCTCCCCCGAGCTTCGAGCCATTCATATTAAATTATCACATGAACAATATGGATAGAACCTTGGCTGAATTGCATGGGATGCTAAAGACAGCTGAGGAGAGTATCCAAAAAAACGGTCATCATGTGATGATGATACAGAAGGCTAAGCGCAAACCACCTGTCAAGAAGCTTTGCACCATGAGGAAGTTAACTCCCGATGAGATCGCGAGTGCCTCCAATGCAAAGAAGGGCAAGAAGGGGTCAGCGGCATCAGATGCCGTTTGCTTCTATTGCAAGGAGACAGCCACCGGAAGAGGAACTGCAAGAAGTACATGGAGGATCTCAAAAGAAGCAAAGTACGACTCGCTTCAGGTATTAATGTTATAGACATTAATCTTGCTACTTCACCTATCGACTTTGGGTATTTGATACCGGATCGCAGCTCATATTTGCAAATCGTTGTGTGGAATGAGAAGAAGTAGAGGATTGAGAAGGGGCGAGGTGAACCCGCGCTACGGGCAATGGAGCAAGTGCTGCTACGCTGGTTGCTGTCGCACAGCACCACTTTATTACCTTCAGGATTAGTTTTTGAATTAAATAATTGTTATTGTGTTCCAACACTATTTCAAAACGTTATTTCCGCTTCATGTTTGCAAGCGGAAGGATATGATTTTAGATCAATGAACAATGGTTGTTCAATATATCTCAGAGATATGTTCTATTTTCATGCTCCATTGGTGAATGGATTATACGTTTTGAATCTTGAAGCGTCTTCCATCTATAACATTAATACAGAAAGACAACTATCTAATGATATAAACCCCACGTTTATCTGGCATTGTCGCTTAGGCCATATAAATAAGAAACGCATGGAGAAGCTCCATAAGGATGGATTGCTTCACTCTTTTGATTTTGAATCATTTGAGACATGTGAGTCTTGTTTACTTTGTAAGATGACAAAGGCACCTTTCACGGTATATAGTGAGAGAGCAAGTGACTTATTGGCACTCGTACATACTGATGTATGTGGACCAATGAGCTCAACGGCCAGAGGTGGTTATAAGTACTTCATTACCTTTACCGATGACTTTAGTAGATATGGTTATATCTACTTAATGAGGCATAAGTCCGAATCCTTTGAAAAGTTCAAAGAATTCCGTAATGAAGTACGTAATCATTTAGGGAAAACAATCAAGTTTCTATGATCGATCGTGGAGGAGAATACTTGAGCCAAGAGTTTGGTAATCATCCAAAGATTGTGGAATTGTTCCACGCCTGACTCCGCCTAGAACTCCACAATGGAATGGGGTGTCCGAACGGAGAAATCGCACCTTGTTGGACATGGTGCGGTCGATGATGAGCCAAAGTGATCTTCCGTTATCCTTCCGGGGATATGTTTGAAACAGCTGCGCTCACACTAAATAGAGTTCTATCTAAGTCGTTGAAAGAAACCATATGAGATATGGACAGGGCAACTCCCTAGTTTGTCTTTTCTCAAAATTTGGGGATGCGGCTTATGTAAAACGTTTACGCTCCTGACAAGCTCACACCCAAATCTCGACAAGTGCTTTTGTGGGATATCCTAAGGAAACTAAGGGATATTACTTTTATAATCGGGAACAAGGCAAAGTGTTTGTCGCCTGACACGGTGTCTTCTTGGAGAAAGAGTTTCTTTCAAGAAGGGTTAGTGGGAGCAGGGTGCATCTTGAAGAAGTTCAAGAAACAATTAAAAATGTTTCAGCAACCACGTAACCACAACAGGGAGGAGCAAAGTGTTGCGCCACCTTGTAGATACACCGCCTCACTGGAGAGTGTCCGAAAGATCACGTCGTGCGCCCGAGAGGTATACATTGCTGTGAACAACGTGATATATTGTTGTTGGACAACGATGAGCCTAAGACCTATGAGGAAGCGAAGGTTGATCCACTCCGATGGTGTCAAAACCATTGAGTGTAAATGGGTTTTTAAGAAAAGGCCGATATGGATGGAAATGTTCACATCTATAAGACGCGATTGGTGGAGAAAGGTTTTAAACAGATTCAAGGAGTTGATTATGATGAAACCTTCTCTCGCCCGTCGCAATGCTTAAATCTATTCGGATTATCCTAGCGATT